>JAMXDD010000010.1:8848585-9375504 GCA_024733475.1 Syzygium grande | reverse complement strand
TTTTGAAGGAATAAGCCAGTGAATAGCTGGTGATGAAAAAAGTTTCAAACCGTTCCCCTTATATGGAGTATCTTGGGCATATAAATCGATCTTTCAGCCCCAGCCCAGTAATCAATGGTAAACCCCCAATTTAGTTTAAACTGCAAGATCAAATGAGAAACCCACCAGCTGCGAAGTGGCCCCGCTGTACTCTCGCTACATCAAAAGAATTGGAGGGTTGACTCGTAATTATACACCATTTGGCAGTTATTTAGCCTGAAGTCTCTAATGTATGTATTGTAAACCCCCTTAATTATTATACAAGGGTGATCATCCTTGTCTCTTCAAGCTCATGCTTTTAGTGCACAATCCGGACGCTGGGTATCCATCTTCATTTTGGAGCAGCATCTTAGTCGAGTCTTAAGAATAAAGATTGACAAGATTTGATTGATTAGAGCATCGGGTTTTCTTCGTTTGACAACTTCGATGATTTTTGTCTATTGCCACTAGACTTTTAGGACAGTTCATGAATCTTTTAAGCAAGTCGGCCACATTCGTGGAGGGAAAGGGGAAAATTGTACAAAAAGTTCTAAATTTATTGTACTTTTACCAAGTCAATCCAATCAATTTTAGCCGAAAATTACTGATGTGTTCACTGGCCATTTTACGTGGCACGATCGATGCTGACATGAACATTTTCTAAAAATATTTTGAAATTTTTATTTTTATTTTTCATTTTTTCCCTTTTATTTATTTATTTATTGGTTTTTGAGTTAAGGATGACGAGGGTAAGAGGGTCAGGTCGCCCTCGCCAGATCCAGGCGAGGGCGAGCCTCGCCGGCGTCAGGCGAGGCTCGCCCTCCCCAACCCAAGTGAGGCTCGCCCTCGCTCGCCCAGGCGAGGGCGGCCCTCGCTCGACGCCGGCGAGGGCAGCCCTCGCCGGAGACCTCGCCGCGAGGGCAGCCCCGCCGGAATGGAAAAAAAAAGTAAAAAAAAAAAAGAAAAAGCAGAAAAGACGAAAATGCCCATAGATAATGTACATTTGGGTAAATGTGTCACAAATAAGAAAGTTTGGGGTTTTTGGTGTCACAAAAAAAAGTTCGGGATAAATGTGTCATACGGGGCAAAGTTTGGGGTTTTTTGTGGTTTTTTCCCTATTATATTTATACCGTGAATTCATATTGGGCGGGCCCAATAGGCGGGGGCTAAGCTTGGTTTTTTTTATTTTTTTTTATGGAAAGGGCTAAGCTTGTTTATTTGCTGATAATACTAGGAGTATTGAAAAGAGAAATATGATCTGATTACCTTCTAAATTGGTGTCCAATCTCGTGGAATGGAAATAAAGAAAAATGGAAGATGATTATATAACGGTCCTGTTATTTTACATTTATCTTTTAGACGCGCCACTTGCATCTCGTAAATAAATGTAAGTAGTTTTTTTCTTTTTCTAAGATGGTAGATGGTTGTTTGCTTTCACAGTTTTACAATTTTAACTTTTGAAAGAAATTAATGAGAAAATTTCATTAAAATAGAAAACTAAACTGGAAAATTTTATCAACGACTTTCTTTGTATGTAACTTTTTTTAATAAGAAACGTCTACTTCATGTAATTTGGCATTAGTATTCGAAAAACACTTTTTGATTTTATCAATGACTTTGGGAGGATTTGAAAAGATCAAAGGAGCACCAACCTGAGGCTATCAATAACTGTTACTTGAACAAAAAAAGCATTTTAGTTATACCACAAGATTTTTCAAATTTATGCTAGTCAATTTGGATAGTCATATATCTCAAGTGCAGCCTCAAGGGCCTATCAAGTTGGCAATTTTTTCGGCATGCATCGTGTGGTTTTGAAAGCATCTATCATATCGAAAGAGAATGACCGTTGCTATCACATAGTGTATATAGGAAGAATACAAAAATAATTTTAAAGAAGACGAACAATCTACTTCGAAAGGACTCTCATAGTATCTATTTTGACAACTTTTTCCATTCCGAATGTTGTGTAATGAATGAATCTACTACATGTATCCCGTGCATAGCCCTTGGGTAGTATCTAGTAAATCCACGTTTTGCCGTCCTTAACTTACTGTAAAATAAGAACCTCGCAATTAATATCTTTACTGACGGGCATAAAAATTACCGGAGCCGTAAAGCTTCGTCATTAGCATCAAAATATATGGAGCAACCATTTATATGAACTAACTACACATGCAGTTTCCATTTTTCTTGCGTCTATTGATTAACAAAATCGTGAACATTGATTACATATTGATCCAGGTGCACCTAAATAAGTATTACACAATAGGAAGTTTCGTGTTTCTTTAAATATGTATAAAATATCGGTGAAAAATGTCAATCTAAAATTAAATTTCAGCAAATAGTTTCGTTTACGAGATTACTAATATTGATCTGTGAATATTATTACACTAAGCCCATTAATAAGTTAAGACGCAATTTAAAACTAGGATGAATAACCCAAATAGGGATTTGCAAATTTAGAAGGAACTCGTTATCATACTTCTCATTTAAAGGGAAAATCATTCACTCCACGCGATCAGATATCAATTAAGAAGGCCATCATATTATATTTCTCATTTAAATACTCCCAATATTATTCAGCAAATAAGCAAGCTCAGCCCCGCCAATTGGGCCGGCCCAATATGAAACCACCGTCCCTGGCCCAATATGGAACCACCGTCCCTCGCCCATCATAAGTACGGTTGTCTTTTCCTTCTTCCCTGGGTTTCTCAGTCTGAAGAATTCGCTCGCGCCTCCTGCGAGTCGTGCGAGCGAAGCCATGAGGAGGAGAAGGAGGAGGAGAAGGAGAACTGATGATCTCAGAGACGGAGCCGGCGGTTCAGACCCGCGAAAGAGCGAAGAGGAGGACGGCGAGGCGGTCGACAGGATCAATGGCTTGCCCGACTCGCTCCTCCTCCACATGCTCTCCTTCCTGCCGCTCAGGTGCGCCGTCCGGGCATCCTTGATGCTTCGGCCGTTCCGTGGCCTCTGGAGATCACTGAGCAGTCTGTCCTTCCAGGAGGGCGATTTCCGTCCCGGAGCTGGCGGCGGCAGGGTCTCGAATTTCGTGGACCATGTGCTGGCGCTGCACGAGAACCCCGAAATCCACACGTTCCGTTTCGAGCTGGGATGCTTCTTCCCGCCTGATAAGTTGGGTGAGTGGATATGCTTCGCGCTGAAGAAGAAGGTGAGGGCCCTCCATGTTTGCCTACTTGGGTTTGGTGTGCCGGCGGAGCCTTTTCACTATAGAGTGCCTAGTGCTCTTTTTACTGTTAGTAGCCTAGTGGAGCTCAAGTTGAACGTATATAATGTCGAATTTGGAGAACAGATTCAGTTGAAGTCGCTTCGAAAGTTGTCGATGTTTGATGTTGATATAAGCGACGAGGTGCTGCGTAATTTGGTTTCGGGTAGCCCGTCGTTGAAGAATTTGTCTCTCCCAGAGTTGCTGTGGCCTACGAGTTCTGAAGTTCGATAGACATCCATCACTTGAAGAATTGAGCGTTTGTAATTGTCGCCTGGAAAAAGTGGATCTTGCTAGGTCGGGCATCAAAATATTGACTCTTGAACTGGATGAGGAGGTTGACATGATAAATTTGGATTGCGGTTCTTCGCTTAATGATGTGGCCCTATGTGGTTCTGGTTGGAGACGTGGAGAGGTCAAAACACTGTTGGAAAAGCTCCGTAACGTTGCATATTTTACTCTGGGCAATCGGATTATACAGGTAGGTTTCCATTCTATTTAAATTGCAATTGGATTATACTGGGAGGTTTCCATTCTTTTTAAATGATTTGAAGTCCCTTTAAGTGATACGATTAGAATTTCTTGATGTGAGCACTGGTTGGCAGTAGTGGCTGGAGGGTTTGTCCACTGTCCAAGTCTTGCATTTTACCTCAATCTTCAAAACACAAATGCAAACTATTTATTTTAGATGAGGCTCGTCTTTTTTGTTTCTGTCTTATAACATTGTCGTTTAGTTGATTTCATCCAACTTCTGCAACTAAACGTTTGGTGCATAAGGGATGATGTTGCCATTTGATATGAATAGATATTTTTTTGCTGTCCATGTTTGTGCTTTCTTGTCAGGTAATCTTTCTGCTTTGTTTGTGTTGCTTTATTGTGGGCTATCTTGGGTGATTTAGCATTTTGTTGTTGGTGATAATAAAAGTCTGAATCTAATCTTGCATATTATATGAAGAAAGGTTTCATCCGAGTCTTTACTCAGAATCGTTGCCTTCATCCTTAAGGTGTATATCAATTAGTAGTTAGAAGGGCTAGTGGGTGATAACTCCAGCTTGTGTAACGTGTGGAATTCTGGTTGTTTGACAAGTATGATAGAAGTTTAGTGGAGATTGGATTCATCAATTACTATTTGCAGTAAACTGTAGCTTTCGAGGCGTGGGGATGCCAGAATTTGGCCTAAAGCAATGGTTTCAATTCGTGAAGTAAAGAAGATAAACACTTTGTTTATATTATGTATTTGATCCAACTTAGTTAGCGGAGGCGTAGTAGTTGTTGTTGGTTGCTGTATCTTTCTGATTTACTTTAATTATCTGAACATCAAGCGTTATCAGTGAGATGTTCTTCTTTACTTTTCTGGATTTTTGTTTGTCCTATTTTGTGTTTTAAGTATTTTAGTTCCTTTGATGGTTCTCAATTTTCCATCTCCAGGGCTTCAGCACATGGAAGCTGAAGAATGAACTGCGTCCATCTTTCAACTGGAAGTCTGTGACAATGACACTTAATTTGGCAAAGCGTCACCTCTCTGGGATTTCTTATCTACTAGAGACTTGTGATTTTCTAGAAACACTTACCATATATGTTTATCCGTCAAAGCCCAAGGATATTCAGGTACCTACTCGAGATTTGAGATTTTCCAAGAGACACTTACCATGTTTGTTTATTCGTCAAATATTCAAGTGCCTATAAATGGTGTTAAAGACATTTAGTTATTTAGCTTACAGTTTTGCGAGAATAAGGGATATTTTTTTTCTAAAAGTTCAAATTATTTTTACTTTCGTTGGTAGAGAACAGTGGCATATCTTCATTACATGGAATTTATTTCTAAATTTCCTTAAGTACATTAACTTGCGATTGAATTATGGATATTGGACGTCGTGTAATTTTTAGAAATTAAATTTATTTGCTTTATCAGTGCTTGAGCTTTGCGCTTTGTTTGCTATTTGTCAGGGAAATATGTGGGATCGAGCATGTAATTCTGATGGGAGTAGTTATTGGCATTCAGTTGAGGGCACATTTCATTGTCTTGCACACCACCTCAAGAACGTAATGATATATGCATGCGTGACTGAACCATACGTGATCGAGCTAATCGAGTTTCTACTTGGGAATGCACTGGTTTTGGAGAGAATGGTGATCTCTAGTAGAAAGATTTCTGGAGAAACTCGAAAAGAGATCTTTTACTCGAAAGGCATAGTCCTACAGAAGGTCCCTACCTCGGATATGCTTCTGGATTTTTCGAAAAAGGTTCTAAGTTTACCGAGAATATCTCCCCATGCAGTAATACACATGACAGTAGGTTGATATTGTTTTCTCAAATATAGAAGTACTGCTTTATTTCATTTCTGCAGTTTCTATTATGCTAACAAGTCATGTCTATATCCTCGGTTAACATTTTCTCCTAGCTGGCTTTCCTTTTTTGGTCTTAAATCGATGGATTCAATAGTGTGTCATTGGAAACACAACTCTACGATTCGTGTTATCATTTTGGTTGGCTTCTTCACCAAGCCACTATTACTTTTATGGTAAATTTTTCAAAGTTTGAAGTGGATGATGCTAGAACAGAAGAAAGCTATGTACTTATCTGAAGTGATAGCGGTAACAGCAGTCCAACAATACGTAATCCATATGCAAATTTGGTTTTGGAAGTAGGGCCTAGACTTTGATAGAGGAAGTTTTGCGGATATGCAAATTTGGATTGCAACTTGGAAATGGAATGAGAAAAGGAGAGCAAGAAAAGTCCAGCAAATTTCTTGTCACTTTTAGCTATGCAGCAATGATGTTACCATCAAAACCTTGTGGTCAATTTTGGCTTCTCGGTCGGAAATTTGACGGTGGAAATCAACTATGAAATTGAATTGAAAATATTTTGTGGCAAGTTTAGTTTAAAGATCTTGACTTGATTTCGCAAAATAAACTCGAAGCTGATGTGATGATACAATTCCCAAATGGGGAAACAAACTGATGTTCAAACAAAATGAGTTTGCTTGGAGATCTTTGACCTTCTCTCACCTCTCAGTACTCTTACAAGTTAAATCGGCGAGCTGTCGATCGAAAGAATTGCCTTTGGTCTTAAAGGATAGACAGGGCTTGATGTGATTTTTCAGCCATATGAAGTTGCAGTCTGTAGTCAACATAAATTGGCACTTGACGCTAACACTAAATTATCATGTATGCCTGCGTTCTTGGTAGTTGGTGGATAGACGTGGTTTGCGAATCCAATCATGTTCGTTGAATGGATTGAAGAAAGCAGGTGCATTGATGTTTAGTGTGAACGGTGGAAGGAGGATTATTGCTAATAGAAATGATATCTGACGCGTGCTCTAAGTTTCGTCTTTTCTCTACAAGGGAATAGTCGGTTTAATAAGTTTCGTTGTAGCACACGACTTCCGATTTACTTCATGACCTTCAGGATTTGCTTAGTGTTGGAAGATTGCAAGAGGTTAATTTGCGGATTTAAACCAAAACTTGATTCAACCTTGCATGGATGATACATGGAATTAGACTTGTTAAATGGGTGGGTTGAGTTGAGTCATAAATGGTCCGATTCAACTTGACCCATTAACCCGCTTATGACCCATTTATTTGTAATGTAAATTTATTAATCCATACTCAATCCATACCTAACCCATACTCACCCTGATTCGACTTGACCCGATCCGACCATATTGCTAAAATACTTTCATTTTTTAACCCAATTTAGGAAAACTTGTTTCTTATGATTTTTTTAAAAATTATATTGTTAAAACACTTATATGCAATACAAATCTAATGGATAATTTTTATAATTTTTTAAAAAAATTGTCACTCCGTTTGTTGAGCGAAAAATGTGACATTTCTAAAAAATACTTTCTAGGAAGTTTTTTTCTAATAAAATAATAATATTTTTGGTATTTGACTTAAACCCGAAAATAAATTAGAAAATATTTTCTGTAGTTTTGTATGGAAAATATGATTTGATTTTCCTCCGTGCAGTCATTAAAATAATTTTATTTTTTTTTTTTTTATTCTTAAAAAATTGAATATTTAATTATTTTCATTTTCATTTTTTTTTTTTAAAATATCAATTTTTAATTAATTTTTCTCTTTTTTTTTTTTCTTCTTGACCCGACCACGATGACAAAAGGCAACCAATGAAGCTCGAGCTCGCCAGATCTGCGAGGATTGAGCCTTGGCCTCACTAGGCCGACGAGTTCAAGGCTAGCCAGATCGATGAAGCCAAGGCCTCGCTAGTTTGGAGGATAAAATTTAACGAAAACTAACGGAGGGTAAATTTGGTACAGATGTATCAGTTTGAGATTTTTCGTAATAAAAAAAATTAGTTTGTGGTAAATTTGTCACAGATGTATCAGTTTGGGGTTTTTAGTGGTTAAAAAATTAGTTTTGCGTAAATTTGTCACATGTGTATCGATTTGAGATTTTTCGTGATATTAACCCTTTAAGTTATTTTCCTGTGATGTCAAACCACTTGGACTACGTCAATTGAAGTCACTTAGTAAACTGTCACCAAAGGAAATCGCGCTAAGCAAGTGAGAAGATCCTAGGTAGAAGGATACTAGAAGTGCCAAAAGTTGTGTACGACCTCATTTTAGTGCCAAAAATTTTTGTCGGCTCATTTAAGTGCCAAATTTTGGAAAAGAAAAATCACTTAAGTGTCTCCATTGAGAAATTCCAGCAAAAAAAAAATGGCATTTGTAAATAAAGAGTTTAAGTGACATGTCATAATTTTTTTAATAACCCAATCCACGTGGACGTGCGAAATGACTTCACTAATTCCAACGTGGCCAGGTAATGAAAAAAACGATGTTGCATGCCCACCCTTGCTTGCACACTCACCCTCATCGCAATCGCTAGCCATTGCTCGCACTCAATAAGGTGCATTTCTCTCTCTGTGTCACTCAATTGGGGGGAAAAATTAGTGTTCGTTAGAGAAAATTAGGGCTTGTGAGGGGAAAATTTAGGGTTGGGAGGGTAAAATTAGGGTTTTTAAACGAATTTGAGTCTCTGCCGAAGCTCTGCCCTCCATTTGCATGAGTGAACTGTTAATTTTGGGAGTAAACCGAAATAGGGTATAACTTTTGGTTCAATGAGCTCTTCTACCGAAGTTCTTGGGTGCGATAGTGTCTGCTTGCCCATTGCTTGGAGGAGAGTCGTCTCCTGAAGAATGCTATAATCTGTAGAAGCTTCAGATCGATAGGCACCCACATATTGGATAATTAAACCTCGACACGTGTGAGGGTTTGGAGAAGCTTGATCTTGCTTACTCTGATGCAACCAATTAACCAGTGTTGTTGATACTCTGAATTGTGTAATGGAGATAGTTTTTCCTAATATTAGGACCCTGGAGATTTTTGGGTCGTAGAGTGTGTCAATTTAACCAATCACTCGTAAATGGTTGGAGAAAATTGTCCAAAAAGTTCTAAACCTATTGTACGGCGGCCAATTCAGTCTTAAACCTTTTAATTTTGTCAATTTAATCCTAAACGTATTATATCAGTTGACATCATAAAAGATACATCTATAAAAGATCTCTAAATAATGTCCATCTACAATTGAATTGTAGCAAATACTTTTATTTATGAGATTGCTCGTATTGGTCTGTGAATATTACACTAATAAGTTAAGACACAAATTAGAACTCGGATGAATAACCCAAATAGGGTTTTTGCAAATTTAGAAGGAAATCATATTGTATTTCTCATATGGAAGGAAATCATGTTATATTTCTCATTTAGAGGGAAAATCATTCATTCCACGTGATCAGATATCAAGTTAGAAGGCAACCATATTATATTTCTCATTTAAATACTCCCATTATCATTCAGCAAATAAACATGCTTAGCCCCGCCTATCGGGCCGGCCCAATATGAAATCACCGCCCCTCGCCCGGTATAAGTATGGTTTTGGTATTTGCATTCCGCCTGAAAGCTTGAGATCCGTTGCGGTTGCAGCCACATCTGCTCTGTTTTCTCTACGCTCGCGTTGATCGCACCGTCCTGTCCTTTGCTTTTCCCTGTGAAGAATTCACGTGTGCCTCCTGCGAGTTGTGTGAGCGAAGCCATGAAGAGAACTGATGATGTCAGAGACAGAGCCAGCGGTTCAGACCCACGAAAGAGCGAAGAGGACGAGGCAGTCGACAGGATCAGCGGCTTGCCCGACTTGCTCCTCCTCCACATACTCTCCTTCCTGCCGTTCAGGTGCGCTGTCCGCGCATCGTTGATGCTTTGGCCGTTCCGTGGCCTCTGGACATCTCTGAGCAGTCTGTCCTTCGAGGAGGACGATTTCCATACCTGCGACAGTGGCCGTTCCCGAGCTGGCGGCGGCAGCAGGCTCTGGAATTTCGTCGACCATGTGTTGGCGCCACACGAGAGCCCAGAAATCCATAGGCTCCGTATCGTGTTGTTCTCCTATGCGAGTATCTCCCCTAATCCTGAATATGACCATCAAGGAGTAATGTCAAGTAGAGATAGATTGGACGAGTGGATATGCTTCGCGCTGAAGAAAAAGGTGTAGGCCCTCGATGTTAACCTATTGGGGTATCATACCCCACTGGGAGCATTGCTGTCAAATTGCAGAGTGCCGAGTGCTGTTTTTACAACTAGTAGTCTGGTGGAGCTCAATTTGAGTTTATGTCACGTCGAATTTGGAGAACAGATTCAGTTGAAGTCGCTTCAAAAGTTGTGGATGTCTGATGTTATTTTAAGCGAGGAGGTGATGCGTCAGTTGGTTTTGGGTAGCCCGTTGTTGAAGAAGGTGTCTCTCCGGTATTGCTCTGGCCTACGAGTTCTGAAGTTAGATAGGCATCCGTCACTTGAAGAATTGAATGTTCGTCAATGTAGAGGCCTGGAAAAAGTGGATCTTGCTAGTTCGGGCATCAAACTATTGGCCATCTTTATCGCTTATCCGTTGAGTAAGATAATCTGTCTGAATGTCTCGACACTTGAACTGGATGGACCAAAACTGGATGGAGTAAATTTGGATTGCGGGTCTTCCCTTAATGATGCGGCCCTCTATTTCCATGGTTATGGAGATTTCTTTCTGGAAGATGTTGAGGTCGAAACACTTCTGGGAAAGCTCCGTAACATTGCATATTTTAGTCTGGCCAATTGGATTATGCTGGTAGGTTTCCATTCTTATTAAATGCAATTGGATTATACCGGTAGATTTCCATTCTACTTAAATGATTTGAAGTCTTTTAAGTGATATAAGATTAGAAATTCTTGACGTGAGAACTGGCAGTAGTGGCTGGAGGGTTTGTCCACTGTCCAAGTCTTGCGGTATACCTTAATCTTCAAAACACAAATGCAAACTATTTATTTTAGATAAGGCTCGTCTTTTTTGTTTCTGTCTTATAACATTGTCATTTGGTTGATTTCATCCAACTTCTGCAACTAAATGTTTCGTGCAGAAGGGATGATGTCGCCATTTGATATCAATGGATCTTTTTTCTGGTGTCCATATTTGTGCTTTCTTTTCAGCTAATCTTTCTGATTTGTTTGTGTTGCTTTATTAGTGGGCTATTTTGGGTAATTTAGCATTGTGTTGTTCGTGATAATAAAAATCTGAATCTAATCTTGCACATTTGATAAAGGAAGGTTTCGTCAGAGTCTTTTCTCAGTATCAATTATCGATTGATGCCTTCATCCTTAAGGGTGCTTTTTTGTATCAATACTTCCAAAACTGAAGTATATCACCAGGAGGTGTAATCAGTTAATAGTTAGAAGGGCTAGTGGATGATAACTCCAGCTTGTGGAATGTGTGGTATTCTAGTTGTTTGACTAGAATCATTGATGTGTAGTGGAAATTGGATCCATCAATTACTCTTTGCAGAAAACTGTAGCTTTCAAGGCCTAATGCAGTGATTTCAATTCGTGAGATATCCACTCTGTTTATATTATGTATTTGATCCGACTTAGTTAGAGGAGGCGCAGTAGTTGTTGTAACTTTCTGATTTACTTTAATTATCAGAACATCAAGCGTTATCGGTCAGATGCTGTTATTTTACTTTTCTAAATCTTTGTCTCTCCTGTTTTGTGTTTTAAGTATTTCAATTCCTCCAATGGTTCTCAATTTTCCATCTCCAGGTCTTCAGCAGATGGAAGCTGATGAATAAATCACATCCATCTTTCAACTGGAAGTCTGTGACAATGATACTTGATTTGGCAAAGTGTCACCTCCCCGGGATTTCTTACCTATTAGAGACTTGCCATTTTCTAGAAACACTTACCATATATGTCTATCCGTCATACAACAACGATATTCAGGTACGAACTAGAAACTTGCAATTTTTTTAGAGACACTCACCTTATTATGTTTATCCATTAGATATTCAGGTGCCTGATAAACGGTGTTAGTGACATTTATTGCTTTAGTACAGTTTTCCGAGAATAAGGGATATATTTCTTTAAAAGTTAATTTATTTTATTTTATTTTTTTTTGGTCTGAAAATTATTTTTACTTTCATTGATAAAGAACAGTGGCACCTCTTCATTACTTTGAATATATTTTTAAATTTCGTTAAGTATATTACCTTGCGATTGAATTGTGGATATTGGATGTCATAAGCAGTTAATTTTTTAGAAATTAAATTTATTTGAATTATCAATGCTTGAGCTTTGCACTTTGTTTACTATTTGTCAGCAAATTTCGTGGGATCGAGCTTGTAATTTTGATGGGAGGAATTACTGGTATTCAGTTGAGGGCACATTTCATTGTCTTGCACACCACCTCAGGAAGGTAACGATACATGCATGCGTGACCGAACCATACGTGATCGAGCTAATCGAGTTTCTACTTGGGAATGCGCTTGTTTTGGAGACAATGGTGATCTCTACTAAAAGGCATTTTAAAGAAGCTCGAAATGGTTTCTCATGTTTCTCTGACATCGGCCTAGAGACATGCTTTACTTCGGATATGCTTTTGGATTTTTCGAAGAAGGTTTCTAGTTTCCCAAGAATCTCTCCCCTTGCAGTAGTACGCCCGATCCGAGTAGATTGATATAGATCTCTCGATCATGTTTCTTTTTCTATTTTGTTAACAAGTCATGTCTCTATCCTCAATTAAGAGCTTCTCTTAGTCGGCGTTCTCTTTTGGTCTTGTATCAATGTATTCAATAGTTTATCATTGGATACACAACTTCTTCGTTATCATTTTGATTGGCTTATATGCTTTGCTTTTTCTCCAAGCCACTATTGCTTTGATAGTAACTTTTCAAAGTATGAATTAGGCGATGCAGGAAGCACTAGTGAAACATAAGGAGTCTTATGTAGCAGACTGGATTGATAGTGGTAATGACGCCGTCAATACGTAATCTATATGCAAAAGCAAAATATGGCTAGGTCAGCCATCTCTTCACACGGCCGAAGGATGTTAACACCTGATTTTTAATTTATATGTCAAATGTGTATAAAAATAATAAAAATAAAATAAAAGAAACTGAAATATAAAAAGAATGAAAAGAAAAAGAGAAAAAAAAACATTTTTGAGATCCATTCGTAGGGGTGAGCATTGTCTGAGTTGAGCTGGTCTAGCACTTAACTTAGGGATTTATCGCATTGAGTCTCCAATTTTAAGGTGAATCTGGGACTAACTGCTTCTTTTTAAGTTTCTTTTTTTGTATTCATTCAACAGACAAACATACTCTTTGAATTAACAAAAAGAAATTGTTACTGTGACTGTTGACGAAGATGCAAAATGAATGTGGCCATTCAAGTTAAGATTCTTGGCCTCCGTTTCTCTTAGAACCATGTATAGAGGTACTTACCTTTGAGATGCACATGTTGACTACGAACGATGATCAAACTAAATTGTTGAGATCCCAAAGTCTTCGTTGCTGATGATCGGCATTGGCAAAGAATAAACGAGCAAGGAAAGAGAGGGAGAGAGCTGTTGCTAGAGCAAGAGAGAGAGAGAGAGAAAGAGATCGAGTTGTTGAGAGGTCGAAACTCGAAAGGAATCAAAGATTGAGTGAGTGAGACAAGATGGCCTCTAGGATATAAATTCGTCTTCGGATTGTTGATGGTATTCTGAAGGTGACATCAAATTAACAATTGTAAGCAATTTCGTCTCGACAAATGTCGCAAAGCAAGCGCAAAGGCCATAAACTAGTGCTTTGCCAGTCACAGCAAATTAAATCCAGAATTGTTACATAAAAGGAACATAAATACTATCGGTTGCCTGTACTAGGGTAAGACGCGAACATTCTCATTTGTCATCATCTCCTCAAATGGCGTAAGGCTCTTTACTGTTTACAATGGCTGGAACGACCCGATGGGACGAAACGACGCCGCAACCACGTCCCGGAAAGAGATTCGTCGGCGCGGCGAGACGCCGTGTCGTTTCTGGTGGCGCGTGACCCGCGCCGAGTCAGATTGATACAGACCCCGGTTGATTGGACGACCAAACCCTGCCCTATACTACATTGCCGACGCAGGGAACCGCGGTCAGACCGCGCCTCCGGCTCTCTCCCTCCGGTTCGGCCGACTTGGTCCGCCGGAAGACCAAGGAGCACTCCGGCAACTCCCCCAAGTCGGCGAACAGCGGATCCTCCCCGTCCTCCTCGTCCCTCAACCTATGTACAGGCGCCGCGTCCGCGCCCCCCTCGTAAACCGGCCGCTGCAAGAACGACGACGTCGAGGCCACGTCGGCGAGCCAGTCGAACTCGGGGTCGAGCAGAAGGGCGCCCCCGATGAAGCCCGAGAGCTCGTCCGGCTCGAACATGGCGGGGATGGGATCGTCGGCGTCCTTGGCCGAGGCGGAGGCGGAGGTGGAGGAGTCGCTGACGGCGGGGGCGCGGAGGAGGTGGTGGTGGTGGTGGTGGTTCTTGGAGGAGGAGGAGGAGGAGGGGGGTGGTTGTGGTCGGAGGAGTAGGTGACGAGGAGGGTGGTGGGGTCCAGGCGGCTTCGCTCCACTTGCTTTCTGGCGGGGCAGCCCTTGGAGCTACTGCATCGGTAGTATCCCCTGTCCAAATCCCATTTCCAAACAAAGCACCTCATAAATTTATCATTATTCTATGCTATAAACATTATATTTATTTCTTTAATTGTCGATGATGCAAGCAGCAATCGCGTTTATCCCACTCCTCGCCACTCCGACCGTGACACTCACGCGCCTCTCTTTTGCAGCCCCGCCTGACTACAGCTAACTTTTTCCACCCACCACCACCCACGCAATGCAATGCAATGTAGATCAGTGTCTTGCTAGTTGCTACTTAGTAATCTCGTTTTGGCGTTGCGCAAAACAAAATTCAAATGCCATGCAGGATGACTACATTACGGTCTTCATAAGCATCACGTTTTCGAACGAAAAATCACTAAGACAGCTCTTCATATCTCATGAATAAGTATACTAAGGTAATTAGATCAAAAGAGGTGTTGGTTAGCAACCGGTACTGGTTTTGTCCCATGCATTACTGTTTTCCCAAGTGCTTGCATGAATTAAAGATATTCAAGATCCATGTAGAGCATCTTTTTAATCCCTTGTGCAAACCGGGCTTTAATATGTAATATGTGGAACAGAGAGGGGGGAGGGGGGTGGTGTTAATTAGCAAAGAGTACTGAAGTTGAAATTCTTCGTTGGAGCCCTAACCTCATAATGACCTATCATTCCTCCCAACGATTTGAACTTCCTTTAGTAGATCCGACTTCTGCGCAACTAAATTGCAAAGGATTCTATTTATCGGCCATTTACTCCATCTTTAACTCTGACCGACACCCGGATTGACCCATAAGATTATGAGTGATTATTCGTGCCCTCGAGATTGTACGTAACAATGACCCTAATAAAAATCCCCCAAGGATAAGCCCCTTACATTTTTTTTCCTTCCTATATTTTAAATGCTATAAAGTCCAGGCTAGCTTTACAGGGAGCGTGTTCATCCCCCAAATGCCGATGGCGCGTGACACAACATCAACTAACCACATCACAACTACCACGACAAGGTTGATTTTCGAATCAGCCGTCCTGCGACTAAATGAATCAATGGGCAATAAATTAAGCTGCATTTTTGCAAACCAAAGCCTATCTCTCTCGGCGTATTATACTATGCCCGACGAACCAACCAGCTCTCTCACCCACTATTGACATTGTCGCCGAGATCCCGCAACCGAAAAGGAACAAGCAACTTCCCCACCTTCGCCGGCGGCCAAAGTGGTTTCTACGATGTTGTCTTTGCTTCGTTGATTCACTAACACGGTCTCTTCGACAGTCGTTCGTGGTCGCAAATTGCAGAACATTCTTGGTGGACGTTAAAGAGGGACATGAACAGGAGACTATCTTAGGGTAATTGACGCTATATGAGTGATAGATTAAGTACCTTGGGTAAGGTGAGCCCTTGATGGGCTTTTGGCCGTACTTCCTCCACGCCCACGAATCGGCAGGCGGATAGGCCTCGCCTTTGCTCTTCGATCCCTCGGCGTCGCTCGCGATTGGAACCGACACCACTCTCTTCTTCACGCTCTTCCTACTTGACGAGAATTCGACCCCCGTCAATGTTAACATCACGGACATCTCTATGAGGAAAAAGGGCACTCGTCAAGATGTTTCACCTTCTCTTTGTGACGGTTCGCTAGCGTTCACCTTGGCGTCGTCCCCTGAGGAGGGCGAATCGGGTCCCTGCTCGGGGTCGGGGTCTTCTTCATAATCGTGCACAAATGGGTTGGTGTAGAACCTCCTATCCATGAGCCTGCTCAAAATTAAAACCTCGGAGCCCTCTTACGACAAGCTTCCTATGAACATAAGCCGATTTGTGGTCGGTTCGCCCCGCGACGGAGCACCGGTCGGCCAGAGAAACTGGGGAGAGAGAAGTGATTATTGAAGGCGAAAGGGGGGGTGTTTAAGTTTAACAGGAGGAGAGTTCATGGGCGTGACAGATTGGCAGTTTGTGTAGTTTATTTTGGGGGACGTGCAAGCCCATACGCAAGCTCAATAATTATTATATTATCATTATTCGAGCCTTAATTAATTAAATTTTAAGAGGGATTAATCAAGTAGAGCGGGGTTTAACATGTACAGTCATGGAGCCTTACCAAAAAAAAAAAAAAAAGCACGTACAATCATGGAGCCTGATCAAAACTAAGTGATGAGGCTGAGGTTGGTGGATAAGGTGAGGAATCGGACAAAGCTCGGGTACAATTTCTTACGTTGATCGCTTTAGATTATAATTAAGCTTTTTCTTGGGTAGATTGCGGGTTAATTTAATCAATTAAAGCCGTGTTTTTGTCGCGTGCGGACGGAGATCGAGACTTAGTTTAGGGATTAATTAAAAGGATTAGTCATTTAATAATGCTAATGCTAGCGAAGAAAACCAGACCCAGTTATCCTTTTTATTCAAACGTGCTTAAAGAAACGGGTCCTAGCTTTGCCATGCCCGTCCAGGGTGTACCCAGGAATGCTCCATCGTCTGGTTTCCCTAAAATCTACATAAAAAAAAAGGAGTGGGCTTCTCTTCAACCTGTGGCTGTTGTAGAGTGGTCGTTGGGGTAAATCTCTGGAGACCATGTTCCATTCGTAACTGTTGAATAGGACCTAACTAAATCTCATCTTAGTTTAAAATTTTTTAAGTGTTTGTATAGCATACTACGATACTTTGTTTAAGAATTTCAACCATATGTATTAGGATATGATGAGTTATGATATAAAAACGTTATCTTGATCGACCATAAACGATATTGTGATGGACGAGATTGAGCATCCACCTTTCATTTGAGGTTGGCTCTGGCCAATCCAACTTTGGTCCAAGCCCAGTATAGCCCGAACATTAAAATTGCATATTATTATGAGCGAGCCTAGGCAACTTACTGGGTCTGACCGGGACCTAAACCGCCCACCCTCCCTCGATGATCACCTCTAATAAAACCTTTCTTCAATTTATTTGATCTAGCGGTGGATATACATAAAAATTCATTTTGTTGTCATTTGAAAAGTGAGCTACTAGATTCTCACCGAATCGTCGAAAAGAAACTTTAAGATGATGTTGATTTGGAGACCCTCTTCAAAGACACTGATTTTGGGCTTCTACCGCGTGGATGGATGTGAGTCCAAGTCTTTTAGACGGGCCTCAACTCTATTTATGGGGTAGGTTCATTTATGGGGATTTCATATATTACTCCGCATCAGTTCTAGCTTCTTTTAGGATTGATCAGTTTCCAATCTAGTCCGATCTCGCTTAAGAAAAATCGGACCAAAAGGAAGTTTCTAGAATCGTGAACCGGATCACTTAGTCCTAAGACCGGCCCAGTTTAGCTCCTGGGAGGTCCAATAGAATTGGTGCAGGGACATCAATATGGATCAAGATCCACGACTGCGAGCGAGACATTCTCCATTCCACTCTCTTTTCTTCAGCCATCGCCATTTTTGTTTCCTCTCTCTCTCTCTCTCTCCCTCCCTCTCTCCCCACATGGACCGTGGTCGATTTCTCATACGTTCGTCAACCCAAGCCTGCTTCTTCTTCTTCGCTTCTGCTTCACCCACCTCCTCTCTCAGAGCGCTCGCTCCACCACCTCAAACTCCAACGAACCTTCTTAGATCCGGCTCAAGTCTTCGTCTAGCCACCGTCTCGGCTTTAGCAGATTAATTCGCAGCGGCTCAATGCGTACCTATGCGACTCTGGGCATTAACGACGACAGCCCACATTCAGATAGGACCGCCTGGGACGTGTGAAAATTGATTACGACTCAAATGCAAAGTCGTCTTCCGCCGAGCTAAGAGGCGTGAGTGGTAGATATGAGAGGCGAGAGGTTGAGCGAGGCGTAAGAGGCAGAGCAAGGCTGAGAGGCGATTCAGGGTTTATGAATTCTGTGAAAGAGGCGAAGAGGGGCATGACTCGTGAGAGAGGAGAAGGAAAGAGCGGTGGTTCGGGTCGGTCTGTGAGAGAGGAGACTAGAGAGTGGGGAAGAGAAAGAGGATCGTGAGAAATAAAATAAATAAATAAATAAATAAAATGGGCGGTCTGATTCAGTCCGGTTCATTCTGAAATCGGGAAACGAATCTGCGCTCTCAGGAACCGACCAGAACCAACCGGTTTGGTCTAGTCCGGGCAATTCTCGGTTCAATCGATTCGATATGCTCACCCTGGCTTTTTGGACAAATAATTAAGTAATAAATTTCATAATCATAAGACCTTCCATTTGAGGTACAAAATCCAATGGGCAAGTGAAAAATATACCGATTTCGCAGTGTCACAATGAGATCAAAGGCCTCCTTTTTCCTTGTCAAAGGACGTGAAGTGCATGGCATTTAATATAAGTTGACTCAAATAGATAAAACTCTTGCCCCATGAAATGCCATGCGAAATCTCATAGACCACATAAAGACACGGAAGCCCAATTGACTGATCCAAACATAAGATCGCTTGTAGCAATAGCATAAGGGAATCAAACTTTGTATCATGTCTTGCATCGACACACGCATCCGCCCCTCTACTATATATTAATTCAACCACTTCGTTTGAAAGAAGATGAACTTTTGGAGCCAATGTATCAAGAATTCAAGACTACTAACCAGAGAGATCGGTAATGTTGGCCTTGGATGGGGAACTAGCCTGTCATAAATAGGGGTGTAAATGGTTCGGTTCGGTTCGGTTTTTCAAAAAAACCGAACCAAACCGAACCATTAAGGGTGCCCTTTGAACCAAATCGAATTTGAACCGAACCGAATTGGAAACGAACCGAAAAATCGATTTGGTTCGGATTGGTTCGGATCAGTTTTCGGTTTCAAATTCATTAAGCATAAAGAGAGAGGAGAGAGGAGAGAGAAGGGCAAGAGAGAGAGGGCAAAATAGCCATAAACCGAAGTGTTTATTTTAGTTCGGTTTGATCTAAACCGAATCGAACCAAACCGAATCGAAATGAACCGAACCGAAAAGAAAAATTGGTTTATTTTGATTATCCGAACTGAAACCGAAACCGAACCGAAATGCACGAAATTTTCGGTTCGGTTCGTATCTCGGTTCGGTTTTTTGGTTCGGTTCCAACACCCCTAGTCATAAATTAAGAATCACCGGAAATGGGACCACTTAACTTGTATATTAAAAAGTCCAACCCATAATGGGGGGGCCGCATACATGAAACAAATTGGGTAGAAACAATTTATTTCACGTGTGCCGCTCCACGTTCCTCAAATTTCATGTGTCGTTCCTAATCTGACTTGAACATAAGAGGGGATATTAATATATTGTACATCACTTGTCTAAGGGGTTTATATGCTCTTTATATACATGAAGTCATCTTAAACTGATTAGCTTAAACTTTTAGGTTGGATTTTCTAACTTGGTATTGAAGCTCTTGTTGTTTGATAAAGCATCCATTGAATTCATCAAGTTTTTCTCCATGATAGCAACGTCAGCACCTCTGAGGAGCTATTCCGACTCTTTTGCTGATTTTTTTGAAAAAAACTAAAGTCGATAGGAGGATGGAGACCACGTATATGTAAATAGCATATAAAAGTCATATACCAGCGATGTTAGATACTTTAACATATATACACACACATACATATGTTGACAAAAAGCATTTAGAATTTGCATGTTAATCTCACTATAATGATTTGTTTCCTCTGCAATATAACAACCGGCGAATTTTCTTACTCAATTTTGGACTTTCAAGATACGTCTATTTTCATTTGCTATAATTGATACCATAAAGAAGAAGGCTACACATGTTGTCTCGATGCTTGAATGAATGATGGATGCACTTAAAACAGAAAGCAGGATCAAGAGCAAACTAGTAATGCTAAAACAAAATCGCTTGGAGGAATCTGTGTCGAATCTCGTCTTGAAAAAACTAATTTACAAAATAAGACTCGAATTTCAACCTTTTTTTTTTTGGTAAGGTAACTCGAATTTCAACCTTTCATTGTCGCACTATTGAAAATTTGTATTAAAGGCAAGTCAATTGGAGCGGGAACTAATCGTGCGACAATTGTCAAATCATGAAGTAAATGAGAACGAGATCGGCAGGTATACTTATAATCAGAAACGGTCGAAATAAATGCGTCGTTGTCTTACTAAATTTAGGTGGATGATATCACCTAGTATCATTTTTGTCTGAAAAAGACGCACATTTCCTTCATGTCACTCGCATGCACGATTGAAAACTTTTATCCTCAATTTTGCCCTAGTTTTTCAACTAAGAGAAAAAAGGACTACAGTTTTTGAGCAAAAAATCGAAAAATTAGAGATGAGAGATCACTGCAGGAACATTTGTAAGTAGACACATCATGGACAGAGCGAACCTAGCTAGATGCTTTCCTATGCGCAAGAAGTTTGGGTAAGATTATCCAGGCAAGCATGAAACGCGTGTGTGACGAACAAATGTTGCTCGATTGGAAATAATACTCATAGGCCATGATCTCATGGGTTATTATGTCAAAGTGATCAATTTCATGAGATATTTTAAAATAAAGTAGCTTTGTGAAAACGGTCCCACATCATGGGGATTTTTGGAATTTTCCCCTCTAAATACAATGATTTTCCCAAAATTTCCTTCTATTCTAAAAAAACAATCTTCACACAAGTGGTGAGATAGAAACAATAATAAGATTTTTTTTTCGTTGAATCTATTTTGATACCAAAATTCTATTGATAACAATAGGGTAGTTGAATGGAGTGTCAGGGATTTGCAACTCATTTGGAATTGGAGGTTACTTAATTATTCATATGCCTTTAATTCCGTGCAAATTGTCCGTGGGGTGATAAAACTTCGATATCAAAATAAAGTCGATGAAAAAAAATCTTATTATTGTTTTCATCTCACCAAACTGCTCTTGGTCAGGGCTACCTACACAGGCTAAAAGGTCAAAAGCCCGAACTAAACCATTTCATGGAATTTGCATGATATCCATGGGCTCCAGGTATTCGAGCGTCTATATGCATGTTGAAGTAATACATGTCGCATGAAACTCTGTTGGATGACATTTTCCTAAATTTCCTCGTTTTCTTCTTAAAAAATAGAAAAAAGAAAAGGTCTTCCCCGTTTTTGCCTGTTCTTGTTCAATATCAATCGTGGGGAGTCCCACGATTCATCTGCATCGAGCAGCGCGTGATCTTTAATTTGTTGAGGGGTCGTTGTCTCCATCCACATGTTAAGCGTGCCATAATTTTTTTTTTTTTATGGTGGAAACGTGCCAGAGTTGAGGAACATTATCATCGATCCCATACCTAACGCTACACTACCAAACGTGAAATGTTAAAAACTTTGTTTGGATGTTGCCCTTTAATGATTTGATTCCTCAGCACCACCTGCTTTTTTTACGTGCCCCTCTTGTCTTAAAAGATCCTATTCATGGTCCACCCCCATATGATACTTCACATCACGATGCCTTGAAGTGCTCTTGAGAAAGGATTTTTCATGAGGTTTTTACCATATGGTGAAATTGTGTTTTGGATGACAAACCTTTTGCATGATACATTCCGAGATTTGATATATTAGTAACTGGATCCATGCCATGTGTTAATTGTATTTGAAACACTCAGCATGGGGGTTTACGAGAGTAGATATGCTCATTGGTCGAGTTTAGGTGAGCTCGAGCCGGACTTGCTTGGACTCGAACCTTTAGAGGTCTTGTCCAAGCCTGAACTTGCGGGTCTGCTCAAGTGCCCAAGCCTACACGAGAAAAATATATGGGTAGGTCGGGCCGGTCGTCGGGCCATTTTTATTTTTTTAAAGTTTTAGCTAAAAAAAGTAATGTGTTGTACTATTTTTTTTTTGTCCTACACTAGAAATTTGTGCTCATTCTACCCCATAGTGTAAATAAACTTTTAAAAGTGTACGCGCACAATTATTAATATAACAATATTTTTTCAACTAAATATACGAGTCAGCCCAATAATTTTTTGCCTGAGCCCACCCAGCGAGTCTAACAAGTACAGCCAAGCTAGTGGACCAATTGTCCGCCCACTAATCAGGTCTATTTGAGAAAGACATGTGCAGCGAATATATGTGATCCAATCAACCGTTAGTTCAAAATTTGATTTCTAGTGCAAATATTCAGTATAATATTTATGTACACAACACGTACAAGCTTTCACATAACTTCATACCTACCTATTTATAATCATGGTCATAATCCAGGTTAGTTGATCAATAGCATGTACAATGCAATTTTTGAAGAGAGAGAGAGAGAGATCTAATTTGACACACAATAAAAAAAAAAAAAAAAAATCACCACACGTAGGGTTAGTATCTTCAGCGTATAACAGTGGGGTCATCGTCAATCATACGTCAGTTTGGAAAACAGCATAGTTGTGTACGTATATGTAAGAATCAGCTTGTGTGTACCCGCTGAACTGATCCCCAAAATCAGCCTTTCATAGTTGATAGATATGAGGTCACTCTCAGCTTTTGTCTCTATGTTTGACACCACACGTGAACTCTCTCGTTTTTGACGCTTGATTTCTCTAGAAAATATCATGTGAAAAATCCGCATCAAATGAAAAGTACACGCAACGTTTAGTCCGATCCAAAAGTTAAATCACTAAATTTCCCTTCCTTACTAACTCATTTTACCAATAAATCTAAATAAGTCCTTCAACTGTTTCGTCTAAACTCTGAAACGTAAAATTCAAAGGTATTTTCTAAAATGATAAAAGAAAAACTCTCTTCATTTAAGGCGATTGAGTATGCGAGTACCGAAATATTAAAATAAAGAATACAGTCTTGTCAGCCTGTTAAATGTATACACTTAAACAGGCATAATGGTCCGAGTCGGAAGCATAGGCTTTCTTTGCTTTGGTGAGGTACTATCATTAACCACTGCCAAGAATTCAGGGGAGATTCTTGGTTACTGATCCGAAAGTTAAATCGCTAAATTTCTCTTCCTTACTAGCTCATTTTAGCATTTTGCTTAGGTTTGAGGTGAAATATTTTGGCTTTTAGGTAGAATCGAGGGTAGGACAAGAAGTCTTTTCTTTTTTTCGTTTTTCAAAGAACAAAAAGTTAAGGAGGACTGATGAGTTTGGATCATCAGATGTGGTGAAATTCACACAAGACCTACAAACTTTAATGACACAAGTCCAGTTTAATATATATTCTTTTCAAATATAGTAATTTCTCCGCTAATGGTGTACGAACTATTTTTGGTGGGGCGTTGACGTTACCTTTACTCATGTCATGGGAACGTGGGGGTCCAGTTATATACAGCTAATCAAAAGAGAGCATTCGAATATTCGAGTTGCTAATTCCTCTTTCCCCATTCCACCCTCGACAAGGACCCGATATTACGGTTATAACCGTGGGACGTGATGGAAACCTCACACGACATTTTGTCTTGTGCTTTTTTGACGGGGCGGCGAGGCTAATATTTACTTAAGACTATATGAAAAAGTTGGATTTGATTAGCATTGTAAGTACAATTGGTCGGAGAAATTTTCACAAGCAGCCTTAATTACCTTCCAAGGTAAAGCATGGTGAAAAAAAAAATGAAAAACATTGATGGTGACTATTATTGATTAAGACTATTTATGGTGAATCTCTTTTTTGTTTTTTTGTGTGTTAATGGTGTTTACAATGTTAAGATTGTCATGGCATAATCGACTGAAAATGTTTGTTACATGAATAGAAAATCGTGATATTAATGAACACTCTCTATACATCCACTGATTCTCCTCATAAATTTGAGCTCCTTTGCTCCTTGGGTAATTCAAGAAGAGTATATGAAAAATAGGATTGCTGTCATAATCTTAGCGTATTGGCCTGAACGAGCTTTAGCACCATTAATCATATTAAAATTGATGAAATACATAATTTTAGATGCCTGATCCCTCTCTCTTTCACCTACCATTCTCTCTCTCTCTCTCCCCTCTCTCTCTCTCTCTAAAGTGAAAATGACCCCAAATTCGTATCCTCCATTAACGACTACAAGTTTGTCTGGCCAGAAGCATGGTCGTCGGGGCATTTCAAAGGCGGCAACGGCGATAGCGACGGCGAGGTATAGGGCTAAGGTAGTTGGCTTAAGGAGGAGGGAGAGAAAGATCGAGAGAACACCACCTTTTTTTGTTCATAATTTTTCGGAGCAGTAATTATTTGATACAAAACACAAAAATCCGACTTTCAAAAGAAGCATCGCACGAATAAAACAATTTCTCAAGATAACCTAATTTTCCATCAGAGTTTAAAGAACGTTTATATTCATACCCAACACTCTCTCGAAACACTAAAAAAATTTCTCCCTGCGTCCCTCACGTGCCACGAATTTCAAATCAACGAATTATACTCTACAAAACTACTGGCAGACGTTAGTTAGTTCGTAAAACCAGTCAAACGAAACGCAACCCCAGTGACAACGACCGTGTACTGTTTTTACTTCGAAGAACCCTCCTTAAGAAAACACCAACGTTTTACACACTGTGGTCCCTGCAGAAGATTCCAACGCGCAATATGAGCTCGAACTCAGGGGCATCCCTGTAAATCCGCCACGTATAAATATCGAACTCCCTTCTCTTCCTCCGTCCTCCTCACCTGAGTCATCTCCTTCCTTGACCTAGTCTTTCTCATTTTCTTCTTCACAGCGCTCTCATTCTCTCTCTCTCTCTCTGTACTGCCGGCACCGACGCATGTCTGCAGAGCAAGTCTTCGAGCTCTTCGACTCGTTCTGGTTCCACTGTGCCATCTTCGGCGACAAATCTTCCTCCTCTGCAACGAGACCCTCTCATGAAGGCCGCGGCGACGAGGACGATGACGACCACGACCGTCTCCTCCTCGAGACGAAGCTGTCCCGCGCGCCGACCATCCACGTCAGGTCCATGAGCGACCAGTTCTTGGGCGGCCGCGGCCTCGGCTCCCACCCTTTCTCTCCGAACTCGGTCCTCCTCGCGGCGGCCACTCCGAAGCTCCAGACCATCCTCTCCGGCAAGGAAGTGTCGGACTTCGAGGGCGAGGACGAGACGACCAAGAGCGAGGGAGAGGCGGAGGAGTCGCGGTCACAACCCGGGAGAAGCAAGAAATCGGAGAACGTAGGGAGGTTTAGGAAGAAGCGGAGCAAGAGCAGCAAGAGCCTGTCGGAGCTCGAGTTCCAGGAGCTCAAGGGGTTCATGGATCTGGGGTTCGTGTTCTCCGAGCAGGACAGGGACGACTCGGACTTGGTCTCGATCCTTCCCGGGCTGCAGAGACTGGGATCGAGAGACGGCGGCGACAGGATCGAAGTCCAAGACAAGAAGGCCGACGAGGCTAAGGTTCCGAGGCCCTACTTGTCCGAAGCGTGGGACGGTTTGGATCGCCAGCGGAAGAGATACGAGGATCCGCTGGTGAATTGGAGAGTGCCGGCTGTAGGTAACGAGATGGCCATGAAGGACCATCTCAGGTCATGGGCTCACACAGTCGCGTCCACCGTGAGATAACAGTGGCTAATCATCATCCTCGATCTTCCTCGTTCTTTTCCGGTTTTCCTTTTCCAAGTGATGTCTCTTAGCTTCATTTCTCTTGGATTTTTTTTTTCCTCTTTTCCTTTTTGCCTTTATTTTGAACCGCACAATCTTCATCTTCGTGTTGTCTTTGAGGGGGGAAAATCCTCTAATCTGTAATTGTAAATAAAAAGGAAAGAGCAATAATCTCCCTTGGTCTCTATTATTTTCTTGATCGCACATTCGGTTAGATTCCTGCGTTAGGGATGAATAACGTTTTTAGGAAGACTTTGTCAAAATTGGGAGGTTGACATTGGACCCTTATGGCCTTATCCTCAGAAAAAGGAAGGAGGGAAATTGAGCCCACAAGCAATCATTTAGCTTAAAATCCAACGCTACATGATGTCATGGCCCTATTGAAATCGGCAAGTGGGGTGTGCCATGTTGCGCACTAAAGCAAGGTATCCGAAAGCACCTGATCGAGCGGATCTGTATTATTAGGTGAATCGGGTATATACAAATCGAGACTTTAGCCTATCCATCCCGAATCGATGTTAATTGTTAATCATCGCTGGTGCTACGCTTAAGGCAAGTCCACTCCCGTCGAATTGAATGGTTCGAATGCGTTTAGTTCGTGGCTGATTCATTCGATAAAAAAAAAAGATTTTGCTATATTTGCGAAGTGTTGCTTGTTTGTCAAAACATCTCCACTAGCCAAATGCTCCTGTCATATAGTGGGCACAGCATCTTGTTGATATTGGCTTCTGGGAGCTTGAAAGGGCAGTGGTTAGCATTTAAATGCATCATGGCTTGGATTCTTTTCGAAGAGTGTACTTTTTTGATTGAACGTCATCGGCGATTGATTAAATTAGCAATGTGCAACAATTTGGTGTGCATATATGTTTAGAACCTTTTGATGCGGATGTGGTACTTATCATGTGTCATACTTCATTTTCAGTAGGGACCCTTGCTTGCATCAATGAACTTGACCTTCGATTCGAAGCAAAGTGGAAGAAGGTTGGGGAGACGAGACGAGCACCAACATAGCAATTTCGCTGGAAGAGTATAATGTTTTGCTTCACTTAGCCACGTTGGATGTACTTATCTTTAACATAGGCCAATGCTAGATATGTTCATCATTAAACTAATGCCAAGTAAGATTCGCATAAAAAATATAAGTTGTTAGAGTAACATAAGTAGTGGTTGGCCTTTAACAATCATGGATCTTTAGGGATTGAAAAATTATGAGTGCCACACAAAAAATATGGTATGTTAATATTCATTTTCACCAATTTGATAGTTCTAACTACTGCTCCACAATTATCGTTCAACACCCATTTCAAGGTATGATTCAATATATCATGACGTAAAATTATTTCATAAACAAATTATCATTCTAATAATATTATGACAACTCTTTTGGACAAATTATTTTATTTTTTTTAAGAGAAGGGAGCGCGCAACCCGGCGCTGGTCGCTGTCGCCTGGACCGCACAGTGAATTTTATAACTTCCCCGCATCTCCCGATTCAACTTCGCAGGAGCGCTTTTCGTTTTTGAACGGACAAAATTGCAGGAGCTTCACGGAGAGAGAGAGAGAGAGAGAGAGAGAGAGAGAATCCACGTGCACTATAGCAAAGTGGTGCCGCTCAATGGAGTTTCAACGATTCTTTGAATGGCTGCTACTGCAGAGCCGTCAGAATTCTGTTTCTCCAACGTCTTTTTCTTTCTGACAATGTCATACTTTGTCAGTGATACTAGGAAAATGATTGTTGTACTTCTCTTCGGAGACCCACGAACCAGCTGGTCGTCCATATGCATTTGCTTCAGCTGACGAGAAGCCTCTTCCTGCTTGAGTGGGTGTCACTAACTTTGCCAGTTGGAAAGCCGAGTGCAAAATCTCAGCAGACAAAAGCAAGTGAACTCCAACCTGGGTCTGCCCCTCTTTGCTCGTACGTGCAATACCCAGCTTTTTTTTTTGGGATTATGATGAGCAGGAAAAGATCATGAATCGCATGGTGTGAACTGTCATCTACTTTTTAGTACTTCCTCTTGTAATGTGAAAACCGTGATTAAGCACAATAAAGAAGCATAAGCTGCGCAAACTTTGTTAATGGTAGACCGATTATTTTTTACCATGTGTGTGGCAGAAAAATTAGAATTTCACTCCCCAAACGTGAGAAGCCACTCGATTAGCAAAGACGCAACGGTAGAATTGGAGAAAAGTTAGGCATGAAGATGAAAAGTTTTTGTATGAATCTGAAGCATGGCTGAGACGAAGTGGCCTTGTATGCATCTGGTGCATGCAAGACTTTTTCTTCTCACTGCCAAGGCGCAACCAGCTAACAAGATGTTACTAGATAAGGTGTGTCTTTTTGTCTGTTGCAAATGGGGCAACAGGCGTATTTGCCCACAGCTTGTGATTCCAAAGTTATAGAGAAATGAACAGAGCAATTGAGAATCTCGTGACAAGCTCCCAAAATTAGTTCCAGAAACGGGGCCCATCGTGTCCACCTTCCTGATGTACAATGCTTCGAATTGGCCAATGAAAAGTAGAATTATTCTCAGGCATTGATGTTTGCCAACTTTGATTCATTAGGGGCATTCGAAGAGATCCGATCATAAGAGCAGATCGAGGATCATGACACGATAAGATCATAAAAGTTTCAAATATTGTCTATGAAAAGTAAATACATGTGCGAGGTAGATATTTCAAAAACAAATTGGTAGGATCAAACCATTTCCCTACTTTTTATCCACTAGAATGGTAACCTTCCAATCAAAATTTTAAAAACCAAGGTACTCAGCAATCGGTAGTTCATGATTCAAGTAAAATCCATTTGATTGTCTTCGTATGGACTTGTGATTCATCTGGTACAAAGTTCATCGACATATACATCTGCATTTTCAAATCTTTAGAGCAATGAACAGGGGGATATAAAAAAAATTCTACGGTAGGACAGTTATCATGTGATGCGGTTCATCAATATCATAGTGTCGTTAGGCAAATAGACAAAATCATGGTATGCAAAAACTTAGTTCCCTTCGAACCAGATTTCTAGCAAAGAAAAAGTATGCGACATGTGTTGAGAAAACCTCCCATAATAGTTTGATATTGACAAAACCATCTATTATGATTTATGACTCGATTAATGCAGATATTGTTTTGGTTCAAGCGACATAAATTTAAATTAAGCTCTATTGCCATTTGTGTAATCCGAAGTGCAAAGTGGAAGGACTTATATAGATTGGAAGGACCACATTAGAGGGTGAACAAGTCGGGAAGGACATGATGGAGTTCGTGATGACTTGAAGGTCCCAAAAGGTGAACAGTTTTATGAAGCCTGAGCACTAATGGACTTAGGAAGATCAATGAAAAGCAATAAGTAGGTCAGCTGTTAGCTGGAAGGTTGGATATACTCACGGACAGCTGATATGAGCAATTGACTATATCACCTAAGAAAAATGTGTTTGTCACGTGATAAAATATTTGATGACTAAGATTTTTCGTTGACTATCAATCCAAGTCTCGAGGAATATTAACAGCAAACCAAAGGCCTGGAATTCTATTGTTATTTGCTCAGTTGACAATCCAATCAATTATCCATTATCTCGGTGGGAAATGATCATTTCCTAACATAAGCATCTCTATTTGCGGAAGTTGGAAGAATGGATTGAAAGAGCGACCAGATATCTGCGGTGATTTGACTACTTATCTACAACAGCTAAATTGATTATTCAACTATCAAAATGAAAACTACTTAAGATATGCATGCAATTTCTTCCATCTCAATCTACTTATTTCTATAACTGTTTGATAAAAGCAACGCACTTGATATCATCATATTATTCTTGCATATATCAAACTGATCTTCCATGAATATACATGATACTATTTATTCCGCGAAAAGTCATCAAGTTTCGTTTATCAACCTTTCACCCCTCCTCGATGTTGCATATTTTGCCATAACAACTTGGTCGATATAGATCATCGTGGACCAGAAAAAACAGAGGGCACCACAGAAATGGTAGAGCCGAATACAACATCCTGTTGTCCAATTCTTACACTTACATTCGTCATGGTGGGATATGAGAATTCATAGTCCAGGTCATCTGGGACTTCCGTCACTCCTTCCAGAACTTTGAGGACTGTCGACATGGGAGGCCTCTTCATGAAATCAAATTGTAAGCACCACGTGGCAATCCTCATCCTACTAACCACGTGAGGTCTGTTCAATTGCGTATTGTCACTATTCCTATTGATCATATCCAACAATTGTCCTGCTTCACTCTTTCTCTTAAAAACTCCTAACAAGTACATGTCTTCCCGATTTTGAGATTCATCGAAAACTTTCTTTCCACAAACTATCTCTAAAACTACTATACCGAAACTGTAGACGTCCACTTTCTCAGTAATTGCTGCATGTAGCCATTCCGGGGCTAAATAGCCTAGAGTTCCCCTCATGGTGGTCACAATTTGACTTTGGTCTGTATCAATTAACTTAGACAAGCCAAAATCTGCAACCTTAGCATTAAATTTTTCATCCAAGAGAATATTTTGGGGCTTAATATACATGTGGACTATCTTCCATCTACATTCTTCGTGAAGATAATTTATGCCTTTTGCTATGTCACAAATGATCTTCCTCCTACGTTGCCAATCAAGCACAAATGACTCATCTAATTTATGAAAGATCCGTTTATCAAGAGACCCTTTGGACATGAACTCATAGACAAGCAACCCGTGAAAGTTCTCGGCACAAAACCCAACAAGTCATACCAAGTTCGCATGATGGATATTGTCAATGCTCTCAACCTCTGCAAGAAAAGATTTCTTAGCTTGGCATATATAAACCATTGAGGTGCTTCATGGCGACTTTTGTGCCGTTAGGTAGAGTGCCTTGATAAACAGAGCTAAATCCACCCTCGCCAAGCCTCGTATTGAAATTCTCGGTAATGCTTTTAAATCATCATAGGTGAATCTCTTAGATGCTCCAGGCATTTGGTCAAGAAAGTCCTCTTCGACCTCGTTGATGCGTCCTCTTCAACCTCGTTGACACCTTTCTTTCTAAATAGGCATTTTCTGATGACAAGAAGAAAGATGAAGGCTAAGAGTGATCCGAGGATAGAAGAGATGATTACAATCGAAACAACATATGCCCTTTTAGTATTTTTTAGGAGGAACATGAGTTTCATTTGTATTGAGCGGAACGGGATGTTCATTTGTAATAGGAGGAACGGGAGATCCACTAGGAGCCGGAATTTCACTCGGGGAATTCTGCACTTTAAGGAAAGCAAAAGAGTGTATAGCCGAAGTTAATAGGTATGTAAGCGAAAATACCTGAGATACTGAGTGGCGCGAATATATATATAAGAATAGGTGTCACCATCTGCATATTGAAAATAAGCCGCTCGGCATGAACAGTCGTTCGCACATGCCCTTTTGCAGTCCATTTTGCGACTCTCCATATCTGTACTTCCATTATTCAAGGCGCTTGGGAGATCTCTGCTGTGCGCGAAATTAGTAATCTCACTTACTTCCAAAAAGCCTTGAAACTGCGAAGATGTACAAGACAAAGGAACCCTGTCGGAGCACTCGAGTCTAGAATCTGTATCATTTATTGGCTTGAAGTAGCGATCCGGTAGCTACAGTTCCCTAATAAATTACAAATTCCATAATTCCCACAAATCATTGGATAGCCGCAATCCTTAATGAAGTTTGATAGAATCTACCATGGGCCACTCATTTTGGTCCAGCTGACACACCCTCAGATGTCCATCAGATTCGAACCTCAAGTACTGCACAGCCATAGACAAATTAGAACCAGAATACAAAGAGCCGCTTCTCGCGAAGTTCACAAACCACGCAAGATCTCCTTGGGTGAATTCAAAATAATTAGAGTCATTGATTGTGTTTGGAAAATTTATGTACCAAGAGAAATAAACCTGGGGATGGTCAGTCTCTATCTGAGCAAATAAACCTTCAGAAGGTAGAGAAAGCGAATACAAAGCTTGTTCGCTCATGTTTGTCGCAGAATCATTAGGGATCAATTTCTGCCCCACCCTCAATTTCTGTTTCGGGAGTAGCATGTCCATAGGGTGATCAAAGGACTGCCATACTGCAGCGTTATTCTCATAAAACAACACAAGGTTTCCAGTGTCTGTCAAGTTGATGCCAGCGACAGACTTACCATAAGTTTGGGTTGACCACTCGACGGACCCATCGGCATCTTTCAATACCAAATCTCCTTCTGTGAGCTCCAGGGTGGCATGGGTTCCAACAGGACTGTTCCGATTAGCAGACCACACCACTGCTGGAGCCACCGTGTCATCCATAATAGAAGGCGAGTTGGTTGGAACTGTGAACCTAAGTGTTCGTATGTGCAAAAACAAAGTTGTTCAACAAACCTTAAAGCGCAAATGAGTAATTCGAATGTTAACGAATGATCCGAGTCCAATGACTTCACGTTGTGTCCTTAAGATAATTTATCCCCTCTACTGGTATCCAAGGTTCTTGAACAATTATCTTCCAGGATAGAACGGTTCGTCTTTCCTATAAAGCGGTACTTCTTCAAAGGAAACACAATTTTGTAGATTAATCGCATGAAAATGACAATGATAAAGAATAAGAGAGCAGTAGAAAAATGCTGCGCGAAAAACACATGTTTTTTTGTTTTATTTAAAAACAATGAAGAGTCACGAACAATCGAAAAGTTTCGTTCGGTTCATGAACAAACATACCTGTCTGAAAATATATGGGCGAACAATCACGAACAATCATATCTGTCAAAAAAATAAAATAAAATAAAATTCAAAATAGACATGTCTGCTCGCTGAAAAATAAAACTATCTAAACCACACTTCTCATTTACCTTCTATGAGATTTGGATACCAAAATCCCAACAGGAACAATCAAAACAGTGAAATAGTGAACTTCCGAATAGACTTGGCTATAGAAGCCACAGGCGAATGTCAAGCCATTATGGCTCCGTAGAAGAATGGGAATCATGCTAGCATAGGCCGAAGGGAACCGCATATAATTGACAGCAGATTCTTTGGCAATCCATGTTGTGTTACGGCCTGCGGTTGGATAGACGTCAGCTCGGGCGCTGACCAAACCAAAAATATGTCAGGACAAAGGGGCAGGACGGTGTCAACATAGTGTGGTATCTGCTAAAATCAAGAAGCAGGAGAGGAGTGTGGAGCAGAAGACGGAAACAAGAAGTAGAATTGCATGTAAAAATTGGGAGGGCCGTCATTATATATATAAGCAGTTAAGCACCATTGGAAGTCCAAGAAAACTTATTTTCTTCACGGTATGCGGTCAGCCATGAATGCCGAAGGCATCCGTACTCAGTACGATTCGAATAAACCTAATTCCAAGCTACCTTGAAAGCCAACTCGACATTGGGGACTATTTTTAATGCGAAAAAAGAGCGCCAGATGTGAAGACACCAACATTGTTTTGTCCCTAGAGCTCCATCGTCAGTTTGAAGTGGACGAAGAGAGGCGTACTGGCGTAGTTCTCAAAAGGATCTCGGTCAAACTTTCAGATAAAATATAGGGGCGTCTTCACCATGTGTTGCAGAATTGTTCTCTTGACGGATTAACCATCTGCAATGGCCTTTGTTTGCTCTTGCTACCAAGTGAATTCTTGTACCTTAGGGACATTATTAATATTTTCGTATAGTTCATGGACTAAATTGAATATGTACCAAAATTCAGTGGACCACATTGATTCAATTAAAAGTTTAGGGATGACATTGTATATTAAATTAAAGTTCAGGGATCAAATTAAATAAATTTAAAGTTCAGGGACCACATTGCACATTGAACCAAATTTTAGAGACCATTTATTTCATTGTCGCTTCTCAAAAGGATCTTGTTCAAAGTTTCTGATAAAATATTGGGGCATCTTCACAATGTGTAGCAAAATTATTCTTTTGACGGAATAACCATATGCAATGGCCTTTGTTTGCTCTTGCCACCAAGCAAATAGGCATTGTTTTGAGGAGCTATTGGGAACAACAAACAGAATACATTGAAAGTTTTAGAACTTAATTGTAATTTCGTAATAAGTTTTATGACTTTCAATGCACTTATTTCAATAATTTAAAAATACAGGTTGGGTGCGCGCAACCCAGCGTTGGTTGCGGTTGCTAGGTCTGCGTAGTGAACTTTATAGCACCCCCCTCCGCTGACAATTCAAATTCACAATAGCTCCTTTTTTTCTTGTTTTTGTTTGGACAAAATCGCACGAGCACAAAGTGATACCACTGAATCTGAATGTCAATGATAGTTTGACTGACTGTTGCTGCAGAATATTATTAATATATTGCTGTGAGAATTTTCTTTTTAACATCATTTTCTTTCTAAGATAATCATACTTTGTCATTGACACGTAGAAAAATAATTTTTTGTACTTCACTTTGTAGACCCACACACCAGTTGATCGTCTATATGCATTAGTTTCAGCTTTAGAGAAGCTTCTTCTTGCTTGAGCGGGTGCCGTTACCATCGCCAGTTCAGAAAGCCAAGTGCAATACGCAGCTTTTTTGGAGTTGGATTGAGCATGGAAAGATTATGAATCACATGGCGTGAACTGTAATCTCTACTCTTTAGTCCTTCCTGTCTTAATGGGAATACTGTGATTAAGCGCAATAAAAAGGCAGAAGCTGCGCAAATTTTAATAACAGCAGCCGATTATTTTTTACCATCTGCATTTCAGGAAAATTAGGATATGTGACAAGCCACTCGATTAGCAAAGATGCAACAGTAGAGTCGGTAAAAGGTTAAAGCATGAAGGCGACAACTCGTGTGGTGAGGATTTGCTTATATGGGGCAATGAGAGCAATGGTTCCTTCACGGTTAAAGAAGCTTATGAATTAGTTGCACCAATACATCAAATGCCGACTAACCGACTCTGGAGTTTAGTATGGAAATGGGATGGGCCACAAAGAATCAAAAGCTTCTTGTGGTTGGTTTCTCATCAGTGCCTACTCACTAACGATGAAAGATTTCGATGTAGACTCACAGCGGACTCTTGTTGCGTGATGTGCCCGTACTCTCCGGAGACAATTATACATGTTCTCAGAGATTGCAAGTATGCAAAGGCAATTTGGCAGAAGATTCTACCTGCTAGTTTACAAGGCGAGTTCTTCACCCAAGATCTACTCCCATAGTTGATGTTAAACTTATCTGGTTCATCAACTAGGGTTTGTGATAACTGGTCACTTATTTTTGCCTTTGCTTGTTGGTATTTCTAGAACTGGAGGAATAGAAGAATATTTGAGAAGGATTTTTGTCTTACCAGCGAACCCTTGTGCGTGATTCTAGGCCATGTTAAAGATATTGCTTTGGCTAGACTAGCAGAACACCAATTGTCTCCTCATAAGGAGAAAAGATATAAGCTTGTGGGTTGGATTGCCCCTCCGACTGGTTGGGTCAAGCTCAATTCTGACGGGAACTCTAAAGGCAACCCGGGACCCGCCTCAGCAGGTGGGCTTCTGCGCAATGAATCAGGCAATTGGCTTGCTGGATTTGCTCAAACTGTGGGAGTGTGCTCTTCGCTCAAAGCAGAACTATGGGGTGTCCTTTTGGATCTTAAAATAGCAATTTCTTTGGGCATACCTAAACTTATTGTGGAAGTAGACTTGCAAGTTGCCATTTCACTACTTCACAGAACATCTCCACTCTCCACTTTGTTGACACACTCATCCCTCAGATTCAGAAACTTTTAAGGTGTTTCCAGAATGTCAAAATTCTTCATAATTTTAGGGAAGGCAACTCATGTGCTGATTAGTTAGCAAATTGAGTATTTCATTCTAGTGATGCAAATAGTACCTTAGTGCTAGATAGGCCACCGAGAGGATTGATTCCTCTATTGTTAGGAGATCAGGTTGGTTCAAGTTTCATTAGACGAGTTATGTTGTAATTTTTGGGCTTTGCCCCTTTTAATACCCAAAAAAAAAAAAAAAAAGAAACACGTGAGGTCACTTCAATTTGGCCATTTCAAAGGTGTGGGTCCCAAGTGGAACCTACGTAATCTAAAAGTTTAGTGACTCACATACACTGTGTGCATGCAAGACTTTCTCATCTCACTGCCGATGTGCGACCATCTAATGAGATGTTACTAACCAATCAAGTTCCTTTTTGTTTGGTGTAAATAAGGGCAAAAAGGATATTCGCATGCGTCTTTTGATTCTCATGTCATGGAGAAATGAACTAAGCACTTGTGAGTGTCACTACAAGATCCCAAATATCGAATTGGATAGGTAGGATCATACCGTCCATGTACTTTTTATCCACCGGAATGGTAACCTTCCAAAGATCTATTCCTTTCTGAAGTTTCAAATAGCAGTATCATGGTGTTTACAATACATATCAAAATAATAGAAAACCATATCTGCTTAGTAGTCAGTAGTGCATTATTTGAGCTATATATATTTGATTGTCTTCAAATTATATACATCTGGTCGTCATCGTTTGGACATGCAATTCAAGTGGTACAAAGTTCGACAACATTAACATATGCATTCTCAATCTTTAGAGCAATGAATTGGGGGATATAAAAAGATTTTATAGTACGAAACAATTATCATAGGATGCAGTTCATCACCATCGGAGTGCGCTAGGCAAATAGACCAAATCATATTATGTAAAAACTCAATTCCTTCTGCACCAGTTTTCCAGTAGTGAAAGAAATATGTAACATGGTCAGGATGGATCACCGTGGACCAGATAAAACAGAGGGTACCACAGAATTGGAAGCGCCAAATTTAACATCCTCTTGTCCAATTTTTACACCTGCATTCATCAGGGTGGCATATGAGAAGTTATAATCTAGGTCATCCGGGACTGCCATCACTCCTTCTAGGACTTTGATGACAATTGACATTGCGGGCCTCTTTCTAAAATCAACTTGCAAGCACCACGCGGCGAGCCTCATCATGTTGACCACGTGAGATCCATTCAGTTGCATATCCTCACTATGCTTATCGATCATATCTAATAGTTGTCCTTCTTCGCTCTTCATCTTAAAAACTCCTAGCAGGTACATGTCTTCCTGATTATGAGATTCATCGAAAACTTTCCTTTCACAGACTATTTCCAGAATTACTACACCAAAGCTATATACGTCCACCTTTTCAGCAACTACTGCATGTAGCCATTCCGAAGCAAAATAGCCCGGAGTTCCCCTCATTGTAGTCTCAAATTGGCTTTGGTCCCTATCAATTAGCTTAGACAAGCCAAAATCTGCAACCTTAGCATTAAATTTTATGTCCAAGAGTATATTTTGAGGCTTGATATCCATGTGAACTATCTTCCATCTACATTCTTCATGGAGATAATGGAGGCCATTTGCTATGTCGCAAATGATCTTCCTCCTCTGTTGCCAATCAAGCATCAATGAGTCATCAAATTTATGAAAGATCCTTTTATCTAGGGAACCTTTTGGACATGTATTCATAGACAAGCAGACTGTTAAAGTTCTCAGCACAAAATCCAACAAGTCGTACCAAGTTCACATGATGAATATTTCCAATGCTCTCAACCTCAGCGAGAAAAGATTTCTTAGTTTGGCATAAACTAGTGAGCTTCTTTACGGCAACTTTTGTGCGGTTAGCTAGAGTTCCTTGATAATCTAAGCTAAATCCACCCTCGCCAAGCCTCTTATTAAAATCCTTGGTAATGGCTTTTAAATCATCATAGGTGAATCTCTTAGGTGCTACAAGGAGTTGATCAAGAGAGTCCTCTACGACCTCGTTGACACCTTTTTCCTTTTGGACCTCATCGACACCTTTGTTTCTAACTAAGCATTTTGGGACGGCTACAAGAAAGATGAAGACTAAGAGTGATCCTAGGCTAGAAGTGACGATCACTCTCAGACGAGCGTTTGCATTTTTACTCTTTTTAGGAGGAGGTTCATCTGTAGGGCGATCGAAGGACTGCCACACCGTTGTGTTGTTCACATCGAACAACACAAGGTTTCCGGTGTCTGTCAAGTTGATGCCAGCAACAGACTTACCAGAAGTTTTGGTTGACCACACGACGGACTTGTCGGTATCTTTCAATACCAAATCGTGAGCTCCAGGGTGGCCCGGGTTCCAACTGGACGGTTCCAATTAGCAGACCACACAACCGTTGGACTGAAGTTGACGATGGAAATGGTTGGAGAAATGAAAAAGGCAAAATAGTAAACTTCCAAATCGCCTTGGCTATAGAAGCCACAGGTGAATTGCAAGCCATTATCGTTCCGCAGAAGAAGGGGGATCGCGCTAACATTGGCCAGAGGTAACCGGAAGTAATTGGCAGCAGATGCGGAGGCAATCCATGTTGTGTTAAGGCCTGCGGTTGGATAGACAACAGCTCGGGCGCCGATTAAACCATAATATACGTTAGGACGAAAAGGCTGGAGGGTGTGAACATAGTGGGATATTATCAAAAACAAGAAGCAGGAGAGGAATTTGAGGAACAGAAGACGGAATGTGAACATGCTGTGATATTATCAAAAGGTGAAACTGCCGTCATCTAAGCACCATCGGGAAGTCCAAAATAAAAACTCATTTTCTTCACATTGTGCGCTCAGCCTTGAATGCCCAGGGCATCCGAAAGGGAAAGCAATACTGAAGACTATAATTAATTCGAATCAAGAGCGCCTGATGTGCTGTGAAGACACAAACATTGGTTTGTCCGAGCTCCATCATCAATTAGGTGATGTTTCCCGTGGAATTAACAACTTGAAATGGCCAACAAAGGGCGGATGGTTCTCCAAATAATCTCGTCCAAAGTTTCAGATAAACCTAGGGCCATCCATCTTCATTGGACTTTACAAATTGTCGTTTTGATATAACGACCAACTGCAATATCGCTTGTTTGCTCCTGCTACTGAGCAAATTCTCGTACTTTTAGTTGTTAGGATTAGGATGTTAGAGCACAATCAGCATTATTAGCTACTGGGAGCAACAAAAAGAAGATGATCCCTATCCATCCATAGGTAGCTCAGTTAGTTAGGGCGTACTTGGGATTGTGTGGTTAGACACACTGGTCCCGGGTTCGATTCTCCAGCTGAGCATTTGTGATTTAAGTGGGGGCCATGGCGGTGGGTTGTTGTGCTAGTCTCTCCCGAGGAATAGTCGAGGTGCACGCAAGCTGGCCCGGACACCTCGGTTATCAAAAAAAAAAAAAAAACAATCCCTTGATCCATAAAAGTTGAAATCTTAATCTTTGAACTTGATCTACTAATATACAATTTGGTTTATGACACCATTAGCACTAAACACAGTAGCCAATGTTTTGCACACGTGTACAAGTCACCACATAGCCTGGACTATAATCGAAAAGCAATGGGCATGTATCCTTCAAATTTGGGTCACAGGCGAGTTTGTAGCTAGATGTAAACAAATGTTAGTTACACAGAAGTTCTCTGTCATAATATTTGCCAAGGTTTGAACTAAATCTTTTAGGGAAAAAACCACTAAAAACCCCAAACTTTGCCCCGTGTGACACATTTACCCCGAACTTTTTTTGTGACACCAAAAACCCCAAACTTTCTTATTTGTGACACATTTACCCCAATGTACATTATCCATGGGCATTTTCGTCTTTTCCGCTTTTTCTTTTTTTTTTTTTTTCCTTTTGATTGGAGCTGCCCTCGGCGGGCGGGGACCCGCCCGCCAGGCCGGGCCGCCCTGGGCGAGCGGCGGGGCGAGCCTCGCCGGCATCGGGCAAGGCTCGCCCTCGCTCACCCAGCGGGGCGGCCCCGATGATCTTGCAAGGGCCCTCGCCTGGCGGGGCAAGGGCGGCCCTCACCCGACGCCGGCGAGGGCAGCCCTCGCCTGGGCGGGGCGAGGGTCCCTCGCCCGGAAAAGAAAAAAAAAAAAAAAAAAAAGCGGAAAAGACGAAAATGCCCATGGATAATGTACATTGGGGTAAATGTGTCACAAATAAGAAAGTTTGGGATTTTTGGTGTCACAAAAAAAAGTTCGGGGTAAATGTGTCACACGGGGCAAAGTTTGGGGTTTTTGGTGGTTTTTTCCCAATCTTTTATTGAACTCAATGTCAAAAGTACTTTTGGGACAAAAAAAAGTAGGTGAAAATATAAAAATAATAAGTAATGCGGTCTCCTCAAATATGTCTTCGTATGAAGTCTAATTTTTCTAATTTTTTATTTTATAGAATTAGGTTTTCAGATAACCTAAATAAAAAAAGTTTTCGGACAAAACAAAGCCAACAGAATTGTAACTAATAGAAATCAATATTCCCCTGCAATGCATGGGCCATTAGGCTAGTCCTATCAAAGTATTTTGATGCTCCATGAAGGGACTGGGAAGTTTTTTTTTAATTTTCTTGTTACTTAAATTACCGATTGTCAATAAACAGTACTTCATCTATTATGTGGATACCACTCCATTCCACATATTTTATTTCTTTTTCTTCTTGAAATTTATAAAAAGTTTATATTCTCAATAAAGATTATGTTGATTAGAATAAAAAAAGTTAATATATTATCAATAAATTTATAACAGGGTTGCACACGACTTTTGTGATGGAGTCGACCTCGTCCATATTTCGACAAAAAAAAAAAGAACAACCTCGTCAATAAGGCCCATAACGAGGTCCGATGAGAATGCCTGATGTATTTACCTCACACGTCTAGAAGCAGGCATGCGTTTGCCCCTCTGTAAACCTGCCATTGAAGTTTTAGATCATTATATATAGTCTTTCCCATAGCCAAACGTCTCCCAATTTTTGGAGGGTCCTTATGGGTTTTAACTCCTCCTGTTTACTTGGAAGAAGTCGTATGTTGCTTATTTTGATGCCACAACTTTTCAAACGATTACTTTATTTTCATAACATTTACAAATCAACCAGTTATATTACATCACGTTTTCCATACTTGAAAATCTTACGTTGCAGTGACTCAACGGAGACATGATGTCATTAAGAACATTTCGAACAATGTCGTTTGGTTTCCCTGCTTGTCCTAGTTTGCTTATTTGGGGCTAAATTACGTTGCAATCGAAACTCTAGCCTCCATTTTCCATTGCAAGTAAAAAAGTTATATGTGCATAGAAAGTTTTAAAATTTATCACGAAAGTGCAATCGAGTTTTAAAACTTATCGAATTAGTGCAATCAAATCCATTTGTACGGTACAAAAATTAGAATTTCACTCTGAAAAATGAGACAAGCCCCTTAATTAGCCAAGATCCAACAGTACGAATCATAAAAATACTAGGCATGAAGACAAAATTTTCGTTTGGATCGGGATCATGTGAACCCATATAATCTAATGCACTGAAGCATGTCGATCTCATGTGGAACCTATATAGCCTAATGGTTCGGATGAAATAGACTCACATGCATCGGGTACATGCAAGACTTTCTCATCTCACTGCCAAAGCTCGACGAGCTGATGAGATGTTACTAAACAACCAAGTGTCTTTTTAGGGTATTTGCCTCCAGCTTCTAATTCTAAAGTCACAGAGAAAACGACGAAGCACTTGGGAATGTCGTGACTAGACTAGCTCCCAACATCAGCTCAAGGAACCAGGACACCAGGCCCAGGGTATTCTCGTACCCTGATGTAAAATGCTTCAGGCATTGATGTTTGTTAAGTTTGATTCGTCAGGGGCTTTTGAAGAGACCTGATCCTTAAGAGCAGATCGAGTTAATAATCATAAAAGTTTCAAATATGATATGTGAAAAGTAAATCCAGGTGTGAAATAACTATGCACAGAGATTGAATTGGCAGGATCATACCTTTCCTATAATTTTTTTATCTATTGGATTAGTAATTCTCCAGAGATCTATTCCTTTCTCAAGTTTTAGATAGCACTGTGTTATAATATGCACAATACCGATCAAATTTAAAAAATCATATATGCTCAGTAGTCAACAGTACATGATTCAAGTTATATACATTTAATTGCCTTCGTATGGACATGCAATTCAACTGGTACAAAGTTCACCGACATGTAAATAGGCATTCTCAATCTGTAGAGCAATGAACAAGGGGATATAAAATATTTTACACTAGGAAATAGTCATCGAATGATGCAGTTCATGAACATCATAGTGCAATTGAACAAATAGACAAAATCATGGAGTGTAAGAACTCAATTCCCTCCGCACTATTTTCCAGAAGAGAAGTATGCGACACGGTTGGGATTGATCACCGTGGACCAGATAAAACAGAGGGTACCAAAGAATTGGTAGCACTGAATTCAACATTCTCTTGTCCAATTCTTACACTTACATTCGTCGATGTGAGATATGAGAAGTTACAATCTGGGTCATTTGGGACTTCCTTCACTCCTTCTAGGGCTTTGATGACTGCTAACATAGAAGGCCTCTTGGTGAAATCAACCTGCAAGCACCACGCGGCAAGTCTCATCATATCGAGCACCTGAGGTCCGTTCAGCTGCATATCCTCACTATTATTATCAATCATATCCAACAACCGTCCTTCTTCGCTCTTTCTCTTAAAAACTCCTAATAAGTACATGTCTTCCGAAATCTGAGATTCATCAAAAACTTTTCTTCCACAAATTATCTCCAGAATTACCACACTGAAACTATAGATGTCTGCTTTCTCAGTAACTGCTGTGTGTAGCCATTCTGGGGCCAAATAGCCTGGAGTTCCCCTCATTGTGGTCACAATTTGGCTTTGGTCCCTATCAATTAGCTTAGACAAGCCAAAATCTGCAACCTTAGCATTAAATTTTTCGTCCAAGAGTATATTTTGGGGCTTAATGTCCATGTGAACTATCTTCCATCTACATTCTTCGTGGAGATAACTTAGGCCCTTCGCTATGTCAAAAATGATCTTCCTCCTCTGTAGCCAATCAAGCACGAATGACTCATCTAATTTACGAAAGATCCATTTATCTAGGGAACCATTGGATATATATTCATAGACAAGCAGCCTGTGAAAGTTCTCCGCGCAAAATCCAACAAGTACTACCAAGTTCACATGATGTATATTGCCAATGCTCCTAACCTCAGCTAGAAAGATTTCCTAGTTTGGCATAAACCATTGAGCCGCTTCACCGCAACTTTTGTACCATTAGCTAGAGTGCCTTCATAAACAGAGCTAAATCCACCTCACCAAGCTTCTTATGGAAATCCTCGGTAATGGCTTTTAAATTATCATAGGTGAATCTCTTTGGTGCTCCAGGTCTTTGATCAAGATAGTCCTCTTCGACCTCGTTGACACCTTTGTCTTGTATATAGGCATTTTATGACTACAACAAGCAAGATGAAGGCTAAGAGTGATCCGAGGCTACAAGTGATGACTACTATCAGAAAGGTATTTTTCCTTTTACGCTTTTTGAGAGAAACAGGAGGTTTATCAAAATTGGGAGAAACAGGAGGTTTATCGGAATTGGGAGAAACAGCAGGTTCACTTGTAACGGGAGAAATCTGAACTTCACTCGGATTCTGCACTTTAGGGAAAACAATATAGTGTCGAGCCAAATTTAATGGGTATGCAAGCGAAAATACCTGAGATACTAAGTAGCATGAACCTGAATAATCATAGCCATCTACTTCATTTTGGAAAAAAGCCGATCGGCATGAACAGTTGATTGCACAAGCCTTTCTGCAACTCTCCGCATCTGCATTTCTAAGATCCGGGGTGCTTTGGGGATCTGCCCTGAAGGTGAAGTAACTAGCCGCACTGATGTCCAAAAAGCTTTGAAATTGCGAAGCTTCACAAGACAAAGGAATGCTTTCGGAGCACCTGAGTTTAGAATCTCTATCATATATTGGGTTGAAGTAGCGATCTGGACACGTACAATTTCCACGTACGTCACAAATTCCATAATTCCCACAAACCATTGGGTAACCGCAATCCCCAATGAACCTTGTTAGAATATCATGTGCCACGATCCACTCATCTTGATGCTGCTGATACACCCTCAGATGTCCATCAGATTCTAACTTCAAGTACTGAACAGCCGCAGACGAATTAAAACCATTAAACAAAGAACCGTTTCTCATGAAATTCACAAACAATGCAAAATGTCCTTGGTTGAATTCAACATAATTAGAGTCATTGCTCGTGTTCGGAAAATTTATGCGCCAAGAGTAGTAAACCTGCGGAGGATCAGTCTCTATCTGTGCAAACAAACCTTCAGTAGTCAGAGAAAGTGAAAGTAAACCTTGTTCAGTCGTGTTTGTCGTGGAATCACTAGGAGTCAATTTCTGTCCCACACCCAATTTCTGTCCCGGGAGTAGCGTGTCCATTGGGTGATCGAATGACTGCCACACCGCAGCATTGTTCTCATTGAACAACACAAGGTTTCCGGTGTTTGTCGAGTTGATGTAAGAATTTCCTAATGTGGGCTTCATTAATTGAAATTAACTGAATTAATTTGGTCTAATAAAGGTCGATATATGGGTTCTTAATAAGTCTAATATGGGGCTGGCTGGTGTGGGCCGAGTACGGCCCGGCCCGTAATGAGAGGGCCCGTGGTCAAGACTTATAAATAATACTCAAGTCCCTCCCTAACTCGATGATGCACATTTTGACTCACATACGGATCAAGAGAGAACTTTCTTCTCGTGAGTAGCAATCTCATTAAGCCGGTGTTCTAACGAAGGGGATAGGGGAGAAGATCTTGAGTTAGTGTTCGAAACCGTCGCAAATTCCGCGTCCAAATACGATGGATTCCAAACCAGGTGCGCGAATCGACAATTACTCCCATATCGTGTTTCGATTACTAACTATGGTGATCTTGGGCATGCCATTTTCATGGCCATCATGTGGTATCGAGCAGCTCGCTATAGATTAGAACCCGAAACATGCGGATTAGAACCGTTTTTCCATTTTGTCCGAGAGATTTTTGCCAAGTTTCAAATTTTTGTCGGGTAAAAGTTAAATTTTATTATATATTTGGAATCTACTCGTGAAAGGGCGAGAAAATGATGGTGACGCGTCGTAGGGGGCCTTGGGAGACCCCAGCCTGGCCAGCACTTTAGCGCCCTAGGCAGCGGCGGTAGCGTGAAGGCTGCGGCGTCCCGTCTTAGAAAGCGACAGCGTTCGCGCCGAACGGCGTGCATCCACCGTAACCGTATCTTTGGCGTCATGCGGCGTCGGCGGCGGATCGATTCACCGGATCCGACCGGCAAAGACAGCCCGACCGGATCCGGACCGGCGAATGTTGACCCAACCCATTGACCCGACCCGACCGTTGACCCGACCTGTCAACCCGACGGTCAACGGTCAGACCGGTCCGATGACCGTTGACCGGTCAACCAGTCGGACCGGCTTCGCACCGGTTTGACCGGTGACCGACGCAAGCCGCCGCCGCCGAGCCTTCCGGCGGCGGCGTGCGGGCGCGTCCCAACGTCCGTTTTGGACGATCTTGGTATCGGCGACGCTCAGACGAGATGCTCTACATTGTGGTATATTTATTTTACATGTTTGAAGCTTATACAGATGTGAAAATACGTATAGAACCCTATGTACGCGTATTTTTAGGGTATTTTTGCGTATTTTCTTGTATTTCTCTATGGTTTCGGAAATACATAAGGTAGCTCACATGTATATCACCACATAAGGACTATGTAGAGTGTAATTCATTGTCTATCAATGAATGGAACAGTACAATTAGCATGGCATGTAATTTCAGAGATATACGCCCTGTCTTTACATATAGTATTACATGCATTTAGTAAATGTGATACATAAAGTTTATATCCCTGGTGTGAGAGATTTTCAAGGATTCAGTTGGGTTGTGACCGCCAAAGTGGCACACTTGACTGGGTTTGAGAAATATCGGTCTCATATTGTGGTGGGATGTCTCCTGGTCTATTACGTGATTATACTCCCAAAGGAGGTGATCTTGTATTAGTTCATGGAGGGGTATATGTATAGCATGAGCTTGAGAAATGACTAATCTTAGTGGCTCATACACCCAAAGGTGGTGATTTCAAAAAGATTGGAATATATTCTCATGGCATTGTCATGTGGAGAGTGTACAACTGCATGTCATATTTTCTGCCCAAAGGTGATTATGTGATGATGCATGTAATTCTCTATATAAGTATTCACATGATGCTGATTGTATTGTTTGTTTATTTTGCAGTCACCTTTTTTGTAAACGGCAATTCTATTTCAATTGAGATCCTTACTGGTTTGAATTTTAAGAAATGGAAAGAGGATTTTCTGTTTGGAATGGAGCTGGCAGATGTTCACATTGCTCTTACAAAAGATAAGCCGGCAGATATCACGCCACTAGTACCAAGCCGTTTGAAAACCGACTATGCTTTGCTTGGGAAAAGAGCAATCGGATTTGCTTATTGACAATGAAGAAATCCATTCAAGAACACTTGAAAAGTGGTTTGCCAGCTGACTGTACTGCTAAGGAAATGATGGCAGCCTTAGAGGCTAGAAACCGTATTTCATCTAATGCTGAGGTTGGTACACTTCTTCAAAAGCTCTTCAATATGAAGTATGATGGTACTGCTGGGGTTAGAGATTATGTCCTTAGGATGGTAGACCTAAAGACAAAGCTTCAAGCTCTTAATGTTTCCATTCCTGATGCTTGTATTGTGCATCAAGCCCTAAACACCCTTCCACCTGATTTTGGGATTATAAAGACAAATTATAATTCCCAAGATGAGACTTGGTCAGTTAATGACTTGATAGCAAGGGTGGTGGCAGAGGAAGAGAAACTTAAGAAGGAAAAAGGGCATCTAGCCTTATATGTTTCTAGTTCCCACAAAAGGAAGGATAAAAAGTTCAGAAATCGTACTCATAAAGGTACTCATGACACTACCGGTCAATCTGACAATATGGGTCCGAAGAAAACATCCTTCAAAAGGGATGGTGGCCACTGCTTCTTTTGTAAGAAGAAAGGTCACATAAAGAAGGACTGTGCAAAGTTTAAAGCTTGGTTGTCTAAACGTGAGCCAACAGGTAATGATTCTTTGGCATTTGTTTGTGAATCCAACCTATCAGAAGCACCATCCAGTTCTTGGTGGCTCGATAGCGGTGCAACTAATCATGTTGCATTTACCATACAGGGATTCATAAACCGGAGGAAGCCAAATCAGGATGAATCAAGACTCACCGTGGGAAACAACGAGAAAGCTGATGTTGTGTTTGTGGGAGATGTAATCTTGATTCTAGACTCTGGTTTTAGATTAATGTTGAAAGACACTTTCTATGTACCTTCATTTAGACGGAACTTAGTTTCCGTGTCGTGTTTGGACATGTATGGCTACTCTTTTGAAATCAAGAACAATGTTATTTCTTTGTTTCTTAATTCAAATAAGGTTGGGTGCTGTTATTTGTTCAATGGATTGTACAGATTGTGTTTATCTCTCAATGACATATACGCCGCTTATACGGGTGAAAAGGTTGTTTCTAAGAGACCATTACCTAAGGAACAGTCTTATGCATTGTGGCATAAACGGCTTGGCCATATCTCTAAGGATAGAGTAGAAAGGCTAGTAAAGACTAACATTCCGCCTTTTGCTCTTAAAGATGACTTAGAGACATGCGTGACCGTTGTTGTAGAGGTAAAATGACCAAGATAAGGAAGAAAATCTGCAGTCCAAGTTCGAACTGTTAGAGGTCATTCACACCGATATAAGTGGACCCTATACGGCAACCTTGTGTAGAAATTTTTAATTCATCACATTTATTGATGACTATTCTCGATATGGTTATCTATGCTTGATTAAAGAAAAGTCTGAGTCTCTTGACAAGTTCAAGATTTTTCGGACTGAAGTCGAGAAACAGTTAGGAAAGGTCATAAAGGTTGTTAGATCTGACCGAGGTGGAGAGTATTATGGCAAGCATGGCGATGCTTTGGACAGCTTAAGGGCCATTTGCCAAATACTTAGAGGATTCTCGGGATAGTGGCTCAATTTACTATGCCCGGGAGTCCCGAGCAAAATGGTGTGGTCGAAAGGCGAATCGCACCCTTATGGAAATGGTGAGGAGTATGATTAGTAGGACAAATTTACTTGGTTTTCTGTGGGGTGAAGCTTTGAAAACAGCTTTGTACATTTTGAATCGTGTACCTACAAAAGCTGTTCCATCGACTCCTTTTGAGTTATGGACTGGACGTAAGCCTAGCTTAAACCATCTTAAGGTTTGGGGATGTCCGGCAGAAGTGAGGTTGTATAATCCAACATTAAGTAAGTTGGACTCCAGAACCACTCGGTGTTATTTTGTATCTTACCCGGATCATTCGAAGGGATATCGGTTCTATAATCCCAATGGAGGCACAAGAATTGTGGAATCACAGACAGCCAAGTTTCTGGAGTTTGATGTGGCCGAAGAAAGTAGCTGCTCACAGACTATTGAGGATAATAGTACGGTAGGTAATATTGTATCTTTATCTCCTCCCATACAGATAATTGTGGAAACTCCCACACCACAGACTGAACCTGTTGAGGCTCGGGATCCTGTTGTCGAGACAGCTCCTAATGAAGTTCCTCAAGGCTCTCAGGTGCAGGATGAGGCTGTTGTTGTTCCAGTAAGGAGATCCATTAGGGAGAGACGATCAGCTATACCACCGGACTATTTAGTCTATATAGGAGAGCAAGACTACGATATCGGTTCTGTGGCTGATCCAGTGACTTATGCGAAAGCTGTTTCTTGTCCTCAGTCAGAACTGTGGTTAGATGCAATGAGAGATGAAATGCAGTCTATGAAGCATAATGGAGTTTGGGAACTTGTTGAATTACCTGAAGGTCATAGACCCATTGGCTGCAAATGGGTGTATAAGACTAAAAGGGACTCCAAAGGAAAGATTGAGAAGTTTAAAGCCGACCGGTAGCTAAGGGTTTCACTCGAGAGAGAAGGAGTAGACTATGAAGCAACTTTTTCTCCGGTCTCTTCTAAAGATTCTTTTAGAGTGATCATGGCATTAGTAGCTCATTTCGATATGGAGTTACATCGGATGGATGTTAAGACCGCCTTTTCAATGGAGACCTTAATGAAGAAGTCTATATGATGCAACCCGAAGGCTTTGCGGCGTATGATTCAGTGCACGCTTGTATGTAGACCTAAAAAAGTCTATTTATGGTCTCAAGCAAGCTTCTAGACAATGGTACTTGAAGTTTCATAGTGTTGTCGCTTCATTTGGTTTTGTTGAGAACAAAGTAGATCGGTGTATATACTTTGCAAGGTCGATGGGGAGGAAATTCATTTTCCTTATACTCTATGTGGATGATATCCTCGCTTGCAAGCAAAGTGACCTTGGTTTACTTGCATGAGACAAAAAGCGGATGTTGTCAAAGAACTTTGATATGAAGGACCTCGGTGAGGCGTCTTTTGTCCTTGGCATTGAGATTCATAGGAATCGTTCTCACCGACTATTGGGTTTATCTCGGAGGGCATATGTTGATCGTATTTTAGAAAGATTCAACATGCAAAGAATGTAAGCCGTGAATTGTTCCCACAAGAAAAGGTGATAAGTTGAGTCTATCACAATGTCCTCATTCAGATTTTGAGAAAGCCCAAATGAAGAATGTACCTTATGCTAGTGCACTTGGAAGTATTATGTATGCTCAAGTATGTACTAGGCCAGATATTGCTTTTGCAACAGGACTTCTAGGCAGATATCACTCAAATCCAGGACACGATCATTGGGTTGCTGCTAAGAAGGTTTTGAGGTACTTAAAGAGGACAAAAGACTATATGCTGATTTACAAACATGTTCAGGACCTACAGCTAGTTGGGTATTCGGATTCAGACTTTGCTGGCTGTCAGGATGAAAAGAAGTCGACAACAGGTTACATCTTTAAATTAGCAGGAGGTGCGGTATCACGGAAAAGTGAGAAATGTAAATCAATGACATCCTCTACCATGCAAGCGGAGTTTGTAGCATGCTTTTCGGCCGCTACTCAGGCAATTTGGCTCCGAAACCTTATTAAGGAGTTGACCGTATTTGATTTTGTGGATAGGCCCATACAGTTGTATTGTGACAATAACTCTGCAAGTGTTGTTTGTTAACAACAACAGAGGTCTCAAGGGGTCTAAGCATATGGAGGTCAAGTACTTGACTATAAAAGAAAAAGTTCAGGATGGTGACATTGCAGTAGAGCACATTTCAACAGATGATATGATTGCAGATCCGCTAACTAAAGGCCTTCGCCCTTGTGTATTTGATCGACATGTTATTAACATGGGCTTAGGAGTATCATGGGATACTGTCAATTAGTGGGAGCTGTTTAGTTTTATGTTGCTCTTGTGAAGTTTGTATATGATTTTTTACATTTTTGTAATATTTGAATATGTATAAACTCTTTTGCATTCAATGAGGTATTTGTGAATGTAGATTTATCAAGTTGAGTACATATATGAAAATCTCGAGGCATTGTGTAAACCTTGAGTACAAAGCTATGGGGCATTCTTGGTATTAGCCTTAACAATATATCTTGTTACACATAAAGTACAGTTAACTATCAAGCTAAGACATATGCAGGTTCGTTGGAACCATGAAGGATATTCTCTGGTGACACACTAGGTTTTGTGACACTTTAAGGAGAGAGAATTATGGACTAACAAAGTGGACAACACATGAAGTATCACTCATTATGAGGTATTGTCCATTTGACACACTACCATATTGAATCCATATTAGTAAAGTTGAAAGCACTCGTGACCATGGAAGGCTTTGCGTGAGTACATGCAGTTACCGCCATGATTCGGTGTTCGAGACTTTATGGGATCGAATTGACTATTAAGAATAATCTCTAGACCAATATAAGGGTGCGCTACATTATTTGTGTTTCAATTAATATCGCCCAAGTGGGAGAATGTAAGAATTTCCTAATGTGGGCTTCATTAATTGAAATTAACTGAATTAATTTGGTCTAATAAAGGTAAGATATATGGGTTCTTAATAAGTCTAATATGGGGCTGGCTGGTGTGGGCCGAGTACGGCCCGGCCCGTAATGAGAGGGCCCGTGGTCGAAGACTCTATAAATAGCGCTCAAGTCCCTCCCCTAACCTGATGATGCACATTTTGACTCACATACGGATCAAGAGAGAACTTTTTTCTCGTGAGTGGCAATCTCATTAAGCCAGTGTTCTAACGAAGGGGATAGGGGAGAAGATCTTGAGTTCGTGTTTCGGAAACCGTCGCAAATTCCGCGTCAAATACGATGGATTTCAAACCAGGTACGCGAATCGACAATTACTCCCATATCGTGTTTCGATTACTAACTATGGTGATCCTGGGCGTGCCATTTTCATGGCCATCAGTTGATCCCAGCAACAGACTTGCCATAAGTTTGGGATGACCACACGACAGACCTGTCGGCATCTTTCAATATCAAATCTCCTTCTTCTGTGAACTCCAGGGTGGCGCCATTTCCAATGGGACGGTTCTGGTTAGCAGACCACACCATCGCTGGAGCCACATTGCCATTGATGACAAAATCCTGGTAAATTTGAACAATGAAAATGGAAAAGAAGTAAACTTCCAAATCGCTTTGTTAATAGAAACCACAGGCAAATGTTGAGCCATTGTGGCTTCGCAGAAGCACGGGGATAAAGCTAGCGTGGACCGATGAGAATAAGATATAATTTTGAGTAGAAACATCAGCAATCCATGTGGTGTTAAGGCCTGCGGTTGAATAAACATCAATGTGGGCGCTGATTAAACTGATAAAAGCTTGTTAGGACAAAAACAAGAAGGCCAGATGGTGTGAACATAGTGTGTGATATTATCAAAAACAAGAAGCAGGAGAGGAATGAGAAGACCACGAGACGGAAACAAGCGTCTGTATTCCAATTTAAAGGTGAAATTGCCGTCATTGTAAGCACCATTGGGAAGTCCAAAAGAACTCATTTTCTTCACAGTATGCGCTCAGCCTCGACTGCCGAACGCATCCGTAGTTCAATAAGATTCCAAAATGCAATTCCAAGCTACATATAGACAGTGAAAGCGACATTGAGGAGCACAATTAATTCGAAACAAGAGCGTCTGATGTGAAGACACTTAACATTGGTTTGTCCAAGCTCCATCGTTGATTAGGTTGTTTTGACAGTGGAATAAACAACTCGAAACGGACAACAAAGGCGCCTAGTTCTCCAAACGATCACGTTCAAAGTTTACAAATGATCATGGGGCGGCCATTTTCGTAAGATGTTACCAAATTATTCTTTCGATGGAATGACCAACTACGATATCGCCTGTTTGCTCTTGCTACCGAGCGAATTCTCGTACTCTTCAGTTGTTAGGAGTAGGAGGTTAGAGCACAGTCAACATTATCCCGAGGTGCAGCTAAAAAGTGGATGCATATTTCAACTAAATGAGAAGATAATAACTTGAAATTGCTAGCAACTTGAAATAAACAAAGAAAAAATGTAGATGTTCAACTAGGCTACATCTTTGATCAAAAAGAAAAAACTAGGCTACATCCTACAACAAGAAATGTAAAATGAGAATGATATTTTATGATGGAAAGGAAAAAATATTTGACTCAAGCAAGTGGTAAAAATATTGAACAGAGAGATTGAAAAGGAAAGTTTTAGAAGAGTTCCTCCATGATATCTCCAGAAATAATTTCAGCGTACTCAAATCTTACTCTAAAAACTAAACAAGATGTCAGACCGAAAAAAAAACTAAACAAGATGACCTTAAACTATGAAGGAGATATCGCTAAATTTGGGAATAATTGTCCAAAAAGTTCTAAATCTATTGTATCACGCCCAATTCAATCATAAATTATCCAATTTGGCTAATTTAGTTTCAAACAATTTGACGATTTTTCAATATAGTCAATCCGGCAAATTTTAGCTAGAAATCACCGGCGTGGACACCAACCGTCCTATGTGGCATAGTCGTTGGACGTTTTTATGATGACTTTTTCAATGCGCGAGTCATGATGATATTGTCAATGTGATGGCCAAGGAGATACGACAATGGCCCCATTAACAAATTTTTGTGTTTGATGGAATGTTCTGCCCATGCACCTCGTCCGCTCTTGTTACATCTAATATGTGTTTTGTCAATTTCCACCATGTACATGATGTTACTTTTGTACTAAATTAATAATATCCCAACTATTAGGATATATTTTTCAAAGTGAAAAAAGGAACAGTACGGCTAATACATATTCAATCATTTAATAGAAACAAAAAATACATCGTAATGATCTCTTCTTACAATGTACAAGGAGTAAATAGTCCGTAAAAATGGATATAAGTTGGAATTTTTGAATTACAAGTCTCCTTTTTTAAGTCTTTTTGAAAAGATTATTCTGGTATAACTAAACTTTTAAGCCAAAATATTAATTTCGTGCTGAAGTCACGTGTGTGTTAATGATTAATACTCGGTATTGTGGTGCTTTTCGGAAACCTATGTATGGTTGACACACACGGCCCTTTCTTCATTCGACACAATGCGGTTAGGCAATCCACTACGTGGTCGAACTCGAAAAATAGAAGGGATAATAGCACAAATGGCCTCAAACTTTGATTTAATGTGCAATATCGTCGTTAAACTTTTAATTTGTGCAATGTGGTCCCAGAACTTTGATCCAATGTGCAATATTGTCTCTAGACTTTTAGTGTATTAAATGTGATCTTTGAACTATTGGTAAACGATTACATAGAATATATGAAAAACGTTTAAAAGTTTAGAGACTACATTAAACATCGGACCCAAATTTAAAGACTATATTATACAAATTAAAAGTTCATGAATGATATTACACGTTAAATCAAAATTCAGGGACTATTTCTATCATTTTTTGGAACATAATGAACAAAAGAACGTAGGAGCAGTGTCATGGATCATCATGGACCTAACAATGGAATGGTGTTACCGAAGCCGTCATCCTCCTGAGCAACTCTTGTATCTTGGACTTTCAACTTCTCCATCTAACGCCCTTGACTACCCAATCTCAAATGTTAAAAAGATATGCAAATAGTAGATACCAGAATGATGCGAGGAAGGGGCGAATGCTCCCTCCACGTTGGAGACTCGAGACTCGGAAGCAATGGGTGTTCTTATGGGGTGTCTTACTAGAAACTTTGCCATTTGAAGCTTCTAATCGTAGAGCCTGTGAAACGGGGCTTCATCTTATGTTTTCAGTGAGCTTTTCTATGTGATCGACATTCTGTGTTTTTATTAATTTTATCGAGGAATATCGCTGTCTCTTGATTGCAACTCTCTTTGAAAGAGTTTCATATTAAACTGGACGGATTACAATCTTTTAAGTGTATTCTGGTTTTATCACTTGCGGTGACGTCCTGTTGCTAATAGTGCTTCACTCTGTCCATTACTGTGTCACGGCCTAATTCTAGAAAAACGCACTAATTTTTACGTTGAATCCCACTTTTGACCCGAATTTCTTTTTGTCTGAACAAAAATCGCCTTCCGTTCGAGTTTCAAATTTGGCTAACGTTAACATGCTGCCAAATACGTGTGACGTGTCAATTGCACGTTATTTTCTTGGAGGGTAGCTGTTGGATCAGGGTCGTGACGGGGCCTGCTGGGAGTCGTCCTCTCATGGAGGGGAGCTGTTGGATCACCGGCGATGTCCTGGCGCTCAGACGGAGGCGGGGTTGTGTCGACAGAGTGGGGTTGGGGCAAGCGATGGCAATTGATGGCCGGTCGGGTGGTGATTTGCAAAACTCATTTGACTGTATATGGAAATTAAAATCAGCAACTAGAATGTTCATTAGATTCGTTCGAATTCACTATCCAAACATGTATCATGTTATAGTAGGAAATGGTTCGACCAGATGAAGAATATTATAGTGCAATTCGGCAGCACGACAACAACATTGAGTGGTTGAACATGTTGCGGAAGCCAAGCGATCGAACAATAAATTGACAGAATAAGAAAAATAAATCGGACACCAGATTTCGTGGTTGGGTCGTAGTGACCTACGTCCACGGGGAGAGCAACCGCGGAATTCCACTATAGATCAAGCGATACAACGGAGATTACAACCACACTCGAGTTACTCAAACACTCTCGGTGTTTCCCAAGCCCCAATTACACCCAATAACTTACGCAGTGTTTAGCCCCACAATTCCTCACGAAATAATCTCTCAATCTCGTAAAAGAATTGTACACAAATCTTAACACAAGATTTACGCTTGAACACTAATTCTTCTCGGATATAATTCTCGAATAAGAAACCCTCGAAGATAACCCACGTCAAGCACTCGTTTAGAAACGGCGCTTCAAGAATCTTCGCGTATTCATCAACAGCAGCCACCAAGACTTCGGCACTTCAAGTCTACATGAAGAAGCATCCCCTGACTATTATATATATTAGTCAATATACGCTGCCCTTTGCCGAGTCTCACTAAAAGTTGGACTCCTGTTATTTCCTTTACTGACACATGCTGAGTTGGGAGAAGGAAACCAAGTCCACTTTCCTATTTTGTTGACTTATCTAACTCCAGAAGAAATTTTATTTCCTTCTTTGTCTGACATGTGTTGATCCCAGTCAAAGTCCAATATTTCTAGTTTGAGAATAGAGACTCCAACGTGTGTTAGGAAAGCATATTTCAAATATTTCCTTTTTGCTCGATTTCGGAGATCCGCAAAATATCCAATTCGAATATTTAGATTTTGCTTGAAACTAAACTCGAGACATATTTTCAACAGAACACTTGAAACGACACTACAGAAGAGAAGCAGAAGTAGAATTATGTACAAGATCACCGTGGACCGGATAGAATTGAGGGTAACACAGAAACTATAGCACCAAAATCATCGTTCTCCTGACCAACAATTACATTAATATTCATCAAGTTGCATTATGAGAAATCATAATCTAAGGGCATCTGGAATTTCCATAACTCCATCCAGCACCTTCATGACCATCGACATGGAAGGCCTCTTCGAAAAATCACCTTGTAAGCACCACACAGCAATCCTCATCATATTGACCAAGTGGGGTCGATTCAGTTGCATATCCTCATTAGGGTTGTTAACCATGTCGAATAGTCACCCTTCTTCTGCCTTTCTCTTAAAAACCCCAAGTAGATACATGTCTTCCTCATCCTAAGAGCTGTCAAATACTTTTCTTCCACAAATTATCTCCAAAACTACCACCCCAAAGCTATAGACATCCACTTTCTCAATAATTGTTGCGCTCAACCATTCCGAGGCTAAATACCGAGGAGTTCCCCTCATTGTAGTCACAGCTCGGCTTTGGTCCCCATCAAGCAACTTAGACGAGCCAAAATCAGCAACCTTAGCATTAAAATTTTCATCCAAGAGAATATTTTGGGGTTTAATGTCCATGTGAACTATCTTCCATTTACATTCTTCATGGAGATAATTTAGGCCCTTAGCTATGTCATAAATTATCTTCCTCCGCTTTTTCCAGTCAAGCACGAACAACCCTTTTGATTTGTGAAAGATCCACTCACCCAAAGAACCGTTGGACATATGCTCATAGACTAGTAGCCAACAAGTCTTACCAAGTTGACATGATGAATGTTGCTAATAGACTCAACCTCGGCTAGAAAAGATTTCTTAATTTGGCATACCCTGTCAAGGCGTTTCACTGCAACTTTTGTGCCATCAATCAGAATGCCTTCGAAAAACAGAACCAAAGCCTCCTTCGCTGAGCTTCTTGTTGAAATCCTGAGTGACGGCTAGTAAATCATTGTAAGTGAACCTTGTAGGTAGTCCAGGAAGATCAAGGTAGTCCTTGTTGAAAATATGTCTCGAGTTTAAGCCCAAAGCAAAATCTAAATATTCCGAATTGGATATTTTGGGATCTCAAATCGAGCAAAAAAAAAGGAAATATTTGAAATATGCTTTCCTAACACACATTGGAGTCTCTATTCTCAAACTAGAAATATTGGACTTTGACTGGGATCAACACATGTCAGACAAAGAAGGAAATAAAATTTCTTCTGGAGTTAGATAAGTCAACAAAATAGGAAAGTGGACTTGGTTTCCTTCTCCCAACTCAGCATGTGTCAGTAAAGGAAATAACAGGAGTCCAACTTTTAGTGAGACTCGGCAAAGGGCAGCGTATATTGACTAATATATATAATAGTCAGGGGATGCTTCTTCATAGAGACTTGAAGTGCCGAAGTCTTGGTGGCTGCTGTTGATAAATCTGCCAAGATTCTTGAAGCGCCGTTTCTAAACGAGTGCTTGACGTGGGTTATCTTCGAGGGTTTCTTATTCGAGAATTATATCCGAGAAGAATTAGTGTTCAAGCGTAAATCTTGTGTTAAGATTTGTGTACAATTCTTTTGCGAGATTGAGAGATTATTTCGTGAGGAATTGTGGGGCTAAACACTGCGTGAGTTATTGGGTGTAATTGGGGCTTGGGAAACACCGAGAGTGTATGAGTAACTCGAGTGTGGTTGTAATCTCCGTTGTATCGCTTGATTTATAGTGGAATTCCGTGCTGCTCTCCCCGTGGACGTAGGTCACCACGACCGAACCACGTAAATCTGGTGTTCGATTTATTTTCTTATTCTGTCAATTTATTGTTCGATCGCTTGGCTTCCGCAACAATTGGTATCAGAGCCAGGTTTGGCTGAGTTGAAGCGAATCGATGGCGATAGAAGAAGGAAAAGTGAAAATCGACAGATTTGATGGGAAAGATTTTGGTTTCTGGAAGATGCAGATTGAGGATCAACTATATCAGATGAAACTGCACGTGCCCCTGTCTGGGGAGAAGCCAGAGACGATGAAGCAAGCTGATTGGGAATTGCTGGATAGACGAGCTTTGGGTGTTATTCGGCTGACGTTGGCTCGTAACGTCGCGTTTAACATCGTGAATGAGAAGACCACTGCGGGTTTGATGAAAGCCTTGTCGGACATGTACGAGAAGCCCTCTGCGATCAACAAAGTCTACTTGATGCGACGTCTGTTTAATTTGAAGATGAGCGAAGGTGCATCAGTTGCTGATCATATTAATGAATTCAATGTGATCGTTAGTCAATTGAGTTCAGTTGATATTGACTTTGAAGATGAGGTACGTGCTTTGATTCTATTATCCTCATTGCCTGATAGTTGGAATACTACCGTTACTGCTGTTAGTAATTCCTCCGGGTCAACAAGTTTGACGTTTGATGGTGTTCGAGATTTAATTTTGAGCGAAGACATCCGTAGAAGAGAATCTGGCGAACATGTATCTGCTGCTTTAGTAGGTGAAAATAGAGGAAGAACTGGTACACGTGTTAGCAGAAGTAGTATGAACTCGAATAGACGAAGTCAATCTAGGACCGGTGGTGTTGTCTGTTGGAGCTGTGGTAAGAGGGGGCATCTTAGAAGGGATTGCCTTAAGCTGAAGAACGACAAAGGTAAGGGAATTAGAGTTGATCCTACGGATGATGTTGCAGCTATAGCTGATGGTAATTCGGATGATGCTGATTATGTCTTGTCTGTCACTGATAATTCGTCGTTTGGCGGATGGATTATGGATTCTGGTTGTTCTTTTCATGCTACACCAAATAGGGAACTGGTTTACTACTTATCGATTACGGGATAGTAGTAAAGTGCAGTTGGGGAACAATTATGAATGCGATGTTATTGGTGTTGGTGATGTTAGAATTAGAATGCATGATGGTATCGTGTGGACATTGGTTTGGAGTGAGGCATGTTCGAGTTGAAGAAAAATCTGATTTCCTTGAATACCACGGATTCAATTTGGGTGTCGGTATTCTTCAGAATGTGGAGTTAAAAAAGTTGTTCGAGGTGCCTTGGTGATAATGAAAGGAATCAAGCATAGTGGCCTGTATGAGCTTCAAGGAGAGCAGTGACGGAATTCGGCTGCGGAAACGTCGGATGCATCATTATCGAGAGTCCGAATTGTGGCATATGCGTTTGGGGCACATTAGCGAGAAAAAAGCTTGAAGGTTCTAAGTGAAAGAAATTTGCTATGTGGTTATGTGGCTAACGAACTAAATGTATGCAGGTGTTGTGATTTACATCAACAAATGGAAAGTGCGATTTAATACGGTTGTCAAAGAAACCACGGATATTGCACAATTAATTCACTTGAATGTTCGCAGTTGTCGCGATTTCCTTCAAAGAAGAGTGCGATTTATGTTAACAGTTGTTGATGACTACTCGAGGAAGACATGGGTGTTTGTGCTTAGGCACAAGTTTGATGCTTGTTGTCGATCGAGGCGTTAAAAACTTTGATCGAAAAAGGAGACCGGTAAAACGATCAAGCAGTGCGGACCGACAAAGAGTATGGATTTTTGCTCGGAGCTGTTAAACGAATTCTGCATGAAGGAAGGCATAGTGAGACACCGCACTAGTGCCAATGAACCACAACAAGTTGCAGAATTGATGAGCAAAATATTACTAGAGACGGCCCATAAAATGCTCTCTAGTGCTGGTATGGCTAGAAGATTTCTAGCGGATGCGCTTAGTACGGCGAGCTACCCGAAGAATAGATCCCCATCGATTGCGATTGAATGTCGGACTCCCGAAGAAGTGTGGTCAGATAACGTTGCTGATTATTCTATTCTTAGAATATTTGGTTGCCCATGTTATGTTCGAGTTAGTGATGGTAAGCTCGATGAAAGGACAAGAAAGTGCATGTTCCTAGGTTATGCACAAGGTGAGCAGGGCTATAAGTTGTGGTGCTCGGAATTAAATTCACTTATTATCAGCAGGAGAAGTTATATTTGACGAGTCTCCAAAGATTCTGCTAGGAGTGTTAATAACATTGTTCATATGGATCTAAATGGTATTCATCTTGAGGTAGAGTTGCAACCAGAAACTCCCCGAGGTAGCAGTGCTAGCAAAGTAATCGACACGGATAGTGCTTGTAGCGAGGTGGAGCCTATTGAACCAATAGTTGCTGTAATCGCTGATATTGATAAGGTGCGTATTCAATCTTGAACAGATATGGATGCAATAATGATTTTGCTTTATCTATGACTGAGGAGGTTGTGTCGGAAAATCCTTGTGGAGCGAGTTAAAGGTACATGTGGAGTTGGTATTCGATGAGGTCTACGGCTATAGCGAAGTTCAAGCGAGACTTGGACTTGAAAGACATCTGTGGCGGTTGAGCCCATCGGGGCTGTGGGAGAGTAGTAGCGGAATTCGGATTTTATTAAAGCGATTGTGATTTGGCTCAAACGTCGAGCCAAGGTGGAGATTGTTGAAAATATGTCTCGAGTTTAAGCCCGAAGCAAAATCTAAATATTCCGAATTGGATATTTTGCGGATCTCCAAATCGAGCAAAAAGGAAATATTTGAAATATGCTTTCCTAACACACATTGGAGTCTCTATTCTCAAACTAGAAATATTGGACTTTGACTGGGATCAACACATGTCAGACAAAGAAGGAAATAAAATTTCTTCTGGAGTTAGATAAGTCAACAAAATAGGAAAGTGGACTTGGTTTCCTTCTCCCAACTCAGCATGTGTCAGTAAAGGAAATAACAGGAGTCCAACTTTTAGTGAGACTCGGCAAAGGGCAGCGTATATTGACTAATATATATAATAGTCAGGGGATGCTTCTTCATGTAGACTTGAAGTGCCGAAGTCTTGGTGGCTGCTGTTGATGAATACGCGAAGATTCTTGAAGCGCCGTTTCTAAACGAGTGCTTGACGTGGGTTATCTTCAAGGGTTTCTTATTCAAAATTATATTCGAGAAGAATTAGTGTTCAAGCGTAAATCTTGTGTTAAGATTTGTGTACAATTCTTTTGCGAGATTGAGAGATTATTTCGTGAGAAATTGTGGGGCTAAACACTGCGTGAGTTATTGGGTGTAATTGGGGCTTGGGAAACACCGAGAGTGTATGAGTAACTCGAGTGTGGTTGTAATCTCCGTTGTATCGCTTGATTTATAGTGAAATTCCGTGCTGCTCTCCCCGTGTACGTAGGTCACCATGACCGAACCACGTAAATCTGGTGTCCGATTTATTTTCTTATTCTGTCAATTTATTGTTCGATCGCTTGGCTTCCATAACAGTCCTCTTCAACTTCATCCACTTTATGCCTCCTACGAACTAGAAAACGTATGAACACATAAAGAATAATCAAGGCAAAGACTGACCCAACGCTAGCACATGGTATTATTACCTCGAGAGTGATTGACTTTTGGCTATGAGAAGGAACATCATTAGAAACATTTTGTACTTTCATGAAAACAGTGGAATCTCTAGGACCGTGCAAATATGTAAGAGAAAATACTTGTGATACCAAGTAGCAAGAATCATAACCAGTTCGGAAAAAAAGCTGCCTTGCATGAGCAGTTGTTGGCACAGGCCTCTTTGCAACTCTCCTTATCTATATTTGCTAGAACTGGGGTAATTTGCGTGCCTGTGCTATAGGTGAAGTAAGCAATGTCATTAAACTCCAGAAAGGTTTGAAACTGCGAAGCTTCGCAAGACAAAGGAACGGTTTCCACACACCCCTGTCTATGATCTCTAACATCCACTAGCTTGAAGTAGCTCGTCCCATCGCTTGACGTTGGACAAGTACACTACCCATTGGAATTACAAATTCCATACTTATTGCAAACCGTTGGATAAGCACAATCCCCAAGAAATGGTGTAAGAAGATCACCTGGTTCACCCCTCTTTCCATCCAATTGATACGATCTCAGATGTCCATCAGATTCAAACTTCACGCACCGCACAGATGAATCAAATATAGGAAACACAGCCCTATTTCTTGCGGAATTCATGACCGATGCCAAACCTCCTTCTATAAATTCAATATAATTGGAGTCATCGCTTGTGTTCGGAAAATTTATCCAAAAGGGGAAATACACCTGCGGAGGATCAGTCCCTATCTGGGCAAATAAACCAACAGTAGTCAGCGGAAGTGAAAGAAAGCCGTGTTCGTTCCAATTCAATGCAGAAGTACTTGGGGTCAATTTCTGCCCCACCTTCAATTTCTGCCCAAGGAGAAGTGAGTCTGTAGGGTGATCGAAGGATTGCCACACCGTGGCGTTGTTCTTATTAAACAGCACAAGATTGCCGGTGTCTGTCAAGTTCATTCCCTGCAACAGACATACCGGTAGTGTTGGTAGACCAAGCCACAGACCCATCAACGTCTGTCAATACTAGGTCTCCTTCTGACGGGAGCTCCAAGGTAGCGTTGGCACCAACCGTTTTGTTCCGATTGGCAGACCACACCACTGCTGGTCCTTCAAAATGCCCATGATTGCCGATGCGAGCAGTAAAAATGCCAAAATAGCAAACTTTCGGGTAGGCAGTGAAGTAGGTGCCACATATGAATGACATGTTTGAGCCATAAATTCTTCTCAGAAGAATGGGCGAAAAGCCAGAAGGCAAACCTAGTGGAAAAGACCAAATTGATTTTGCGGCTATCCATTTAGTAGAAAGGCCTGCAGTTGGACCCAGGTAAGCTCGAGCGACTAAACCGAAAAAAGAATTGCAGGAAAAGAAGGGAAAGGAAAGAGAGAAGGCTCCAGCATGTGAACATGGTATTGGAATTATCAAAGAAAGCAGAGAGAGGATTGAAAAAAGCAGAATGAAAACCAGGAAACTGGAACTCGAGCCTAGAGGTGAGAAAGCAATCATTTTAAGCTCCATTCACAAGTGCAAAAGAACTTCGGAGTTTCTAGAATAAGATCGCATGTGCCGGCGCGACGGCATGGAATCCATGAGAATTCAATAAAGGGAAACAAAAGAAAAGATCGAAACTTAAAGAATTGTTCTTGATATCGAAGAACATACATGGTTTTAGAGTGCAAACAACCAATGAACAACAAAAGAAGAAACAAGCTAACACGAGAGGATCATGAATAGCGAATTCTCTTCACAACTAACAGAAGATGCCCCTTGCGAGTAAATGTTGAAGGCATCAATCAATCCTCTGTAAACATTCACAACTCTAATTCCTGGCTGACGATAGTCGATTCTGTCGAAGAAACAAATAAAGGTGAAGGCAGAATAATGGGCTCGTTGCCGGCTTAGTAAAGATGACTGTAAACATTCTAGGTCCTTTAAGAGAGAGGAAGAAAGAAAAATAGTCAAAGACTACCATTGTACTCATTGACTTGATAAAAGAGTACATTCATAAATCTATCTTAATTTCCTTATTTATGGTACCTACTTACAAGTGACTAATATTAATAAATAAATTTCAACACTCCCCCTCATGCTAGAGCATTCGGTTCTCATACGACGAGTGCAGCTTTGTTTCTAAGTCAAGTCTCAGACAAGGGATGTGAATACATTGGACCGGATTTAAGACAACTGCTGAAGAAACATGTGTATGAACGTTGACACCTCTTACTCACACAACATTGAGAAAACCATTGAAAACCGACTTAAATTACAACAAACTAAATTACATCACCCACGGTGCTCAACTTTGGCTGCTTGATAAAGGTATGCTTGACTCTAGCACTTACGGCTATCTCAATACGTTACCGCAACTTCGCTCATTGATAAGGCTCGCAATTGAATTTGAGTCCCACAATGAATAACGCCCATGGTAGGCATTGTTAAGTGTCGACCAAAATTGGGAAAGTTTCTAAAGATGAACTGTCCCAAATTGGAGCACTAGCAACACCCTAGAAAAAGCCTCTTTTTTATTTGGGAATTGAAAATTATAGAAAGCAAAAAACAAAAGAGAACTAACAAAACTCTAGTTCTATTTTTTTTACCACCTAATACCTACGTACTAATATCCATAAATATACTTCAATAGTGATCTTTGAATCAACAGTTGAAATGGGGAACGAAATACATACCATGTTGACACGGTCAACTAGGGGTGTGCATGATCTGGGTGGGCGGTTCCCACCCCGAAATCGTGGACCGTCCGCTACAGGATCGATTCCAAAAATTGAAACCGAGAACCGCTCGTCGGTTCCATGGACCTGCCCGAGAACCGGACAGCCGGTCCTGTCCGGTTCTTGGGTGGGTCCATGGAACCGGTCTCAACAAGTTTTTCTAGACAAATAAAAAAAAAATCTGTGAACCAACATCGGACCAACACAACAAAAGGAAAAGAATATAACTTTTCATACAATTCCTATACTATGATCGATTATATTAACCACATCATCCTTAAATCAAGTGGGTATCCATTATTTATTGGGAAAAATGACCAAGGTATCCCAACTACATAAGAGCTTCAGACATGATAACAATTTTTTTTCTTTTTTTAAATTTTTTTGGTCAGATTTTTAATTAAAAATTTAAAAAAATAAATAAAATATATTATTATTATATTACCGATCCGGTCCAGGTGGGCTGGTGGGGTGGTTCCACACCGGGAACCGAAAACGCCCAAACAAGATCTTGGTTCCAAAAATTGGAATTGGGAACCGGACCCGGTTCCCTTGGGAACCACCGGTTCCGGTCGGGTTCGAGGCGGTTCGAGGCGATCCGGCGGATCTTGATTCTTTTGCACACCCCTACGGTCGACCTCAAGGTCTCTAGTAGTCATGGCCCGCGGGCGGTTTGGCCGGAACCGGCCCAGTCAAACCGGGATCGGCTCGTTGGCCGGACCATGATTCGGGCTGGAACCGGCCCATGGCCTATGGGCCCATTCTGATTCAATAATTTTTGAACCGACCCGGAACGGCGGTTCAAAGCCAGATTCAAAAAAAAAAAACTGCAATAACTCTCTCTCCTCTCTCTCTCTCTATCTCTCACGTGTTTTGCAAGTCGACATCTTCTTCTTCTCCTTCTCCTTCTCCTTCTTAAAATCTTCTCTTTCGCCCACCCCTATCTTCTCGGATCGGCCCCTACCGCCCGCCCCCCCCCACCCATGGCCCTTGTTGCCGGCCTTGGCCCCCTCCTCCTTCCCCCTCGCTACCCTGCGCCTCCTCCCCTTTTCTCCTTCGCTCACCCCCTCTCTCGGATCTTACCCCGCCCGTCATGCCACCCATGGCCATAGCTACGGCGCCCGACGCCTTCCCCTCCTCCCAATGCCGGGGAGGAGGACCCCCCCTCCTCCTTCCCGTCCCCATCCCCTCCTGGCCCCCTCCTTCTCCCCACGCCCTTTGCCCCGTCCTTGGCTTCATCTCCTCGCCGTCTTGAACCCGCCTCCGCCACCGTGGCCAAGGCCCCACGGAGCCCAGCGATAATCGACGAGGGACCAGGTCTGTAATTTTTATTTTATAATTTATTTTATTAATTTTTAAATTGCGAACGGAACCGTTGGAACCGGAACCGACCGAAACCGCTGGTTTCAAATCGAACCGGAACCACCCCTTGCGGTTCGGTTCGGTTTCGATTCATCGTGGCCACGAACCGGAACCGGTTGTTCCTGAACCGTGGCCATGACTAGTCTCTAGGACCCAAACTATTTTCATGAGATATTTTATAAATGAGAAACTGCGCGAAAAATTTACATAGTATATTATGTGTCGTATGTAGCCTCAGAATTATATATGTTTTTCCAATTTTTCCTTCGTTCTCTTTTGCGATAAGTGCATTCAAAATCCTAAAACTTGTCATGAAAACGCAATTGAGTCCTAAAATTTCCAAAAAGTGTAAACAAGTCCTAAAGCTTGTTACAAAAGTGCACTTGAGTCTTAAAACTTTAAAAAAGTGCAAACAAATCATAAAACTTGTCACGAAATTGCAAACAAGTTCTAAAACTTTCAAAAAGTATAATCAATGGAAGGACTTAATTGAACCAATTTGACAAGTTTTGGGACTTATTTGCACTTTCGTGACAAATTTTAGGATTTGTATACACTTTTTGAAAGTTTTAGAACTCAAGTGCACTTTTGTGACAAGTTTTAGAACTTGTTTGCACTTTTTGAAAATTTTAGGAATCAATTGCACTTTTGTAACGAGTTTGAGGACTTATAGTACACATATCCCTTTTCTTTTTGTTCTTTTTTTCCTCTCTTCGTTCTTCCTTTCACTCCGCCGTCGACGACAACCGGACGTCGACGACAACCGGACGTCGACTCAGCCCCGTGACCCGCCTTCCACCACCACCTCACCGCTGTCCCAGCCGTCCGTCCATCACCACCTTGCCGACTTCCACCACCACAACCGATCATCCTCATTCCGCCGTCAACCGCCGCTGAGATCTCTGTTTTTCCTAACCCCTCAGCCACAGATCTCCACCATTAAAGCCTCTGCTCTAGCTAGGCCGATGGCCCCTCGCCTCCGGTCTCCACTAGCCTGGCCGCGGTTCATCCTCGCCGTCGTCAAACTCAAGATCGGCCCGCGCACTCGAGCCTCAGATTTTGGATCTAAGCTCGAGCGAGCCCTAGACCTCGGCTAATGGTTGATTCGAGGTCGAGCAGGGTATATGGTGGCCCCATCTGGATTTTTGGCAATCAACGGCCGTGGTCGATTCCTGGTGGACGAGTTCTCACGGCAAGGAGGCGATGTAGAGAGATATGGGGGTTGGGCGGTCAGGGGTGTGAGGGGACCTGCTGGGAGTCGTCCTCACTTGGAGGGGAGTTGTTGGATCACCAGCGACGTCCTGGCGCTCGGACGGACGTCATAAGAACCAAAACCAGCTTCCTGAACAGAGGGATTCGGGCACGCAAACTCTTAAGTGATACACAAAATTGGCCAGTCAAGATGAAAATGTTTTGCATTTATGGCAATTTCAAGCAGTGATGACGACGACTAAAATCGCTTCGTTCGGCTCCTTCATGCCGTGTGACTCCTATATTTCCTCTGCATAAGGAGGGTCCTCGCCAAGAGAAACAGAAAACACCACCTCACTTTAAGCACTCTTAACATATAAGGTTTGCAAATGATTGGACTCGAACTCATTTGACTGTCCATGGAAACTATAATCAGCAACTATAATGTACATCAAATTCGTTTGAATTCAGTGTCCAGACATGTCATTTTATAGTAGGAAATAGTTCGACCGCATCAAGAATATTATAGTGCAATTCGGCAACAATACAACAACATTGAATGGCCAAAAACTCGAAACGACGCTATAGAAGACAAATCAAAGTAATGTTATGTACAAGATCACCGTGGACCGGATAGGATTGAGGGTAGCACAGAAACTGGAGCACCAATATCAATGTTCTCCTGGCCAACTATCACATTAATATTCATCAAGGTGCGATGAGAGAAGTCATAATCTAGGGTATCTGGAATTTCCATAACTCCATCCAACACCTTGATGACCATCGACATGGAAGGCCTCTTTGAAAAATCGCCTTGTAAGCACCACGCAGCAATCCTCATCATATTGACCATGTGGGGTCGATTTAGTTGCATATCCTCTGAAGTGTTGTCAATCATATCCAGCAGTCGCCCTTCTTCGGCCTTTCTCTTGAAAACTCCAAGTAGATACATGTCTTCCTCATTCTGAGAGCTGTCAAATACTTTCCTTCCACAAACTATCTCCAGAACTACCACTCCAAAGCTATAGACATCCACTTTCTCAGTAATTGTTGCGCTCAACCATTCCGGGGCTAAATACCCTGGAGTTCCCCTCATTGTAGTCACAGCTTGGCTTTGGTCCTTATCAAGCAACTTAGACAAGCCAAAATCAGCAACCTTAGCATTAAAATTTTCATCCAAGAGAATATTTTGGGGTTTAATGTCCATGTGAACTATCTTCCATCTACATTCTTCGTGCAAATAATTTAGGCCCTTAGCTATGTCATAAATTATCTTCCTCCTCTTTTTCCAGTCAAGCACAAACGACCCTTTCGATTTATGAAAGATCCACTCATCCAAAGAACCCTTGGACATGTACTCATAGACTAGCAGCCTGTGAAACTTCTCGGCGCAAATTCCAATGAGTCTTACCAAGTTGACGTGATGAATGTTGCCAATAGTCTCAACCTCAGCTAGAAAAGATTTTTTGATTTGGCGTAACCCGTCAAGCCGTTTTACAGCAACTTTTGTGCCGTCAATCAGAGTACCTTCAAAAACAGATCCAAAACCTCCTTCACCGAGCTTCTTATTGAAACCCTCAGTGACGGCTATTAAATCATCATAAGTGAACCTTGTAGGTAGTCCAGGTAGTTGTTCAAGGTAGTCCTCTCCAACTTCATCGACTTCTTGCCTCCTAAGAACTAGAAATTTTATGACCACATAAAAAATAATTAAGGCAAAGAGTGACCCCACGCTGTAAGTGAGTATTACCTTAAGAGTGTTCGACCTTTTCCTAACATTCTATACTTTAATGAAAGCAATGGAATGGCTAGGAGTTAAGTATGCAAGTGAAAATACTTGAGATACTAAGTAGCAAGAACCTGAATCATCGTAGAAAAAAGCTACTGAACACGAGCAGTTGTTGGCACAGGCCTCTTTGCAATTATCCTTATCTGTATTCCTTATATCAGGGGCGATTTGCGTGGAGGTGAAGTAAGAAATGCCATTGAACTCCAACAAGGTTTGAAACTGCGAGGCTTCACAAGACAAAGAAACAATTTCCGCACGCCCAAGTTTAGGATCACTATCATTCATTGGCTTGAAATAGCTCATCCCCTCGCTCGATGTTGGACAACTACACTGCCCGTCAGATTTACAAATTCCATATTTACCACAAACCGTTGGATAGCCACAACCCGTATCATCTGGCAAAAGAATATCATCTCTTCCACTCCACTGATATCCGTCCCATCGCTATGATCTCAAATGTCCATCAGATTCAAACTTCACGTACTGCGCAGATGTATCAAGACCAAAAAGCGAAGACCCATTTGTCGGGGAATTTATGAACAATGCCAAACATCCTTTGATAAATTCAATACCATTTGAGTCATCGCTTGTGTTTGGGAAATCTATCGGAACAGAGTAATACACCTGCGGAGGATCAGTCTCTGTTTGGGCAAATAAACCGATAGTAGTCAGCGAAAGTGAAAGTATACCTTGCTCGGTCCAATTTGTTGAGGAAGTACCCGGGGTCAATTTCTGCCCAAGGACAAGTGAGTCTGTAGGGTGATCGAAAGATTGCCACACTGTGGCATTGTTCTTATCAAACAGCACAAGATTGCCGGTCTCTGTCAAGTTCATGCCCGAAACAGACATACCAATAGTGTGGGTAGACCAAGCCGCAGATCCGTCAACATTAGTCAATACCAAATCTCCTTCCGCCGTGAGCTCCAAGGTGGCGTTGGCACTAACCGGATTGTTTCGATTCGCAGACCACACCACTGCCGGACCTACAACCAAGTCCCAGGCGCGAGCAATAAAAATGCCAAAATAGCCAACTTTCTGGTGGGGAGGGTAGTAGAAGCCACATGTGAATGCCGTGCCCGAGCCATTGTGTCCACTCAGAAGAATGTGCTCCACGGGAAAAAGATAACGTTGGAGCGGACTATCAGGTGCTGAGGCTATCCATTTAGTAGAAAGGCCTGCAGTTGTATTGTAAACTAGAGCATAGACTATACCGGAAAAGAATGGCAGGAGAAGAAGGAAAACGAAAGAGCAAAGGCTCCAGGACGTGAACATGGAATTAGAGTTATCCAGGAAAGCAGAGAGAGGAATGAGGAGCAGAATGAAAAACAAGAAACTGGAACTCGAGGTTAGAGGTGAGAGCGCAATCAATTTAAAAGCTCCATTGACCGGTCCAAGAACTTTGGAATTTCCAGATTAAGATATTCAGAAAAATTCTTCCTACATACACTAGATGTAGATGCGTCCCACGTGCCGGCACGACGGCGCAGAATCTGTAATAATTCAAGAAGGGGTAACAAAGGAAAAGATCGAAACTTAAAGAATTGTCCTTGATTGTTGATATCTAGGAACAAATATGATTTGAGAGCGCAAGCAAACAGCGAACAAGACGTCGAAAACAAGCTGACATCAGACGGTCATCAATTGCCTATTCTCTTCACGATTGACGGAAGACGCCCCCTTGCCGCATGAATGTTGGAGGCATCAATCGATGCTCGGTAAACATTCAGAAATCTAGCACCTAGCCGACAATAGTCGATTCTATCGAAGAAACAAATGAAGGTGAAGGCACAATAATGGTCTCCTTGCCGGCTCCATAGAGACAATTGTAAATATTCTAAAATGTTCAAGTGGAAGGACAAGAGAAATTAGTCAAAGTCCACGTCTTTACTCGATAACTCGATAAAATACATCGATGGCTCTATATATCTAGAATATGAAAGACACTAACAAATTCCTAATTTTTTTTATTTATGACTATTGACTAATATCTATATATATACTTCAACACTCCCCTCGAGCATGAGCATTTACGTCCATCTTTCTTCCAAAGTCTACAACCAAAGCACTGCGCAAGCCTCCTTACACTAGATAAGGGATGCGGTCCGTAAGACAAAAAATTGACACTTCTTTCTCATAAGTTCTTGATAAAACCAAATCAATTTGAATTGCGGCAAACTAAACTGCATCACCTCATGATGCTCAATTTTGCCTGCTCGAGCATAGAGGTGAGAATGAAAACAACAAACTGGAACTCGAGCCAAGAAGTGAGAATGCAATCATTTTAAGCTCCATCGAAAAGTGCAAGGGCCTTGGAATTGCTAGATTAAGATATTCAAGAAAATTCCTCCTACGTGCACTAGATGTAGATGCTTTCGATGTGCCGGCACAATGGCACGGAATCTACGACAATCCAATAAAGCGAAACAAAAGAAAAGATCGAAACTTGAAGAATTGTTCTTGATAAGAACAAACATGATTTTAGAGCGCAAACACCAACGAACAACACAAGAAGAAAACAAGCTAACATCAGAGGATCATGAATAGCATTTTCTCTTCACAATTAACAGAAGACGCCCCTCGCGCGGGAATGTTGAAGGCATCAGTCGATGCTCTGTAAACATTCACAAATCTGATTCCTAGTTGACGACAGTTGATTCTATCGAAGAAACAAGTAAAGGCCAAGGCAGAATAATGGGCTCGTCGCCGGCTCCGTAAAGATGATTGTAAATATTCTAGGTCCTTTAAGAGAGAAGAAGAGAGAAAAGAGTCAGAGACTACCATTTTACTCAATGACTTTATAAAAGAGTATGTTTATAAATCTATTTATAGAATACGAGAGACACTAATAAAATTGTAATTACTTAATTATGGTACTTACTAATACTGACTAATATTCATAAATAAATTTGGACACTCTATCACGAGCTGGAGCATTCAGTTTTCATATCACAGATGCAACTTTCTTTCTAAGTCAAGTCTGCGATCAAAGCACTATGTAAGCCTCCTTAGACAAGGATGCAAATACATCGGGTCGGATATAAGACAAGCGCCGAAGAAACACATGATCTGAATGTTGACACCACTTTCTCTCACGACCTTGATAAAACCATTGGAAATAAACTTAAGTTACGACAAACTAAATTGCATCACCCCATGATGCTCAACTTTGGCTACTCAACAAAGGTATGCTCGATTTCGGCTCTCACAGCTGTCTGGCTACTTGACAGCGACTTCGCTTGTTGATGAGGCTCGCAATGAAAGAGAGTGCCACTATGAATAACATCCATGGTAGGCATTGTTAAGTGTTAACCAAAATTGGGATAGTTTCTAAAGATGAAATGCTGTGAATTGGAGCACTAGTAACACCCAAGAAAATCCACTTTTTATAATTTGGGAATTGAAAACTATAGAAAACAAAAAAAGAAAACTAACGAAACTCTAATTTCTTTATTTAGGACCACCTAAAAGCTACTTATATCCATAAATATACTTTAAGAATGATCTTTAGATCAACAGTTGAAAGGGGCAATAAAAAGCATACCATGTTAACAGAAACGACTTCAAGGTCTCTAGGATCCAAACTATTTTCATCAGATAATGCCAATGGTTGTTTTGGTCCTTGTTTGCTTTCCAGAGCAAATTTTCATACTCGTTGGGATGTTGGATCGAAGCTGGCATTATGCGGAGATAGTTTAGTTTCTTTGTCTATTATCACAGAGAGAGAGAGAGAGAGAGAGAGAGGGTAGCAATAGCAGTGGCATTTTCAGAGCGCTAGAACTTGACTTCACCTAGCAAATTAGCAATCGCATCTTCAAAGACTCTGTTGCTTCAAAATGAAAGTTGATTCTATCAAAAGCATCGATGCGGATAGCGGAGCGCCAGCAGATTAGAACTCGATCTCATCAATGGATCAAGGGTCAAGACGTGTACAGAGAAGCCAATAGATGTGCGGATGCACTTGCAAAAATTGGAAGAGAGTAGGGACGAGTCTGGAAATTTTTTTATCAGATTACTTTAGCTATGCCAAATGTGTATATATCGGATTGGAAAGGAGAATGGCCTCTAGTTCTGCCATAACTTTTACACTGCAGTCCGTAACTTCAAAAATATTCTGTCTTAAAATGTCCAAGCCACTAACTCACATGGCCATAATCAGTCATCTCATAGCGAGGCATTTTAATGTAAATATCACCTGTATATATCTTTCCCATCATGAATTCATTATCACTTACAATTCGGGAGATCCATATGAATTATATAATTACAGAGGAAGAGGACTCCATATATAGCTTTAGCTTCCTATAAATTGACTATAGCTTATACTTGCACTGAAATTTTATGAATGGGAAACTGTCTGAAAAATTTACGGAGTATTTTCTGTGTTCGATGCAGCCTCGGGTAGCTTGAAGGTAGGAGGCTTGTCAGCCCCCTTACTCGAATATTCTCTCCATCTTCGAGCTGCAGCAGCTGCGCGGCCTCGCTCTCTTGTTGATTTCCTCCTCTTCAGGAAAATGAACAAAATAGATATGAGCATCGACTTTCTAAGAAGCAGTGAATTTCACTATCTACTCATATGCCTCTGCTACAAGCCCATGAAAGGTAATCTTGCGCTATTTAGGACGAAATTTAGCCAATGGGGCCAGTCAGTAACACGCAATTGATTCTCACCAGAGTCTCTGTACTCCTTTGGTTTGCCCCAGAGATCACTCCAGTATGAATCGGATTTCCCAGAGTCTTTTTGCTGCATCATTCTAATTTTAGCTTTTTCCTGCATAAAATTTTGGGAGTAATTGACCATCACTCCCACTAAATAAGCATAGCATCAACAAACTGATAGGTAACAAGAGCTGTTTGAACAGTAAAGCAACTATTTTATTTTTATTTTTCTGTTCGAATAGGAATTCTAGGACAGGGGAGAGCACCCTGATTGCACTGTAGTTATAAAAGAGCATTAGTATGCAATCATGACAACTGGTTCAGCTGTCCTTTTGGTGATATATCTTGGGACATATTATCTACCCAACAATGATTTCGTCCTTTCATGAACTTGCAGTTACATTTACAAAAAATTCTGCAAGTTTTACCAGTGTACACAAGCTGGGCAAAAAGTTGACTACACAAGCCATGTAGATCTGTCAAATTGCAGGCAGCAACTAGCCTGTATGAAGCTGTAACCACAAAGCAGCCACATAGCGGTGAATTTGTTCCTGGGTGTTGTACACACTGCCAATCACCCTATGGGAGCTGACCTGAGTAGTCGATTTTTTGCATAACTTGTGTACAAACTATGTTTTTTTTTTTTTTTTGGTAAGAATGTACAAACTATGTTCATATTAACCTTACCAAAAAAAAAAAAACTATGTTCATATTAAATTTTCAACAGGTTTATCTTCTTTTTTTCCCTTTTCCCCCTGGAACTCCATTCTACAGATCTCTTTTATGTTGGCAAATTTATGCCTTTTGTCTAAACCAAAACAATTAACTCAGGTTGGGGGGCCAAAATTTTCTGACATGCTGATTTTCCTTTTTCCAATTCAAGCAATTGACTAGGGAATTTCATTTCTTTTTAGTTGGTAAGCTTTTCGCTGTTGATATGGTTGTGCTCCCATTTGACAGCAGCTCATAGATTCCAGACAACAGAATTCCTTCTAGAAGACATCCTAATTCATATTTTCAACTATTTGGTGCTTAATTGGTAAGCCTGTGTTTTTTTATTACGTGCATATTTTGGTAATTCAATTTACTTTATTGAGTATTCATTGTGTAAAGAGTTTCAAAGTGTTCTTCGAGCTCTTATAGAGCAACCAAACTGAGTAGCCAACTTTTCACAGGATATAGACCAGCGTTAAATTGGAGTACAACTTGTGTGGCTATGTTTGTAGACTTTACTAAAGCAGACAAAACATTTGAAACGCTCTAATGGAAAGAATTTAAGCTAAAGAAGGCTTCATACCAAGACTTTTGCCTGCCTCTTTTCCCATCGAGAACTACGCCTGCAACAGATTAGATGGTAATCAATGAGTAGAACTAATCCAATTGAATTTTTTCTAAATAATCATACAAAGGAAGGAATTCAAAGCATGCAGGTTGCACAAATCAGATCATTTAGAGAAACCTCATTTGTTTTGAAGGAAATATTCAGATCCTGCCATAGCAGCCACAAACTGCTTGAGCTACAAACAAAGTCCAAGTTCAGTCATCTTCATGCACTAGATTCACCAATGGGACCTAATCTGGAGAACTCAGCGATTTATTGCAGATTCATTTGCTTGATATGCCGTATACCGAGCGTGCTCCCTGGAACCTTAAGGGGTCCAAATGGATTAGACACCTGTTAGGTTTTCGAGATAGAAAGTAATATACAGTAGAAGTGCCACATGAGAGAGATGATGTCACTTTTAGAAAATAAAGACATTGCAGCAGATTTGAAGCTTCATGGATGACTCCCCTATCACTCTCATCATTCTAGAGCAGTATAGGGCATATCAAGCAAATGAATATGCAACAAATTGCTTAGTTCTCCAGATTAGGTCCTGATGGTGAATTTAGAGCTTGAAAATGACTGAACTTGGACTCGTTTCTTTGTAGCTAAAGCAGTTTGTGGCTGCCATGGCAGGAGCTGAATTTTCCTTCAAAACAAATTAAATTTCTCCAAATGATCTTATTCAAAGGAAAATTCAGCTCATTTGGAGAAATTTCATTTGTTTTGAAGGAAAATTCAGCTCCTGCCATAGCAGCCACAAACTGCTTGAGTTACAAAGAAACAAGTCCAAGTTCAGTCATCTTCATGAAAACCTTATTTGCGTGTCGCACTAAATTCACCAAGAGGACATAATCTGGAGAACTAAGCAATGTGTTGCAAATTCATTTTCTTGATATGCCCTATATGGATTTGGAATGATGAGAGCGATAGGAGAGGCATCCATGAAGCTTTAAATCTGCTGCAATGCCATTATTTTCAGAAAGCAACGCATCTCTCTCATGTGGCACTTCTCCTGTATGTTACTTTCTATATCGAAAACCTAACGGGTGTCTTTATCTTAATTTCTCTATCACAGACAAGATCCGGCAGAACTTTAGCAACTATAACCCCTTCAAATAGGGGACAAGGAAGCAGATCAAATCCTCACTAAAATAACAGCGCTATATGCAGAAGATACAGTTGACAAAAACATATACCCCAAATCCAGTCTAGAATTTCCAGAACACAATGGCATCACCCAAAACCAATCGCAAATGATAAGGGTAAATGACTGTCATACTCTTACCACTCTAAAGACATCCACAGACCCAGATCCCATTCCTGAAAGCATCATTGCAACCTGTCATCATTCAAAAGAACCCTTTAGTAAGAAAAACAAAAGGCAAGGGTTGGACCAATTTATCCAATGAAAAGCAAATAAAAGTGTCATAGACATCATCCTAAGTCTAGGAAGACACTGTAATTGTCGACTGGACAGAATCGTGTGGATTAGATAACTTACATTAACTCTCTCTACTCTGCGCATTTCATCTTCAAGAAGAGACAATTGTGCAGCAGAAGTCCAATGGATGCAATTAACCGGACTGAATTACAGAAGAATCTGATAAGTACAAATCCTCTAGACATACTTTTTTTTTTTTTGATAATCCAGGGAACCCCGCATGGCCAACAGCCGGGAGTAAACCCTAGGGGCGGCATGTGCTAGCCACCACACAAGTGTCACCGGTTAAGTCACCTGCGGGCGCCCGGATTCAACACTCAACCTTTTGCGAGAGGAAGAGCCTCTAGACATACTTTGACAGTCAATGAAATCTTAAAATTTTTGAAAATGGCAATTTAAAATACCAACAAGTGAAAGAGCACAGAAGCGATGCCCTAATACCAATAACGTATTGCAAAAGAAAAAAACAATAGGAGTCACGCTCGAAGGCATTTGATGTTGGGTGCAATTCATGGGAACCAGAGATGGCATTTCATAAAAACTGGAAAGGCGACAGTGAAATTCCCAGATCATGCTAATTATTCAAAGCAATCAATAAGAAATCAATAAGTTCCACAGAAATCTAATTGGTTATATCTATATACAGCTGTATAGTAAGATCATTTTCAGCAATGCCAACATAATCATCATCATCAGCTATGATTATAAAGGGAAAATCCATCCACAGAAAAAGAACAGGCAGAATCAGCAAATACGTACCAACTATCAATTGCCTGCTGAACTAATTCAGGCTTACCACACTGGCTGTATACTCTAGCTCTTCCAAAGTCTTCTTCAATCGCAAATACATCAGGTGCTACATTGGCACAGTTTTTACAACCTAGCAAAACATGAAAGATACTAAAAGTTTAATGTGTATACACTGTGTCTGTAATTACTATAATTTACAGACGCAGAAACATATGCTCCAAGAGGGCTAAATGGATAGACTGAGAAAAAGGCAAGCAGGGAAGCATCAATTGATAAACTAGATCGGACCAGGTATAAGAATCTGCTTCAATCTCAATTTACAAGGGCCAAAGAAAAGCCCCTCACAAGATGACAACAGTTGCAACTCCTCTTTACTTTCGATATACACATAACTTAAGTTCCATATCAGTGGATATGTTCATTTTCAAGATGCCTTCACAGTAAAATTGGTACATGCAGTAACCCGACTGGCCAACTACAACTAAATCAGACATATTTCTAGAACTCCACATAGTTATCATTGTCTTGTGAACTGCATATGGCTCTGATGCCTGACTACCTAAAGAAGTTTGCGGAGATATGGAACATCAACATGATCTCCTTTTTGTTGTCCTTCTGGGCAAACCCCAAACTATCAAATGAGCGATGTGCAAATCCGCATGATCTTGCAATCTCAAGAGACATCATATTTTCAAAGGGACATGCTAGTAGAAGTTATGTAGGTGCTAAAAAGCACAATTCAAGACTACAGAGATTAGAGATTCCTTCTCAAGTAACAGCTTCAGGAATGAGCTGCCACGTACCTATGCAGCTAAACTCATCAACAAAAGTATGATCCTTTGGGCATGAGTCATCCAAGAACGGGTTGAGTGCAGTTACTGCATAACCATGTATTTCATCATAAACCATACGTTGCACCGGGTCACTGAGCACCTGCACTGCAATTGAATAATTAGAGCGGCGGAAAAAAGGAGGAGATTAAGAAAAAGCTCTGCAGTAGAAGCATAAGAAGGAATGTTCACGCACATATGCATTTGTTTGCATGAGTCGTTAAGTACCAGAGCATATTGAACAGAAACTCACCGCATAAACGTCATTAATGAACATGCAAAAATTGTTGGTCTCAGGATCATTGCCGCTCAAATCTGGATGGCACTCCTTCATGCAATTATAGTAGGCTTTCTTAATCTGCGCTGGTGTGGCATCTGGAAGCTACATGAACAGTGATTCCGATACGTGTCAGATAAGACCAGAACTGGTCGCAAATACACAACCCAAGGATTGAAAAGAAAACACAAGCCATCGAGTAGATATCCAAAATAGCTTGAAGGCGGTAAGCGTAATCGACATGAGCACTGAAGAACTAACAGTGAGAAAGCTTAATCTACTCAGATATACTAAATGTTAGTCGCGGTGCAAGCATGCTCTCTACATTGTTTATGATAGCTTCAAAAGCGCTTGCTCAATGGACTTCACGTTGACGATAGCAGAGAAATGCTAGATACTCCAAATCTTCATTCAAGAACTATTTGGAAATTCATGCGACTATGAAAGTTCTATTTTCTGCAAACGCTTGAGATTCTGCATACGAAACAGTTTGACTTGCTTTAACAATCAATGAACATTTCTCACAACATTCTAAAGAATTCTCCCGAAACTTCTTAGTAGATCTACATCGTATATCGCGAGCGCAAGCCATAAAAATAGTTGAAGTCAAGGATTGTAATTAAGTGCAACATCAAAATCCACACTCTCACATTCGATCATAAGCTTCTCCACACACCATTGATGGCATTCTGTTTTGCAAGCAGCAAACTAATAATAAATCACGAACAAGACGGAAAATTCAATTTGCAGAAGATACGACCCTCTAGTCGAATCATACTCATCCACCTCCGATCGCATTTCACCAATTTTTTCTTCGAAAAAGGCAAAAAAAGAAAAACGTCTCATCAATCACTCGACCTACTTCTCTCGTTATAGAAACGAACAGCTGGTGAATCGAGAACACTACCAGACCCAGAACCGCGTAATAGTCATCAGCCACCGAGTACAGCGAAGCCGAGTCGTCGGTGGCCACTTTGACTCGCCCGCAGGCCCTTCTCCGCGCGCCGCACCCCGGCGGATTCCATGCGCCGGCCTTGGCGGACACTCTGCATGGGCCTCGCGAGCACAGGCTCATAACTGGGTTTTGGAATTTGAGCACGTCCATGCACACGGAAGACATCAACTGAGCCATCCTCCTCACAGCATGCAGCAAAGAAAAGCCGTGGAACGATGGTCCGAATGCGGAGTTCTTGAAAACAGAGGAAGAAACAGAGTGAGAACAGAAATGGGCAAGAGAAATAAAAACAGGGGGAGATCTTTTGGAGCAGATAAATTGGATTATATGATAAATTATGAGGAGGGAGGAATTTTGGCGTGGAAGAGAGAAATACTGACATGGCGGATGGGTGGCCACGCATCGTCCAGGAATCTGGACGAACCCCTCCAAAAAGAAGCAAGCGCAACGCAACGCACGCGAGGCAAGGACAGGGCACGTGTCGGCCCTGTGGAGGATCGTCGTTAGCTCATGCATCGAGCAAGCAACGGTTCGACATCTTAAGCCAGCACAGATACTCACGAAAGATGTTTTTACATGTACTGAACTGTATTTCCATCCTTTAGATCCGGTAGATCTCGCGCCAACTCCCGCTTAGATATACCATCGAGACACACAGTCTAATACAGTTTCGTACATATACGCAGCACACTTGTAATTTGAGAATGATATTGATGTTTGTGTTAATATGGACCATCGAATTTTAGTGGGAACAACACGCAGGATCAAATCGGATTGTTGACAATGACAAGTATTGTTATTCCGCTTAAAATAATGTTGTTTGTACTAGATTTCACAAAAATAAATTTGGCTCTTTCTAATAAGTCTCTTAAGAGTACTCGTTATATATACTTGATAAAAAAATATTTTGATTTTCAATGTACTGATTACACATAACACTAGATAAACAGTGCTTTGATAATCACATAAGTTTGTTGATGAAATTCATATAAACTGTAAATTCATAGCCTCCCTTATTCTCTGATGTTCTCTTCAGCACCACTTAATGGCAGCTTCAGCACATTTCACCTACTCCGACGACATAGACACCGTGTCAAAGTTCCTCTCCCCTTAATTTGCGGAGGTGATAGTGGCGTGACCTCTTGTCCTCTCTGTGATTTCCTTGGCATGTCGACAAAAGGTTTCAAAGGTTTATGTATACATACAAGATTTTTAGGAAGGATATATAAGGGAAAATTATCCAAAAGTTTTTAAAATTATTGCATTTTTACCGATTCAGTCTTTAATATTTTAATTTTACCAATTGAGTCATAAATCTTTTCACTCATTATCAATTTTGGTTCTAAACCTTTTATAATATTTTTATAATCTCAGTTAAGTGAGATTATGACCACTAAGCAAATTGTTGACCGAGTGGTTTCAGATGCTGAGCTGGTAATCAAGGAGGCCGACTGAAATTGTGGGTGCTTTTCGTTCAAAATGCAAATACCTTTAACTTAAAACCCCTTAGGGAAATGCAAATTGCATTTGGTAAAAAATCTTTTGTGAAGCCACTTTTAACTAAAGTAGTGTTTAGCAAATCTTATTTTGTAAAAGGTTTTGAGATTTTTTTTATTAAAAAAAAAATTACCCTTCACCGCAGTCGACGATGGGCTACAACCGCCAACGAACCAAATCTGGCGCCAGCGGCTATCACCCAAGTTCGCGCGACCCTCGGGGATGGTCACATGACCTCAGGTGGCCATCGCTTGGGTCGCGCGACGTCAAGCCTCCGTCGCAGGGGTCACACGACCCAATTCTACTAAGTATATTTTCTTCAAAATGCATTAATTAAACCTATCCTAATGACTCTTAACTAAGTAGATCTCTTGAACGCCATTCAAGCACGACTTTACATCCTCTAATGTCGTGAGGCGTTCAATTGTTCAAGGAATTGTGACTTTTTAAAGTAAAGAGACTTTATTTATTTATCTTTTTGGGTTATTTAAATTCAGATTATTGGAGCTGTAAAGTTACAATATCCAAGTACCCTGATTTCCTAGGTAACTTTGTCATTTACAATATTCTGTGCAGATTATTCTTATAACAAAAGACTAAAAAGCATTCATTTATAATTATCTTTTTCTAAGAAAATATATATTCGGATACTATAACAATGTCTTTATACTCGAATTACTTTGATCATTCTTATATTTGTGTTCGCGCATGATGTGGATTCACGACTTCTTGTTACCCAGGAATGGAAATTTTTCTACATTGATTAGTAACTTCTTATGAAATACATCTTACTAAAATGACTACTCCGGCCAGTGACAAGTGCCGATTTCGATGCAATTTTGATGAAACGACCCGCTGAAGACTTATCAAACATGCTACCGCCATGAGTTCTATCTTAAGCTCGGAGCCAAGTGCCCTTCCCGGGCGCAACGGAGGCCGATAACCTAGGCCATGGCCATGGGGCCTTCTCGGTCGACCACCGATGCCGTGCAGGTAAGTATCGAACATGCTACCGGACCGCCACGGGCCCAGTGCCGTGCCGGCCCGTCTCGTCGTAGAGGCCCAGCCCGGCATGTCCCGCCGTCGAAATGGGCCGTGTTGTTAACTCTGCCGTTTGGGCCCTTTTCCTGGGACTTTTCACCTCTCTTCAGCTGCTGCGCTCGCCGTCGCCGGTGCTCAGGAGGACCGCAAAGAGCAGCACGACTTCGGGCGGGGGTGCACCGTCCCGACGAAAGTCGATCCGACTCGAAACTAAGCCCATTGCAGTAGCAGCAGGTGCATCGTCTCAGCTCTTTGCCTCTCCATTCTTGAACTTCTAACCATTCCCGCCGCTCGCAATCTTGATCCTCAAAATTCGAGACTTCTTAGCTGACCCTGCATTCGCAAGAACAACCGCAGCAGTCAGCCCGGGCGTGAAGCCTTTCTGGGTCGTTGCGGACGCGGAGGATCAATCAAAGGGTGGCAGGAGGAACCCACAAGACAAATCTAATCTTTACGCATTACGTGCTGCGATTGTTGCCGGTGATGCGAGTCTTGGGTGTTGAATCCAGAGGATGGTGGGGGGGTTATCGACTAGGTTGCTGAACATCTGTATAGCTTCCGTGTGTAAAACCCAGCAGCTGCAGAGAGCTGAAGTCCTCCTAATCGACGCCATAAGATTAGGGGTGCTGCCGAATGTGGTGACTTACAACACTCTCGTCGATGCCTACTGTCGTTTCGTCAGCATGGATGCGGCTCTCGGCGTTATCCATCGAATGAGGGAAGCCGGGATAAGCCCAGATGTGATCACTTATAATTCGTTGGTCGCTGGTTCCACCCGGAAGCGGTTTTTGTCGGTGACCCTCGACCTGTTCGACGAAATGCTTAATTTCAGTATACATCCCGACCGGTGGAGCTACAACACACTGATGCACTGCTTTTTCAAGGTGGGAAAGCCGGACGAAGCTTACAGGGTGTTCCAGAATCTTGTGCTCAGCGAGCTCACCCCTGGTCAAGATACATTTAACATCCTGATCAATGGGCTGTGCAAGAATGGGTATGTTATTCATGGCCTCATGTTGTTTAGAAATTTACAGCGGCATGGAGTCGTTCCAGAATTAGTGACGTACAATCTTCTTATCGACGGGCTCTGCAAAGCAGGGCGATGGAGAGCCGCGAAGTCAATGTTGATGGAGCTTTTGGGAACAGATGAAAAGCCTAATGCCATAACCTACACCACAGTCATGAAATGTTGCTTTAAGTTTAGGAAGTACGAACAAGGGCTTGAGATCTTCTTGCAGATGGCAAATCAAGGTCATACTTTTGATGGCTTTGGTTACTGTACAGCAGTTGGCGGTTTAGTTAAGATTGGTAAGATAGAGGAGGCGAATCAATGGATGCATCGGATGGTGAAAAATGGAATAGGGCTTGATTTGGTATCCTACAATACCCTGATTAATCTGCTTTGTAGGGAAGGTAGGCTAGATGCTGCCTACACAGTGGTGGAGGAACTGGAGAAATGTGGTCTGGAGTGGGATGCCTACACACACGCAATTATTATTGATGGTCTGTGTAGAGCAGGTGACATCGAGGGGGCTCAACGTCATTTTGACAAAATGAAAGTTTTAGGTCTTGGCTCAAATCGGGTTGCTTGGAATTGCATGATTGACAGGTTATTTAAGGCTGGTTATATAAATGAGGCTATGAAATTGTTCAAGACTATGGAGACTAAAGATGATTTTACCTATTCATCAGTCGTGCACAATCTTTGTAAAGTTGGGAGATTTCGTAGTGCTTACAAGATACTGCTTTCTTGCTTGGAAAGTGGATCTAAAATACTCAAGTCTGCCCAAAAGGCTGTTCTTAGTGGCCTCAAGGAGTCGGGATATAGGAAAGACGCCAAAAAGCTCAAGTCAAAGATTTTGATGGCTCGAGTGTTGGCACGATATTAACGTGGAAGTTGCACCCTTTCTCAGGCCAAAAAATTGCGCTACCTGTGGTGCCATCAGCAAAAGTGTCACGATTGCTTTCAAGCTTTAATTTCAACCAGCACCAGTTGTGGGTGCATGCCCCTCTTTTTTTTATGGCATTAAGTTCGAGCTGTTTTTCACATAGTCAAGACCGGACTAAAATAGTTCAAAATGGCTGTTCATCTGACCACGACAACAGTGGCCTCACCCTCTTTGCTTGCTTCGGATCATGTGAGTAGACAACTCTGCTACCCAGTGAAATTACACGATAAGGTGTCTTTTGTGGGGTTGACGAGTTTCAAACACGAAGTAGGATACATAGATTAGAGACAACAGTTAATCTATGCTTTCAGAAGACAGTTAATTGATAAAATTTTCTGTGTTTGATGAATTGAATTGTGCTAAGCTTAACTCTTCAGATGTGTATCCACTCATATTTTGCAGTTAATAAATGCTTCTTAAATTATGCACTAGGTAGATCAATCAAGAGTTTTTGTTCGATGTTGTAAAAGGATCTCTCGACTGTACAAGGGAATGTTGCTTTTGGAGTACATAATCATCATTTGGCTTAGATTAGACTCGCCTTTGATGAATTCCCCTCGATGGGGATTTTAGGAGGAGAACAGTGAAATGAATTTTTGTGGTTGGAGAGTCTGCTTAGAGCTGTGGTGGGGGGGTCAACCATTCCCATACTAAAGAGAAATAAAAAAGCTTTGGTCAGGGCCTTAAGAAGTAATTTGCTTCTGTATTGAATTCTAATGTTGCTTGAAAGCATGCACATGCATTTTGCTTAGGTTTTGTACAGCTCTTGGTGGTTTTCTCTTGCCTTGCATTGGTCAAGCTCTTTGTCCCAAACATTGGGTCATCATTCTTGGGTTCTACATTTAGTGCTCCTAGGATGAGGAAAGAACATATGATAATTTTTTATTCGATGTGCTGAAATCCATAGTTGGCTGTCATATTGAAAAGGAGTTTCCTTGAAATTTTCTCGATGTAATTCTTTGAATCAATACACTGGTACACATGTCCTAATCTGTTTTTCTTTTCCTGGTCCAGGATTGCTCATTTTTCGAATTCTTGGCTTTCATCAATGTGGTTCAAATGTCCATCAGGGCATGTCCAAAGCTGCTGCCTTAAACAAGGGGTGATCAAATATAATTTAGAATTATAACTTTGAGCAATTTTCTAATGTAAGAATCAGACTTTTCCTTTTATCTGGTCTACTATAGTAAAAATAATTAAATGGTCTGATAAATTGAGAATTTCTGTCATTATTCGTTAAAGCGCACTCTCTATCAATCTTTAAGCTCGTTATACTCATTATTTCATGTTTTCTTAATGATGAGACTTTGAAAAATCATCACTAGTCAGTTACAACGGTGTCCTTTGCAGGAATTTGTAGAAGTGTTGATGCTTGATAAGGTTGGGAAGTCAACTGCAGGATGGAAGTTTCCTTTTGAGTTTGGATCATGCAGCGTGATTGGAGGATTTTGATTAGTAAGCACTTAATCTTTTAATGGCCTTCTACAAGATATTGAGGGCTGCTGTGGAGCATAAAGGGGCATAATATCTCAAGGTGATCGAAACCCAGTTATGAGAGAGGCCACCCATTCAGTTAGTCCTTGAGGACCTAAAGGTTCTGATCAAATAGACAGGAGAGTCACCGGAGAGACACAGAGAGAAATTATCATTGATGGTCTGTGTAGAGCAGGTGATATCAAGGGGGCTCATCATCATTTAGACAAAATGAAAGTTTTAGGTCTTGGCTTGAACCAGGTTGCTTGGAATTGCATGATTGACAGGTTATTTAAGGCTGGTTATATGGAAGAGGCGGGAATTATTTTTTCTAATCTTGAAGGTGTTCAAGAAACCAATGGAAGACTGCTCTCTGAATGTTTTGCATTCTCTCCGCTGGAGCAGTTGTCACTAGTCCAATTCATTTGCTTGGGTTTATTGCACGATAAGTGGCATCAGTAAACGTTCAGGAGTGTGAAAGCGAAGGTTATCGTATAACTGAAGTGACTGATATGCATAAGAACAGTTATCATGTTTTCATTCAGTTTTTGAGGACCAATTCATGGAAGCTTAAAGCACTAGATTGTCAGATCGTAGTATAGGTGCACAGTGTATATGTACATCTTCCTACTGCTCGGGAGCGTTTGGATGGGAGATTAGTAACCCACTGCACTAGCATTCAATATGGAGAAAAACATCCCGCAATTTTGCACTCTGGATTGGTTCAGGCCTTTTTGATCACTCCTGGTGGACGCATATATGTGAAAGGGATAGGATGTATAAGGTAAGAAATTGCATACACATGCTTTTGTTTGGCTTCTCCCATATGGAATTTTGTGTGCATGTGGAATGGAGAGCCATAAAGACGAGACGGCTTCGTAATATTATGCAAAACAATGTAGTGGGTTACTCTGATATCTCTGCTTTCTAAGTGGTGAAGATGGTAAACAAAGATCCGTCTCTATGTCAGGTGAAAGTTTGACAAGAGTACAAACCTGTGCTCTGCAAGGTTGCTTTTTACTGCTTACTAGTCGTGGCATAAGGCGCACTTTCATGATTAACTAGCGAATGATTGTGTCGATCTTATGTTGTAAAATCTTATTGCCCGTGAATTTTTTGTACATCTATGCAGTGTGAACATGTGTCCGAGGCAACATTGGCGGATGCAGGATTTTGCTTTGACCTTTGACGAGCGGCACAGCTTTTTTCCTGCTCTTTGTATTGGAAACGATTTTCACTTTTGCCCTGGTTCACTTCGAAAGTGAACTAACCGAGGGATGAAAATCCTGCTAGTAAAACTAATTATGTTACGAGACTTCATCTTGTTAAAATTGCATCTTGAAACAAGAATACGAATTTATGCTCAGATTCTCAGCTACTCGGTTTTGTTCTTGGAACCATAATGTTGTGTAACCATTCGGCTCTCATATAATTCACAACTTCGGCTGGAGCTTTGACGAATGTTTGCCATTTGTTACAGAATTTTATTGATTTCTGACTTACTGCATTGTACATGTAAGATGTATCATGCAACTGGACCATAAATAATTAAATAGACACGGACACCATCAAGGACTTGAACACACACAGTCCATTGCTTCCTCTTGCTCAATGCGATTCCGTGAGTGCGAGGGCAAGGTAAGAGAAAAACTTCCTCAAATCATGCATTTGCTCCAATAATGCTTTGCAAGGCATTAGCTAATTAATCTGTAATCCTAATTATGATAGAAACGTACTTTACCCGATGCACCTACGTGTTATCTCACCAGTAAAGCATGATCTAAACAATGGTTATTTCAACTTAATGGATAGGAGTTACCAGACCATGTTGACACAACCTGACCAACGAGGACCTAATTGAAGTAGGAAAACCCGCTCAGAAAAGTTAGAACTGCTGCTGCTCCTCATGGTGATTCTCAGTTCTCCTCAGAGATCGGAAAACTTGAGCAAAGACGTCGGACACTGAGTTAAATTTCTCAGGCTGGTGTTGATGTTCATCAATGCTTATAATCGCAAATAACTATGAGTACCTCATGAATGGGTAAGATGGCCAATATCCATCTGAAAAAATTTAGCAGGTACGACAATAAGCTCAGCTATTGTGCTTATTCACCCAATTAAAACTGACCAGAATTCTTCAACAGCAAAGGGTCACTGAATTGCAGAAGTACAGAGTCCGCAGAGTTGTCCACGTTTGAATTTGTAAGAGCAACTTCCCTACTTAACGATCAATGGAATAAACTTCCTTGATTATTGAATGACAATAACAGAAATGCTGGCTGCATAATCACATTCACATCTCATCACTCACCTCATATCTCCACTTACACTGCCACGGCAGTCTTGACTCGACATCTTTTTGTTGTAGTATTACCATTTAAACACATCCCAGTTGTCAGTCTTTTGGAATCACTCTACGAAGCCAAAGTGACTGAACAGCTAAATGTCCGGCAACACAATAAGATATATAGCTACTTCAGCCTTTGAATCTAGCACAGCTGCTCATCGTCACCATTTCTATCTGATACCAACTAAATTCATTTAGAAAATATAACCACGCTATTTGAATGGAGCCACGTGGACTTCTCTGGTCTGACAGCCCTACACAGCTCATAACATTGATTGCATTACATATTTAGACTACAAGCTTTCTATTCTTTCTTTTCCCTCTTTCACATCACAAGATTTACAACATAAGTACAATATTTTTAGCTGAAACGAAATACAGACACTAGAGATAGCTGTAAAGACGGTAAAAGACACTAGAAAAGCTGTAAAGACGATACATGTATACAACTTGCAGGGTGAGAAAAACTGCTGATTTTACCAGAATGCTCTCACAAAAGTTCTTGCGGTTTTGCCTACGTCCCTTCCCTTAGCTCTGGGGAAAATCAACTTCGCTTATCTTTCCATTTACATACCAACTGGATGAGGGATATTGAGGCCATTCAATCGTCGCACATGCTCTGGGATTAGCCTGTTGATTAATTGAGGTGAAGCCCCAGACAGCTGAACATGGATTGGAAGCAGGCAAAATGTCAGACAAAACAGGAGTATTCCATTCACACTATTTGCCCCAACTTAGAACTTACAGTCAAAAGACTATAACATAGTTTCTATTGTTGGATCCAGTTCGACGAATATTTCTAAGCATCAGCATAGTCAATATGAATTGTTAAAAGAAAGGGAATATCAATGCGGAAGTTGGACAAACACGATAAAAAGGAATAGTCTAAAGTACAGTCAATCTGGTTAGGTCAACAAGTTAAACCCACAACCAGCTTATTCTTTGCTACATGTTTTCAACAAAACCGATCAACCTAAGAGCAGATTTGTTTTTATTTAATTTCATGGAATACAGTTTCCACCCTTTTGACTTTCTGACCTCTATGTGTGGAATAGATCTTAATTCAATTGCACCAAAGGTTAACTATCTGTCGCATTGGTAAAAACTCCTTCAGCGCGGTAACTTTTCAACAATTGAAGTGCATTTAATGAATCAGTGAGTGGCTTGTAAAGTTGGACCATGCAAACTTAAAAAGAACAGAATAAGGGGAAAAAATGAAAGGAAACTTTATCAGCAGGCAGTCAAAAAAATCATATGTCCAAGTCAATCAAGTCGCTACATTTGATTATCATTGACTATCCAGAAACTCCACATTGCTATGAAAACAAAATAATCCTTACGTGTTGTGAGCTCACATTACTATAAGAGCAAAATAATCCATAACTGCCATAGACACAATCACGAATTTTTGAACAAGTCAATCCATCAAAACACATACCTCTTGCTTGAAATTGAAAATAGGGGGCAAGGGGCGACCAGTCGGAAGGCGTGCATTGGGTTCGCGAAGCTCATCAAAGAAGGGATGGGCACAAGCTTCTAGCTGAAATGAAATTAAAAGAAAAAGGAACATTAGCCAAATAGGGGAGTGGTAGATGTTCAGGAAACTATATAATTACTTAGCTCCCAATAACCCACAAGAGAGCAAAAGCATGCATACATTCAATACTCATTCGTCAAAGTTCAATTCTTGACAATAAGTAAGACCGACAGATTCTCATGTGAAAATATACATATAAAGAAAATCAAAATAATGGAGAGAGTAGTTTAACTCACGGCGGTGCAGCGAAGACTTGGTGAATACTGAAGAAGCCTTGAAGCAAGGTCAATCGCTTCAGGAGGCATCCGTTTGTGGAATATCTGGACCAAGAAATATGTGAGATTATTAACTACTGAAGCATGAAAAACCAAAGTACAAGATGGACTCCTTAAAGTTTTTCAATATCACTCGTCATAACAGATACGAATAATTCAGCCAAGGGAAGTAGACTTCTCAACATAAAAAGGTGTGTGATAGTCAAAACAGCAGTAATATTTGAACCTTGTGACGGAACACAGGATCCAAAGATGGTTCAAATGTCTATACTTGATTGTCAGTGACATGTACAAACAACTTAGGAGAGGCAATTATGCTGCCATATTGTTCCCACAGCTGCGATAGGATCACCGAATATCAGACCTTATAATGCTAGAAAACAGACCATACTAACTTTCACATTCATCTATTAGAATATGCTGCATATGTTGGCAGCATCATATCTAATGATGACCTAAAAAAGAATGCTGAGGATGATGCTTGACCTATTTTGGCACTCGGAGTTGGAAATGGAATAAATCAGATAACTAATCGAAGAATTGAGGATGTTAATTGCAACCTTGTGCAAAGACATCTTCAGCTCTGAATAAGTGATTAAAATAGTCTCTATTAACCAGAAAGGAAATGCCATATTGGCATAAAAAAACCAGAATAAATACCTTGTGCCAAGGATGAGCCTTGACTTGTGGAAATCTGAAGTCTGTATAATTAGGGTTCATGCATCTAACTTCTTCTCGCGTTGGAGTACCGAGAACCTACAAGAAGGTCCTTAATTAAACCCTTAGAACACGTGAATGAAGACAACAATCAAAACAGATAATGAGGATTCACCTTGATGATCTCTACAAGTTGGTCCACTGCATTTTCTCCTGGAAAGAGTGGCTACAAAAAAAAAAAATGGAGTCATCAGGACTAACGAGCAGCAGATACAGATGTTATCGAATCTATAAGCCAAGGTCACCAACCTGTCCCAGAAGAAGCTCTGCAAGAACACAACCAGCAGACCATATGTCGATAGATGTGGTATATTCTGTTGCACCAAATATAAGCTCTGGAGCCCGATAGTAGCGGGAGCATATGTAGGATATGTTTGTTTCGCCATTGACCTGTTTAATATACATATTTGTAACAAAACAGAGGCAGATAATCTGGAAATGAAGAAGATGCAATTCAAACTCTGCAGGGAAAATAAAACAGTTGCTCTGTGATTAAGTTATCAAATATACTCAGATCCAGACCCAATGTAGGGGTTAACTTTTGTGCTCTAGATTCCCCTGTTCTCATTTATTGAAAGAAGACTGACAAAATAATAGACAAAGATAAGGATGTACCAGAACTTTTGCACTACCAAAGTCACAAAGCTTGACCTGGTGAGTGAGAGGATTCACCTGCAGAACATATGCAGGAAAATATCAGGAATGACAATTTCATTTGAGAAAAAAAGAACCTTAACTAGAAATTGAGGAAAGGCTGAAGGCCCCTTACCAAAATATTTTGTGGCTTAACATCCCTATGGCAAACCCCAGGCACGGAATGGATATATGCCAGCCCTTGGAAGATCTGCGATATACATTCCATTTTTTAAGAAGAGGACCGGAGGATACCAAAGACAGATATGAAAATGACAGCACTCTTCATACTTGATAGGTATATAACTTCACATATATCAGCGGCATCTGCTGATTCATACTCCTGTAATGCTCCAGAACTTGGTAGAGACTCTGAGGGACATATTCCATAACCAAATTAAGGAAAAGCTCATCATTGTTTGTTGTAGAGAAGAAACAGTGCCTCAGGGACACCACATTTGGATGATCCATCACACGCATCAACTGCAGCTCACGATTTTTATATCGTCTATCCTGCAGGACCTTCTTTATGGCAACTGTCTCTCCAGTCTCCAAGCATCGTGCCTGAGATGTAATTGCTTACCGCATGTAATTTATGAAAGATAAGGATCTCAGGAATTGTCAAAAATCCAAATGACATACCTGAAACACGACTCCAAAAGATCCATTGCCTAGAATGCGCTCTGCCATATAGCTGAGGGTCTAGGAACATTAACAGCATTACTCAGTTGGGTGTCATTCAGGAAAACAATAATAGAAGCTCACGATATCTACAATCACTTCTGGAACTCAGAATTCAAGTCTTCAAATTTAAACTCATAGATTCCATATAGCTAGTAATTCATAACTGACAGTTCTATTCCCTTTTGGGTATGTTAGAATCGCTCAAAGTGCAGTACCTTTATGACACCAAAAATACATAAGCTGGATTTGTCAAATACAATCACAATCAATAAATGTCCATCACTGATGCAATGATTAGCATTGGTTCTTGTTGTAAGTTTTAAACGTGAAATTCCTTAAAACTTGAAAATCTCAGGACAAGTTCTTCCTCACCTGCTTGGGTTCACCATTTTTCCCACCAATAGTGGTCGATATGATGTGACCTGTCACAGCGTTCTTACTCTCGTAAACAGCTGGTGACACTTCCTGAAATTATGCAGAAGCATCCAGTTAAAACTCACAACACAAAAGCTACTGGTATGCAAACAACGGTATCCCTAGTTAGTTAACCACTTCATGCTAGGTGCTATAGTTCATGGAATGGGAACAGGAAAAGCAATGGGTACATCTCTTGTCATGAAAGTGGCATGTTAGAGATAGAGGCTTAGTTGGTTTGTTAAGGGCATTGCAAAAAGCTCGGAAGCATTCCTTCGGGTTATTCACTATGTAATATAAGAAAGTAACAGCTCTTTTACCTTGCTTTATTTCAAGGTCACAAACTAAGTACATAAATTGACTACTTTCAAACAAAGTGATTATGAGAATGCAGCATCCAAGTTAGCGTCTGTGGTTATTGAAAGACTAAATTAGGTTAAACAGTGTAGAGGATTTTCTCCAGATTCCACCGCTACACACGAAATTCCACTCTCATCTGTCTCACTCAAGTGAATTGGTTTTTGTTCTAAAATAAGCTCTTGCTATTAAGTTGGGATTGATTTCTCTAATTGTACGATTATGTGGTGGAGGCACCAAGATCACATGCACAAAGGAGTAAATTGACCCCTTAACTTTGGTATCAATTCTCATGCCTACATGTAACCGACACCAACTTTGCACGATATCTGAAGCTTCAATTTGGGATGACTACGGGCATGCACAAAATAAACACAAGCCGTCGATGCCACCAGTTTGATTTTGAAACTAATCATTGCTTAATCATTTCCCTTAATCTTTATCAGTTGCTTCATTACCCCGAAAGGTATGGTACTAAAATATGACTATATCCAGAGAAACGCATGCATCTATGACACCAAAAACACGGGGTCTCCTATTGCCACGATTGCATTCAGAAACGTCGGGGGAGTTGCCAGCTTGCAAAACGGCGCCACACGTAACCTGCATATTTCTCATTTTGCATGCAGAAAGGTAGCTCAACTTACCATAAAATCCGCACACAGCCTTTGACCATTAATGCCAAACACTGACACGTCAAAAGGGCAATAACAATACAACGAACTAACCCACACAGATGGATGAACCAAGCATTGCTTAATCATTTCCCTTAATCTTTGTCAGTTGCTTCATTACCCCGAAAGGTATGGTACTAAAATATGACTATATCCAGAGAAACGCATGCATCTATGACACCCAAAACACGGGGTCCTATTGCCACGATTGCATTCAGAAACGTCGGGGGAGTTGCCAGCTTGCAAAACGGCACTACATGTAGCCCGCATATTTCTCATTTTGCATGCAGAAAGGCAGTTCAAACTTACCATAAAATCTGCATGCAGCCTTTGAACATTAATGCCAAACACCGACACGTCAAAAGGGTAATAACCATACAACGAACTAACCCACACAGATGGATGAACCGCCATGAACAGTGCGCATCATGCATGTAAGGATAAGGAAAGCCGAAGTGCAAAGAAAGCAAGATCTATGAACTAGAGAAGCAAGGTATTAGGATGCCATAGGTAACAAGGAAGCATCGGAAACCAGTACAAAGTCGCTCCATTTACCAAAAGAAAATGATATGATAAGAAAGAATCAAAGCACATTGACATCCGGAAGCAACCCTGCATAAGGGCGGCAAGAGAGGGAAAACGACGCAAGAAAAGCAACCCAAAAGATACCGCAGCTGAATCTTTCGAGTCGCGAATCACAATTTCAACACCCAAAAGACTGGCATAGCTAAATAAAGGAACTGAATCCCGACGGTACGCCCGAGAACTCCGAAAGACAACGACCCACTTCCCCAGAGTCTACCGCCGCAGCGAATTCCCAATCTTACCAGTCTGTCTAATTTTAGCAAATGCCAAGAATTTACAGAGCTCCAAAGAGCACTCGTTTCAGCACCGTCCCCCTCCAAACACTACTCACAAACTCACCACGAACTGCCCGCAAGAATCAATCTAGGATCAAGAAAAGAGGGAAGCCGAACCTCGAGACACAGGGCACCATACCCCTCGCGAAAAGGGGAATCATCGCCTAACGACCCAGAAAAGAGGAACGAGCGCAAGAGGGCCGGGGGGAAATGACGACCGGAAGCTGCAAGAAACCTCGAGCGCGGCGGCTCCGGCGAGCCAGCTCGGATCTCGGCACGGAAAGAGCAGACGAATCGCGCGGGGCGCGGAGATCGCCCCGGAATTCGCGCGGCGGCGAGACTCCGGAGCTGGATCGCCGAAGATCTAAACATCGAGACGCGGCACAGGACACACGGATAGAGAGAGAGAGGGGGGGAGGGAGGGGAGAAGAGAGAGAGAAGGGAGACCTTGTCGGAGTCGGGAGGAGCTGGAGCTGGAGCTGGGGCTGGCGGCGGCGGCGGTTGGTGGGGGTGGGGGTGGTGGTGGTGGTGAGGCCCCGGGGGAAGGGAGGCCATGTGGGACTTCACACCTCACACTGATGAGAGAGACTCTCTCTCTCTTCAATGAATGACAACACTGTTCTTTGATCTCTCTACTCTTCTTCCGCCTCCCCTTTCTCTCTCTTCCTCACCATGAAACTGCGTCTCTCTCTCTCTCTCCCCCTCGGTCTGGTCCTCCTCCTCCTCCTACCCCTTCCTCCCTCAGTGTCAAAACTAGGACGGTTTAGAGAGAGAAAGCGAGAGAGACATAGAGAGAGAGAGAGAGGGGGGAGGGGATGGAGGGGGGAGGTTTAGACCCACGCGAGGGGGAGGGGAGAGTGGAGGGCACGCTCCAATCAGTGGGCTCCAATTAATGCGGGTCTCTCTCCTTGTCTCCGTTTCTTTTCTTTTCTTTTTTATTTGTTTGTTGTTGTTGCCGAAAGATAAGAGCTGAAAACGGCGTGGGCTCGAGTCCACGCTGTTCAATTTTGGACCTTCTGACCACCATCTCTCTCTCTCCTTCTTTATATTTTTTCACTTGAAAAAAATATAATGGAGAATTTGAGTGTTGGATTATAGATAATTTATGCATATAATTTGAAACGACCCAGAACTAGAAATTGAGTTTCAAGTCGTGTTCAGATGTTAACAAATACACAGGATGAGAATGAAAAGTGGTTATAAAAGCTATCGACCGACGTTGATTATTTTATCGATATTTAATTAAGAAACAAATGTAATGTGCTAGAGCGATATTAGGAACGAAAAATGAATTACGTTGATATAGCGTCTCGCTGGATTGGAAGAAATGGTTTTGAATGGATTGGATGAGAAATCAAAGATAAACTATATTAAAAATGTAATTATAAGACTAAAAAGTAATGGACCAAGAATTTTGGGGATTGAGAGTTTTTGACGGTGCGACATCTATTCAGGTTACTTAGTGAAACCAAAAGAAGAAAAAAAATCGAAGAGTATAATTGATAGTTCCAACTTTCCTCGCACCATCTTTTTAGACGTATTTTGGAGAGTCTGATGCTTTTTTATACACCTAGAGCTAACCAAACGTACTATTTTTATCGTTAATATATAGAACTCATCATATTTCATCAATGGAATCACATCTAGCTTATCTCTATATAACTCCCAAAAGAAATAGTTTAATTGATTTTTATTCATTATTGAGGTGACCGATCGAGTTAGTCAAGACTTACTCTCAAATGGTTTGAAACATCCCCTTAGTCATAAGATTGAATTTTCCTATCCCTTCTCAATCTCTGAAAAACCCAGTTTTAACCATGGCATAAGTTCGGCTTGTGTACCAAGCGTAGGGATCACTCGGTCTTGATTGACTTGAGTTGAAAATGAGAGATATATAAACTAAGTACAGAAAAAAAGAGAGAAAGATCAACATCCTCTTGCTATTTCATTTTCCTTCTTGTTATGCCACTTTGTGTAGGGGGGAAGGGGGTTGGGCTTGGACCAGTCCCATGAATTTGGGGAGTCTGGGCCTGGCCCGGCGGTAGGCCCACTAACCAGAATCCTAATGAATCAATTCCAAGATTTCCAACGCTCGAGGAAGATTAGAAATTTCACGGAAAAAACAACGTGTAAGCACTTTTATTGAAGATAATTTCGCCCATTTGGTTCCGCGCTCTACAAATTGAAAAATCTTAATTTTCTCTGCCAAAACTTAAATATTATTCGAATTTCAAAAAAATTACAAGGAAAAGTTACACATGAATCTATATATAAAAAATCGTATATTGTGAAAATTTCAAGTGTTTTGGTAGGGACAGGTGCAAGGGGTCCAATGGGCCATGGCCCCAAACATTCAGCGGCCCTTTACTGCTATACAGGTCCAAATAGCGAATTTTTTTGAAATTTCAAAAGAAAAATTTGCTTTCAATCACAATTTCAACGACTACCATGCATATTTTAGACTTCTATTTTTAAAATTTATTCGTCATTTAATTAATTGGATATTTATCGAGTATTTTATTACCATCTTAAAATGTAAAATACTATAAAATTGTACACATTTGAGGAAAAAACATATTCAATAAACATAGGCGTTCACCAATTTTATTGCCCGCCATGATCTTATTCGACCAAGATACTTTTCTTTCTCCAAATCTTTGGCCCCCCTAATAGTTTGGACCTGGATCAATCCTTGTAATTCAGGTTATGAAAAAATTACAAAGCAAAATTAAAGTTTCATCCCTCAATATCAAAAACTCTGTGACAAGTTCAAGCAGAAAGTTTCTTCAACAGATTCTTCTTTTTATCTTATATGCAGATATACATTTCCTGGTTTTCATGAAAGCCAAGGATACTTACTCGCAACATAAGTTGCGATCAAGTTTTGAATTGATGTATAATGGGAAAACTAATAAATATGTTCTTTATCGGATTTATGAAAAAAAAAAAACAAAATGTAATCTGAATTTATCTTGGACCTCGAATTTATAAACTCAAACTTGCTCGTCTAGTAAATTGCATGCCAAAAGAGATAGGGTAAATTTTAAATGCACAGCTTGTGTAATCTCTTTACAAGTAAGATATGCATCATCATTGATTTGGATGGTCGATCAAATTTTCAAGCTATAATCAATGATGATGAAGGTGAATTAGGTAACGAATGGGTCACACAAGCTATCTACCATATAAAAAATCCCAAAGCAAACTATGTTCCGATTTCCGAGTGTAGACCAAGTAACATTGAGTTGGGAAGAGAACACTTGGATTTGATGTCTGAATACATATATTCAGAAACAAAGCAATAAAACTTGTGGCCTTCACAAACATGATTCTTATTAAAAACAGGAAAAGAAATATGCAGAGGAGATAGACATGTGTCATGGATAGATTGATTAACAACGATCCCACACTTGTGCGGCCTTAGGATCACTTTCAAGTCAGCTTTGCATACACATACTCAAATTCACAAGAATGGAGAGAAAGTTTCGTAGTTGTATTTCTTGCAGAAAATGAGCATGTACAAATGCAGGGGGAGGGTCCCCTATATGTACAAGTACGGGTCTAATCTGATCTGTTGATCACCTCATGATTCGACGGTGGTATTTAAACCGATACAATCATTACATAGCTACTCAAGAAGTTGCAGAGGCCCTAGAGGCGTGGGGAAACTCAAGGGACGTCTGCCAAGGGAAGCTACAGGGTCGGGTGTTAGAGGCAACTAAAGGGTCACAGATGATGTTCGCGCTTAGTCACGGATGGGCCACGTCCCATGCACGTAAGGGGCCATGTCTTGTTCATGGACAGGCTTGGAGTCCTTTGCTCCCTTGGGCCGTGTCACATGCATTAAACATTTATAACATTCAGCAAATTCCAGCTTGCTCAACTATTTTTGTTTCGGCGAGCGGACTGAGGTTACCCATCTTCACCATTGTAGCCGCAAAATCAATTGCAATGCCCTATAGTTATTGATGTAAGTCCTGATGAGCGCGTCCTGCGATCCTCCGTTGAATAGCTCTTGGTATCAATGGAGAAGTTGCCGCAAGGTTATGGTAATAGTTGTCATTGAACTGGTTCAGGGTCTGGTGGAGGGGCGTGAGATTGGCGTCCCCTCCAAAGGCAGGGCAATTAGTCCTCCGGGTGGTAGCAAAGCTAGAGTCGATGTTGGTGTCGTTGTAGATGCTGGTTCAAAAGGTGTTGTAGTGGGCCAGACCAATAGCATAGCACCTGATAGGGTGGTCATGTCACGGGCGTTGAGGCCTTGGGTGGTGGAGGAGGAGATGAGGGTGGCGAGGCTGGAGAAAGGCGATGGGATTTGGCTATTGGCACGACTCAAGTTGGCGATCCTTGCGTCTCACCGCCGCACCGTCCACGATGGTCCTCCCAATTGTGATAACAATTCCAGTCGCATAAGCTCATACAATTTATGTACATAGTCAGGCCCCGTTTGGTTCAGCTTTGGGAAGGACTTTCGGCCTCAAAAGCCCCTTCCCAAAATGCTAAACCGTTTGGTTCGGCTTTTGGAGTTCGGAAAGCCGAAAGCCAGCATTTGGAATGCCGAAAGCCAAAGTTGGTCTGGACCAGCTTTGGACTTTCGGCATTCCACAAATGTTGACCGTTTCCAAAAAAAAAAAATCTTCAGCAAAGTGTGGCTGGCTAGGGTGGCCAGCTAGGGCTGCTGGTGAGGGGCCAGCGCCGCCGAGGCGAGGTCGCCCGACCCCAGGCAGCCGTCGCCTAAGGTTGCGCGACCTAGGCGGCAATAGCCTGAGGTCGTGCGACCTTAGGCCTCCTCCGACGACGGTAGCTGGCACCATATGTGTCTCGCCGGCGGCCGTAGCCCTTTGCCGGAGTCAGCGAAGGGTACTTAAAAAAAAAAAAGCCTCCCAAATCTCATTTTTTAAAAGGAATTTACCAAACACAATTACATTTCCCTAAGTGGCTTTCAAATGATTTTTTACCGAACACCACTTACATTTCCCTAAATAGCTTTCACCTAAAGGTATTTGCATTCTCCCAAGTAGCATTTGAAAAGCCGAACCAAACGGGCCCTTAGTGTGCTATAAATATGTTATGTTTAAAAAAATGTGAATTTATCCCATAAATATGAACTGAATCCAATCATGAAACCAAGGGATGACTATTAAGTAATTGATATGGTCAGAGATTTGAAGTTGATATACACCAAAATCATGCATGAAACAGAGTATTAAAAAAGATACTCCTGATCATCATTATGCGACACTCACCAAGACGATGCCATCCCGAGCAGAGAACGCAAAAAACGGTAGCATTGCAAGCAACTTCAACATAGGACTTAATGGTGTTGATGACTTCGAATCGCCTAAGAGAGTTTTGGTTCAGTCGAGCAGTCTTTCTTCCGGCGAAGGTGGCTGTCATCCAAAAGAACTGATGCGTCCCATCTTGTGTGAGAAGGTCAAGATATATAATAATATTGTATCGAAAGGAAGGTCACAATTTGTACCATATCGCTTAATTAAGAGTATATCTTTTTTTCGTCTATGATTAGTGATGAATTGAGTCCATGTTGAAGAAATTTTCTTAGATCAAATGCAAGTCCGATCTGACTGCAACAATTTAGTTGAGAATAATGACGTGGAAAAGGGAAATATGGAATTTATATATATTTCGATATCTAAGATAATATCTCAATCAATATATGTACAATTAAAGAGAGATATACGTGCAATATATGTGCAATGTGCGTGCAACTTGCGTACAATAATATAGGTGCAATTTTGAGAGATATGAATGATAATAAAAATCTCAAACAAAGGAAATTATCTTAGAGAAATTTCTAATTATCCATAACAAATCTAATCATTATATAGTCGTAATAACCAATCACATTATAAAAATTTCTTTAACTTATATTATTTTTTATAATGCTTAGAAACATGTCTCCTTTTTTTTTTTCCTTATCTATGATTAGTTTAAATGACCTAGTAAAACAAGTTTCGAGCATGGCTTTCGAATTCGAATTTAATAACAAAAGAAATATAATCTTGTTTGAATGTAATACCTAACATTCTTGTTGTTTTTCTAACTAGCCAATTTTAAGGAAACGTAGTAAGTGGGGACCAAATGCAATGTTTCGGTTCATTATAGGTCTAGCCCTTTGATTCTAATATATAAAAGAAGTCCTAAAAATGACTAAATGTTAGAATGTCCATCTAAAAAAGTCATTAGATGGAGGGAGACTACATAGATATAGGCACATTTAACTCCTGTACTTAAAAAGCTTGAGATTATACTTAACACTAAATATCAACTTTACAAGGTTAGCATGCTTAGTCATATCCTAGATGACCAAAAAATCTAGCTTGGCCTCCGTAACGAAAACAAAGAATTTTTGGTTATGCACATTTACGAAACAATCATGGAAGAACATGGGAAAGTATGGAAGCGCCCATCCTCGGCTCTCTTCTAACAGCTTGTGTCATCGCATTGCAGATGATGCCTTGAACGTTCGGGCATGTTCTTGCATAGAAGTTTGGCGAAAGCTGTGCGTTCGCAAGGCATGCGAAGAGGGATACGATGATGACTGTGGCAACGAGGAACTAGCTATTGCAAGCCATTTGGGAATGGAGGGAGGGAGGGAGAGAGATATCGATTAGGACTTTTTTTTTTCTTGACTATGGATTAGGACTTTCTTTTTTTTGCTTGAATATGGACTAGGCCTTGGGATTGTGAAAGTGAGCTCTCTAACTTTGCTTTGAACTCGAGGAAAATTGTTCAAAAAGTCCTAAATCTATTGCATTTTTACTAATTCAGTTCTATATCTTTCCATTTTGCCAATCGAGTCCTTAATTTTTCACTTTTTGCCAATTGAGTCAATTCTACCAATTTAGGCCAGAAATCACTGACGTGGCGTCGCCGGCGTTGACTCGGATAATTTTTAATAATATTTATTTTTTCAAATTATATATTTATTTATTTTCCTTTTTTTTCTTGCTCTTTCTGCCCTTCTCCCCTCTGGCCGACGAGGGTGAAGCTCGCCCTCGAGGTGAGCCTCGCCCAGTCAAGGTGAGGCCAACTATGCCGTCACTGGGCAAGGGAGAGCCTAGTGATGGAGAGGTCAACCTCGTTGTGGATGGGTGAGGCGCAACCCCACCAAATCTAGGCGAGGCTCGTCCTCACTAGTGGTCGACGAGGGCAAGCTTTGCTAGAGGTCGGCAAGACTTGTTGGCTAAAGGAAAGAAGGATAGAAAAATTTAAAAAATATTGAAAAATATTAAAATATTATTAAAAATTATCCACATCAGCACCGCTAATGCCATGTAAAACGGCTGGTATCTACATCAGCAATCTCTAGCCAAAATTGGCCAGATGGATTTAATTGGCAAAAAAAGAAAATGTTTGTTACTCAATTGGCAAAATTGAAAGGTCTATGACTGATTGGTAGAAGTGCAATATGTTTAGGACTTTTTGGACAATTTTTCCTTTGAACTTGTGACTACAAGCTTTGGGTTGCTCTGCATATAATAGAGAAATAGTAGGTAAATGCATGTGGCTAAGAGAAAGGGATATTCAAAATTTGCTTCTATACGCGTTTACATGAATTCTCAGAGTTTGCTTTGACGAGAACAGCGAGATATCAACATTCTTTTGGGGTAGCAAATAAAGGCAAGGCCAGCTTCTGTCGAGATGCATGCAAAGGAACAAAATAAGGTTTCACAACGTCTTTGAAAGCATGCAATTTAAAAGAGATAAAAGAGCCATCTCTTTTTCACCTTTTTCTAGATGTTCATCGTGAATGCCTCGAAAAAGCATGCGCTGCGACGGACAGAATGGAGCTTCTTTGTAACTTCGTAGTTATTTTCGCAAATGATCCGGGAGTTTTCATAAATCCTGCAACTTTTAGGGTTGCAGATCTCTCACAAAGTGGTGGATTCTTCAAAGTGAGCTGTGCCTGAAAGGCTGCGTTTGGTAGCTTACGCAGGACAAAAATTATCATATGCTTCATTTGAACTTGACGATGCACTTCAGGATAAAATGTCCGAAAACTCATCACGATGGTATAATAGCTGTAGAGCAAGCAATGCGTGTACTGAGATTTTATCAGAATGCAGAAAATGAATATTGAAAAAAGAAGTGCCGGAGAGAGAAAAGAGAGCTAGGGGAAGAGAGAGAGAGAGAGAGAGAGAGAGAGAGAGAGAGAGAGAGAGAGAGAGAGGTGCTGGCCATTGCCATGGCGGTCATCGTTCTCAGGTGTTGCTGGCAATCTCCATGTACAAGGGCAATGTTGGCGATGGCCATGAGACGATCGTTACTCTCGACCAGACTCGCATGCTTGATCTATCTCTTCCCGTTTTTGTGTGCGGTGTTGTTTCCAATCTACCACCGTGGTCTTGAGAACCAACGCAACGTAGGCGGCCAATGTATTTTCTCAGGTGTCGGTTTTTCTCTAAGAGAATGTTTTATGGAACATGTTTTGGACTTATTTCCTTATGACTCAAAACTCTTAAGGAAAATGGTGCTCTTCATATTCGCTTTTCCATTATTTGTGGTATCCCAATCTTTGTTAACACACGTAGGTCTCAAACATTCTTTCGTAACGTATATGTCGGGCTTGCACGCTTCAAACTTTCGTCATTCGTAAGGCCCATGTTGGATTGGAGATGGTGGATTAAAACCATGGATATCATTTCCTATTTATATAATTTAATTTTGTATGTGGATGATATTTATAACTTATAATCCATCAATCAGATCAGTGGCTGAAGGAAAATATAACCCCAATATATTAGCACTCGGAAAATAGAATGGAATCGGACCCATTATCGTCGGACTTAGAAGGCTCAAATCAATTTTGAATGCTCTACTTACTCCCATTTATGAGTTTGTTAGACGTTGCGAGTCTCAATCATTCTTTCACTCACGCATTCCTGATAACTAGATAGATTTTAAAAAGGATCTTTATGCAGAACCATGATTCCTTCAAATTAGCATAGAATATCAAGAAATCAAAGATATTAAGCCAAAGAGAGATGTCAAAACAAGCTCAGGCGTCTTTCTAGGCTAACAAGGGCTTTACCAACGAATGTCTCTGGACACTCATTAAGCATACTTGATATGGAATGTTTCGACTTATAAAAAGTTGATTATACATTGCATGAGAAAAACAGTGCATTGAAAATCACAAACTTTCTTCCAATGGCTTCTTAACGAGTATCACGGGGGTGCTGTTTTTTTTTTTAATCAAAACCCATATGATCAAAGTCGTCAAACGATATAAAACAAAATCCGCAATTACATAACCCGGAAAATCGAAAACAACTTCGAAATATTGGTGTTGTCTCCCTCGATGATATGATTCCACATGGTACTCGTGGACTCTTTCAGTGTGTAGCATTTTCAAAGCATGCATTAAGTGGGAAGTTGACTTTGGTCCCGTGAGATGCCGATGAGCTGTAGCTTACTCTGGATTTGGTCTAACATTGTTGAACATTGATAAAAACATATAACAAAAACCCTAGAGCTTCCCTTAGCAGTTCGTTTGTTCTACCAACTTCACCGTAGACTCGCTCGAGCAAAATTCAAGCAGATAAAATGTTTATTTTTTCCTTTTTTCAGTATTTTAAATTTCGAGGTTCCGTTTGTTTTGGTCGAAATTTCTTGGAATTTGCAAGAAGTTAGAATTGGAAAGTCAGATGAATATGGAAGAGCGTATGACCAGTGAACAGCGTGCATGTATGTTTGACCTGAATAAAAGTCTATGACTTCGTTTGGTTAGAGATTCCGGGGGGCGATTATAAATTTCTTTTTTCCTCAAATTAATTAAAATAAATAAAATCAAATGTTAATAATTATCTATATCAACAATAATGAGGATAACCTGTGCAACAAATGGGTCATGCAAGCTGTCTATCTTACGAAAAATTCCAAAGGATATGTTCCGATCTGCGAGTATTAGACCAAATAACATTGAGTAGGGAAAACAACACTTGGATTTGATGTCTGAATACATATATTCAGAACAAAGCAATACAACTTGTCAACTTCTTGACCAAGCCCTTCACAAGCATGATTCTTATTGAAAATAGGAAAAGAAATATGCAGAGGAGATAGACATACATTAAACATTCATAACACTTAGCAAAATCCAGCTTACTTAATTTTTTTTTGTTTGGGGCATTGAACATTAGTTCACCATCCTTACCAAAAAAAAAAACATTAGTTCACCACCCTACAATTCTTTCTGATCTCTCCCTTTGTTCCAGTGAGCGGGCTGATATTACCCATCTTCACCATCGCAGCCGCAAAATCACTTGTAAAAGCCCTATAGTTATTGTTGTAAGTCCTGACAAGTGCGTCCTGCGATCCTCCATTGAACAGTTCTTGATCCGAGTGGAGGAGCCCACGCCGTGCCACAAGGTTCTGGTAATAGTTGTTGTCGAACCGGTTCGGGGTTTGGTCAAGGGGCGCGAGGTTGGTGTCGCCTCCAGAAGCGGGGCAGTTAGTCTTCCGGGTGGTAGCGAAGCTGGCATCGATGTTGGTGTCATTGTAGATGCGGGTCCGGAAGGAGCTACACCGGGCGAGGCCAATGGCATGGCCCCCTGACAAGGCGGTCATATCACGAGCGTTGAGTCCTTGGGCGGCGAAGGAGGAGATGAGGGCAGCGAGGCTGGAGAAAGGTGACGGGATTTGGCTGTTGGCACCGCTTAGACTGGCAGTCCTTGCGTCTCGCCGCCCTAGAGGCACCGTCCACGATGGTCCTCCCAACTGTAAAGTTAATTAATGCATCACTTTAAAAGTTAGTAATTACAATTTATGCACATGCCACGATCGGTCTCCATATAGATGTTACGTATGAAAATCATGCGTAAAAAAAAACGGTTATTCACGATTAGGATACATGAGATACTCACCAAGACGACACCGTCTCGAGCAGCGAGTGCAAGGATGTCCGCGCAAGAAACAGTAGCATTGCAGGCAGTTTCAACACGGGACTTAATGGTATCAATGACGTCGAATCCCCTAAGAGAGTTTTGGTTTGGCCGAGCAGTTTTTTCTCCAGTAAAGGTGGCCGTGTCATCCAAAAGAACAGATGCGTCACATCCCTGCACGAGTGAAGAAGTCTGACATATTTAAAAAAAATTGTATCGAAAGAGAAGGTCACAATTTGCATTTTATGGCTTAATTAACATTTCATCTTTTTCATCTTTGATTAGTGATGGATTGAATACATGTGGAAGAAATCGTCTTAGGTCAGATGCAAGTCTACTCTAAGATCTGGCTACGATAATTTAGTTATTATGTATTATTAATAAGCAATCAAACTAGAAAATTGTCTTGTATTATTTTTTATAGCACTTAGAAACATGTCTCATTTTTTTTCCTTATCTATGATTCGTTTAAATTATCCAATAGAACAAATTTAGAGAATAGCTTTCTAATTCGAATTTAATAACAAAAGAAATATAATCTCATTGCGTGCTCTTTGATTTCCAAAATCCAAGTCAATCTCATGAAAATTTAAAAATGGGAGATTAACCAAATCTATAGTGTGACAATACTTCTTTGGTTTATAGTGTACGTAAAATTCATGATCTTTCCCTACCTAGCCAACTCTATCGAGATGTTCAGACGAAAAAAAAAATTATTAAGATGTTAAAACTAGGGACAACACCGGTATTTTCGGGTCATTATAGGTCCAACGTTTGGTTCCCATATATTAAAAGTCCAAAAAATTACTAAATGTTAGAATGTCCACCTAAAACTTTAAGCAATTAGATTGAGCGAGACTATAATTTTATAAGGCGCATTATAACCATGTATTTTAACAATATGGATTACAGTTAACCCTAAATTTCAACTTTTCTAGATTAACACGCCTAAGTATATCCCAGATGACCAGAAAATCCAGTTTAGCTTCCGATAAAAAAATGCATCTAAAAATGTTTTTGGAAAAACCAACACTTAGAAATGAAAGGAAGGAAATTTGGTTACCCACGTTTACGAAACAATCGTGGAAGAACATGCGAAGTATCGAAGCGCCCATTCTTGCCTCTCTTCGAACGGCTTGCGTCATTGCATTGCGAACAATGCCCTGAACATTCGGGCATGTTCTTCCGTAGAAGTTCGGTGAAAGCTGTGCATTCGCAGGGCACACGAGAAGGGATACAATAGTGACGGCGACAGTAAGGAAGCTGATATTAGAGGCCATTTGGGGAGACAGAGAGAGAGATAAATTTGGACTCGTGACTGCGAAAGCGAGCTCTCTAACTTTGCTTAGAACTTGTGAGTACAAGCCGTGGGTTTGCTCTGTATATATAGAGAAACTGGTGAGTCTAGTTTCGTGCATTTGGGCTATGAGAGAAATATTCAAAATTTGCTGCTATGCGCGTTTACATCAACTTTAAGAGTTTACTTTGAAGTTTTCCAGGAGAACAGCTAGGTATTTTTGAGAGAGAAAGAGAGGGAGAATCTAAGCCTTTTTTTTTTTTCCGATTAGGCGAGAGAAATCAATAGTGGCTGACTTCTGTCAAGATCGCAAAGGAACAAAACGAGGTTCACAGCGTCTTCGTAGCTATCTGCCAAGGTACCTTTTGGGGTTTAAGATGTTGGGGATGTGATTCATAATCCCCATCAATAAGAAATCCTGAAGGTTCTGCTTCGGCGGGAGTTGTTGCCCTAGCGGCACCACAAAACTTTTATAGTTTGAGCCCATATTTTATTGTTATCTTGAATTTGGGTCCATGAATGGCTACTGTACCGTCTATATATAATCACTTTCTCTTGTAATTGAAAATTGTAATAGAAATGCGGGAAGTGCTAATTATAGTGAAATCATCTCCTCGATGTAATCCCAGTTGAAGGGTGAATCACGATAAAATCTTATATCTCAATTTTTCTTTTTTCACCTTTAATCTCGATTTTGTTGTGTTTGTATGTCTAATTCTAACGTAAAACTCTTCATAAAGTGGTGGATTCAAAGAGAGCTATGCCTTAAAGGCCGTGCTTGGTAGCTTGGATCGGACAAAAATGATTATATACAGTATTTTTTGATGTTCTTCGGACAGAATAACTCATCCCGACTACTATGGTAGATAGCTTTTAGAGAAATACTACGTGTACTAAAAATTTAAAAATTTAAGTACTATGTGGAAGACAAATCTAAGAACAAGTGCGGTTGGAGAGAGAAGAGGGTTAAGGGAAGAGAAACAGAGAGTAGTGCTGGCCACCAAGAACGGCGCTTCATGTTGCTGTGGTGGCTGGCACTCTCGCATGGTCATCGTTATCGGACTTTATGTCTCGGCAACTAAACGTAGCTTAAAATGGATTCTTAGAAAGAAGAAGAAGAAAAATCCAATGCACCGCCAGTGTCACTTCAAACGACTTTATCCATGGTTATATACGGACATAATCAAATGGCGATATTGTTGACCAATCATATTGCTTTACGACAGCTGCGTTGGAAGGCTTGGAGCATTTGACTTTATGTTATCATGTTTAGGGTAAATATATTACAATGGGTATAATTTAGGATTTTTGGTCGCTTTTTGGCTTAAAAAATCCATCTGATAAAAAGCCATGAGATGGTATACAATAAAATCCACGAATTGATAGAAACAACTTCAATCCCCATATGATGCGGTCTCCCTCAATAATTTGATCCCATATCGTACTCGGGAGACCATTTCGATGTATCATTTTCAAAGCATGCATTAAGTGGGAAGTTGACTTTGGTCTCGTGAGATGCCGACAAGCTATAGCTTACTCTGGATTTTTGGTCTAACATTATTGAATTTTCATAAAAACATATAAGAAAAGCCCTAGAGGTTCCCTTAGCAATTCGTTTGTTCTACCAACTCCACCGTCGACTCGTCTCGAGGAAAATTCAAAGCAGGTAAAATGTTTTTTCCCCCCTTTTTAGTATTTAAATTTCGAGTTTTCGTTTGTTTTGGTCGAAATTTCTTGGAATTAGCAAAAAGTTAGATTTGGAAAGTCATACGAATATGGAAGAAGGCATGACTGATGAACAGTGTATGTGTGCTTGACCTGAACAAAAGTATAAAAGAGTTTGGTTAAAGATTCCGGGGAAGACTATTAATTTCTTTTTTCCTCGAATTAAATAAGTAATAAATAAATATTCATTTGTTTGAAATTTGGGTACTAAAAGTCGTCCCACTCTAGTGGTGAACACCTTCATGCCTTGATATCTCCACCATGTTAAGTAGACATCTCTACCATTATCCAAATTAAAAAATGTACAGAGATTTCTAGTTGACTTGAACTTGTTTTTGTCTTCTCCACCGTATTTGAAAATTAGTGTGGAATTATTTGACATTAGCTCACCAATCAAGGTCAAATTATTTGAGATTAACTCACTTGATTTGCTCTTAATTTCGTGAATGAGTGGACGTGTGTGCTATTGAACAAGTATTTCAATTGTATGATAAATTTTCACTGGAGGCTAGCAACCCCCGCTTGCTGTCCCCCACACTCACCGGCCCCTCTCGGCGATTGTGGGGGCTTGCAACCCTCTCCGCCTGACTTCTCCTCCTCTCTTTTTTTTAATAGTTAGATTATTTTTAAAATTGAATTTAAATAAAATTTGGGCCAAAATAATAATAATAAAAGCCACTTCATTGCCATGTAGGATAAAACATAATAAAAATGCCACATCAGCCAAATTGGATGGAGTTAACTTTAGGATTTGATTGATCTAATTTAATAAGTTTTAGGACTTGATTGCACTTTGTTGACACCTAAATTTTGCTCAATTATTTAGGGTTTTATGGCATAAAAATTTAGGGATTAATTTTTAACCCCTAAACAAAATTATTCTAATAGCATATAGATGTTAGGGGCATTTGCATTAATATAATTTAGTAAAAACATATTTTCCTCTTGTTTTATTTATTTACTAAAAAAAAATCATTATAAGTTAAAAAAAAAAAAAAAAAAAGAAGAAAAAAAAAAAGGAGAAGAGACAAAAGAGAGAAAGGCATTTGCTTTTGGGGGCATGTCAGAAGGGGCTCTGCATCTTCACGTGAAGAAAAAAAAAAAGGGAGAAGAGACAAAAGAGGGAAAGGCATTTGCTTTTGGGGGCATGTCAGAAGGGGCTCTGCATCTTCACGTGAAAAAAAAAACAGAGGGGGACCCAGGGAGAAAGAAGAGAAGAGCGACCAAGGGAGAGAGTGGAGAGAGTGGAGAGAGCGAGAGAGCTAGAGAGAGAGACAGAAAGTTCAAGAGAGGTTCGGAGAGGCACGGAGGGAGAGATCTGAGGTCGGCGAAGCCCCGGCGTCTCCCACGGTAGGTCCCGGCCCCGAGCTTCGTCGGGTTTTGCTTCGTTTGTTTTGATTTGGGGTATTTTCCCGAGGATTCCGACTCGGAGGCGCGCGAGACGACCGGATCTAGTCCGATCTCTCACGGTCGCCCCCGTTCGCCGCCGCCGAGCCGGATAGGGAACGCAGCAAACGACCCCCCTCCTCCCCTGTTTCTGTTGTGCTCCTCGGTCTTGGGCTCACTGGCCGGAGCTCGCGGCCGTCCGGCTTGCGCGAGCTCCGGCCCGTGACGCCTCGTGCGTGCTTCTGCTCCTCGGTGTGCCTGGTGTCGACGATTTTGGTCCATTTGGAAGCCTCGGTCGAGCCTAAATCGTCCGTTTTCATCGCGCACTCCAACTGTTTGATGTTATGCGCGAACGAGATCCTGTTTCTGTCCTCTATTTCCCCGAAGCTTTACGTCTCTCTCTCTTCCCTCACGGTGTCTTGGTTGCTACCCGAGCTTGGTGTGGATTTGGAGGTTTTTGGTGTCGCCAACAAACGAGGTCGATCTGCGTTCGCCGGCACTCGCCTCGGCCAGTCCCCCGTCGGGGCTCGACCGGTCCGTCGCCGGCGACGCATGAGCAGGGGGCTCGCTTGGGATCAGCCCTTCGTCGGGGCTCGGCCGGCGAAGGAGACGGCGGTGGCGACGCGGAGGCGATGCACATGGGCGGTGGCCGGTGCGCGGATGAGACCTGAGGCGTGGTGTCGCAGCTGCGAGTCGGGTCGCGAACCGGGTCGGATGCGTGAGCGAATCGGGTAGGGTTCCTCTTGTCCGGGTTGGGTCAGGCGTCCGATCGGATAGGGCCTGCATTTAGTGCGGGCTTTAGTTTTTTTTTATGGTTTTGGGCCATCTTATAGATGGGCCGACAATTTTTAGAGTTTGGGCTTCTACTTATTTTAAAAAATGTGGGTTGGGCTTTTCATTTTGAAAAAAATTCGGGCCAAGCTCCCCTTTTATATTAATTTCGAAAAATTAGATCGGGCTCAACAAATGAGCCCGGTCCGTCTGCGGGCCCGGGCCGGTGTGCCCGGGTCAGTCCCGGTCCGGGTCGGATGTGGAGATCCGACCCGGATTCGATTGCTCTTTTTATTTTAATATTGTATTATTTTAATATTTAAAAAAATTAATTTTTTAAAAAAAGGGAGAAAAATCCGAATTTCATTTTATTTTATTTTGTTTTGTTTTTATTTTTTCGAAAAAAAAAAATCGAAAAAAAAAAAAAAAAAATTCGAAAAAAAAATTTCAAAAAATATTTTATTTTTTTTTTTTATTTTTAAAAAAATATTCAAAAAAAAATCAGAATTTTCATTTGGGTCTTGGAATTGGGTTTCCTTGCCCTATTGTGTGATTAATGTCATATTTGATTGCACGTCACCCGGTTCACACACTTTGAATTGCGGCGTTTAATTTAACATCGCACTTAGTTGATTATACATGTTTAGGTTTGGATTTTAATTGTCATTCCCCTTAGCTTAGTTGGGAACGGAATTTTGAGACTCGATTAGCGAGAACATGTTAGGTAGTGAATTGAACAAGATTAGGTACCGAAAGGGCACTAATTAGTCGATTAGTGTAATCGAGTCTCCGTGCAGATTAAATCTCTGGTTCGTAGAAGTAAAGCTTTTTCTCCCGTGCTTTACTTAGGGTGTCTAATCGACCTACCAAAAAGCTGATTAGTGGCGACTCCCGGTGAAATTGATTTGCATGTTAACAACTTAAACTTAAGTCGCGAATTGGTATGGGCTTGGGAGAGCTCGAGCTAGGTTCAACTTAGTAATCCATTAGTCAAACCCCTTAGGCCTTAAGGCCGGCTCGGGGAGGTCGCGACAGCTTGGCGACTCCTGGGGACTTCTGTGGACTTAGGCCGTTTATCTTGTTCGAATACATCCCTAACGTGAATGTTCTTGGCACTGACCCCTTATTTTGCAGGTTTGAGATTTGGGGAATAAATGTTTATTTTTCAAGCGCTTGAAGTGTTGTTTGCTTATAAATTGATGTGCATCGTTAGATGTTTTAGCACTACACTATGGCACACACAACCATACCGCCGACCCGGGCCGTGATAGGACGCTTTAGGATGGTGTCAAAAAGATACAATCTCGAACGCGAGACCGCGATGTAGAGGTTGCCTTTCTTTTCCCCGAAAGTTCTTTCCTGGTGTCGTAAGTGTTTATCCTTGTCCGCGAGACTGCGTGACTATAGGGTATCTCTTTCGACTGAGCCGGAGTTAAGAGGACCTGACACCAACGCGAGACTGCGACGGTCAGATCACCCTCTTAGCTTCACCTTGTTAAACTGTCTAGATAGAAAACGAACCTCACAAGTGCATATGTGTGTCTTTGTGTCTTTTTTAAAAAGAAAGAAAAAGAAGAAACGATTGTCACTCACTGTAAGTATGATTCCTTTCGTTATTAGCTTACTTTGAATTGAAATTTTCATTTTTTGAAATTCGGGAAATCAATCAAGTGTCCTAGGTGATTTGAGCTTATAATAGAAATTTTTAGACAACCATTTTTGACAGTGAACCTTCAACAGAAATCTCAAACATTTTTGATTTGGCCCTACCAAAACAGATCTTTTTGTCTAAACTTACAGTTATAGGCTTAAAATCACATTTTTGTGTAGAAATTCTTCCAAGTCAAAATATTTTTTTTTTTTTGGGGCATTGAATTGGAATCTCATTTTCAATAAAATTCTTTTTTTTTCTACATTCCGGAATTGAAATTGAAATTACATTTTGTGTATTGATTTCTTTAAACAAAATCGCCTCGTTTTGTCAAAATTGACGCCACGTTGTGTGTATAATACTTTTGAAATTGAATGGGCACTCGATCGATAATCACGGATTGGTCTTTTAATGATGTCTCCTCTTTCAATAAAATTTCGCCAAATACCAAATTCTTGTAAATAGGGATTATGGGGACATGTATCGTCGCCTTGATTTCATTATAAGAGGCGGCCTCACTGAGATATTATTATTATTATTATTATTCTAGTTTTTCATTCATGTACTAACATTATCATCCTTTCACAGGTTATACATGACGACCGCTCCTTGGCATTCACTCGCTTGATCATGCACAAAAAAAAAAAATGAATTTAAAACTAGGATGAGAATCGTGTTCATTACACTCTTCTATGCAATAACTTCTTGTACTTTGTCCTTATTATTATTCATATTAGGAATTGTGTTTTGTGTTTGGGGTTTCGATTGTGGATCCACTCGAACGCTTTGTAAATCGTGTAATACACATTTTTAGTAACGAGGTTTGATTCCATAAGAATCACCTTTCTTTAAAAGTACTTGAAGTGTTTCAGCTAACATGCTGGGTTGGACTTTCTTACCTTACCTTTAAAATTTTTTTGAAAACGAGTCTAAAAAATGACTCGATAAACTTGCATCTCTTCACCGACTAATTTCGCAGGTTAATTTGCAAAACGATACCGTGAGATGGTAAATCTGTAATCGCTCCAATTAGAACTTCTTGTACAACAATTGACTTGTTCATTCATTTTTGTCAAAATAGGTAAAAGCGACGAAAGGGTGAAGCCGCTTGGGAACAAGTTGAAAACGTGCCACCGAGTCCCTCAAAATAGGGAGTCTCCACTTGTGTACTCACTTGTACAAAAGATGATTTACGAGGCATACGCAAATCGAAACAAAATAACGATGTCAGATGATCACCCACTTGACAAAAAGGATGATTCAAGAATAGCTGACTCTCAAATAAGAGTGAGAGGGGCACCATTGTATCCGCGGAGGATGAAGATGAGGATCGCACGACAGACCCATTGGAGCACCAAGAGATGCGTAATCAAGAGATAAACTGGGGGCATAGAATGTCAAAGCCGTCCAATTCAGTGAAAAAAGGGTGTATTTTGTTCTCAAAGTTCATTCACTTTAATATAGAAATGATACTTCCTTTTCTTTTTTTTACCTAGGGTGGATTTGAATGAAAGACCTGACAAGAGCATGGCGAACCAACGACATTAAAATTATCTGACTAAGACACGGTGCATGTGATCAAGAAGCCAACGTCCCCACTAATGACGCCATGGGAAAACATTTGATTCAGCATGGAGCGCGATGAACTTCCCCTCGTCCCGCCAAGGAAGCATTAGAGACAAAGTTATCAATTTCGTCATGAAAGGGTGTATGCAGTTCCTAAATTCAGTTCAATTGAGAATGAGAATAACATGTTTTATCTCATTTCTGCAGATGACGAAATGAGGCAAGTCACCCAAGGGATAACCATTGCCTATGAAGTATAATAAAATGGAGTCGACTAGTTCAACACAAAATAAAGAATGTGTTTGATTATAGCGATAATGCTTCCAGCTAGAAAGACATGACGAGGCCAAACTGTCCATCCCATTGTGACAAATGAAAGGTTGCGTCATGATGGGGCAAAATAGTGCATTTGAAGAACTTCTGTCCATCAAATTAGGGACACGTGAAAAATAGTTGGGGCACGAACAAATAAGATGATCAAAAGTGAAGACCCAAACAAAGGACCATGAAGATTAAACAAGTGTCTGTGAGAAGTCATGAAGGAGTATTGAACATACCAAGTCTCCGGAAGAGAAAGCATCTAGTCAAAAGTGTCATCTAGGTGGGGCAAATAGCTTTAATATAATCAAGCCGGTGAGTAAGTTCCTTCTCCTCCAACAAGTGGATGGATGCAAAAGAGACATATGCCAGGCAGATAAATGTAGAGCAGGTCATGTTGTGGACGGTACCTCCAAACACTTAAGAGGGAATATCAAGCAACTCTGAGGAAGGAGTTGCAAAGGAAAAGCTCAAGCGACGAGATTGCACGAAGAGGATGGCTTAGTTCAGAATTGAGCTATCCCCAAAACAAAAGGGTGAATATCGTTCCTGAATTATTCCAACTGAGAATGGAAATGACTCGCCCCGTCTCTCGTTTTGCAGACAAAACAATGTGTTTGATCAAGGTGACAACACCTTCTTCCAAGAAATCACGATGAAGACGAATCATCCATTTTGCTACAATGAAAAAGGAGAGCACCCACGGGACAATGCCCTCAAACGTTGAAATAAGAAGTGCCAAAAAGTCAAAGGCAGACGAAAGCGGATGAAGGGAGTCGCCAAATACCTGGGAAGGAAAGTTCAAATGAGAGCGAATGGTACCGTTTCCAATTGTCCATTTTAATATCATTTTTGCCATGATTCTTTTTTTCCTTTAATAGGAAGCATCAAAGACTCAAGAACAAATGCAAGTGAATGGTAATGATGTGTCGCTTCCAATCTTTCGATATGTAAAGATTCATGCACTAACACTTTCTTTCTAATTCTTTACAGGGTTGACAAGCGCCATACCGCAGGTAAGTACCCTTCCTCCAAAATTCAAATGAAAATCAAATGAAAATTTTCTTCACGAAAAAATGAGGGAGTTTTTGATGTATTTGAGAAAAGAACACAAAAATAGAATTGTGAAAGCAAACTTTTCACGAAAATTTTGAATATCATCTTTATCCAAAAATTACCTTAGTGTTTGACGGGTCATTCATTTTGAATCAAAATTCCCTGTGGAGATTAGTCAATCCATGATGATCTCGACAAAATGAAAAGGAGATGTTGATCATGCCAAGCGAGAAACACTTAGGATGAGGAAAGGCAAGCCATTTCTAAACACATCCCGTAAATAGTTTGAGAGTTGAGCGAAAAGAAAATCTGTGTTGTTTAAGGACAAGAGATTCATTCATGAGTAGTATACAGACCAAAATGAAAAGAGGCATTTCTTTCCTCTACCCTACACACTACAGGTGACCATAATAAAGTCCCTTTGCCTTTACATGTGGAGAATTTCTACAAAATACCCCTGTCAAGAACCACCCTACAACGGGCAAATTTGGAGGTTTTGGTTGACATACTTTGGAGGAAAAGATGAGGAAGACTTCTTTGCCCTTACTTGCATTAATCTTTTGTGGTAACTTCAGATGAGTCCTTATGGAAGCTTGAAACATCCCAAAATGAAGAAGAGCATTTTTTTCTCTACCCAAACACTCATACCCTTTGCTTAGCCAAGTTGAGCCTAAAAATTCATTTCTAAAGCCCGAATGGTGATTATCTCCCCTACACCGGGGCAAAGCATGTGATTTATCAAGACAATTGGTTTTCATGAGACAAAGGTGAAAGACATCTCGAAAGTTTTAAAAGCTCAAAAAAAAAAAAAATGAAAAGAGCAAAAGTCAAATGAAAACTAGGGGGCATGAAAAAGCAATTGTGTGCTGGTAAAAGCAAGGCCAATGCCCATAAAAAAAAAAGTTGCATCAAGAGAAAAATTCTCATGAAAAAAGGGGGAATGTCAAAAGCAAAATGCTTCCAAGAAAAAATCATTGCAAATGCAAAAGTCATTAGAGAAAAGAGCAAAACTCTTACATTAAAATGATTAGTCAATAGACTTTCGAGACAAATTGAATTTCGTAAGTCGAGTGCCTTCAAAAGATTAGATGATATGGTAATGATGTTATGATAATCACCAACTCCTAAATCCCATTTGAGAATTTCTAAGCCTTTCGAGCCTTTACCCAAGCCAATGTTACAACCTTCTTCAAAGTCTCTTCCGATTGGGATGGTTTAAGTAGAAATTTGATTCCCAAACAAGTCGCCGCTTGAAGAAGTGGGGGTAAAGCTGTCTTATCTTATCTAAAGGATTCTTGACTTGTAAACCGGGCAAAAATGATTATCAATAATTATTTCACTTCTTAGCCGATGATGCTTATCCGTTGTTGAAACCATGACCAAGCCCACATTACAGCCATTTAAAAAGACCTCTTGGATCGGTCAATGCGCATTTATTGTGAATGATTCTCGAAGCCTCTAACACCGATAGTGTGAGATATATAGAGAGATCATGTTTACTTCCCACATCAATGGATGGGATCAAACAACCTTTTGAGAGTATGTGAGAAGTCCTTTTTCGACTAAGGAATTCTTGTTTGGCATGCTTAATAGGCTCTCTTCTAAGTTAACATCACTTTGATAAAAGACTTTCTCCTAAAGGAATTTGATGATTAATGGCGCCTTTCAAGCCTAAAGGCAATTTTGCAATATTGAAGGATATTGAATGCTTCCCAAACAATTGAGTTTATCCTAAATTACACGTGCAATCAATGCTTTTTTATTGATGATACCATTTTGATATGGCCTATTATGATGTCATCTTGCCTGGTACGCACCCGCTACTAGAGCACTTGTTATAACACGCACTGTTATTACTAATCCTCAGAAGACAGTGACGCTTTCTCGAACACCAACCTTCAAGTCGATCTCTGAAGTGCTCGATGTATCCAAGCATTCATGAATTCCCAAGGCCCCTACCGGCAAGGACACAATAGGCGATCTATCGAACCCCCCAAGAGCCCCTAAGTGTCCAAAGGTCTTTTAAGTCTCAATGATGAAGGCTTTTTAAGCAATCCGATCTGACCTCTGTGTATGTACAACCAGGTACTTTTTCAAAAGGTTTGTGGTCCAACCTTAAACCACTCTTTCAAAAGGTTCCGGCCAACTTAAACCCCGATTTCAAAGGTTCCGGGTCGATCCTTAAACCCCGATTTCAAAAGGTTCCGGTCGATCCTTAAACCCCGATTTCAAAAGGTTCGGTCGATCCTTAAACCCCGATTTCAAAAGGTTCCGGCCCATCCTTAAACCCCGATTTCAAAAGGTTCCGGCCGATCCTTAAACCCCGATTTTAAAAGGTTTGTGGTCCAACCTTAAACCACGTGATTTCAAAAAGGGTTTTGTGGTCCAACCTAAACCACGATCGAGGTTTGTGGTCTCTCCTCCCTCTTGCATTGCATCATCCCGCCCTCCCGCAACAAAATTTAAAACGCTCTTTATCTTTGAAAGGAAATCTCTTCGAGCCCCCCTTCAAAGAGGGGCAAACAAGTTGACACCTAAATTTTGCTCAATTATTTAGGGTTTTATGGCATAAAAATTTAGGGATTAATTTTTAACCCCTAAACAAAAATTATTCTAATAGCATATAGATGTTAGGGGCATTTGCATTAATATAATTTAGTAAAACATATTTTCCTTTTGTTTTATTTATTTACTAAAAAATCATTATAAGTTAAAAAAAAAAAAAGTAAAGAAGAAAAAAAACAAAAGGGAGAAGAGACAAAAGAGGGAAAAGGCAATTTTGCAATATTGAAGGATATTGAATGCTTCCCAAACAATTGAGTTTATCCTAAATTACACGTGCAATCAATGCTTTTTATTGATGATACCATTTTGATATGGCCTATTATGATGTCATCTTGCCTCGGTACGCACTCCGCTACTAGAGCACTTGTTATAACATCGCACCTGTTATTACTAATCCTCAAAGACAGTGGACGCTTCCTCAACACCAACCTTCAAGCTGATCTCTAAGTGCTCGGATGTATCCAAGCATTCATGAATTCCCAAGGCCCCGCCGGGCAAGGGACACAATAGGCGATCTATCGAACCCCTGACAAGAGCCCCTAAGTGTCCGTGTCTTTAAGTCTCACGACCGAAGGCTTTTAAGCAATCCGATCGACCCATGGTGTATGTACAAATTGTGTACTTTTTTCAAAAGGTTTGTGGTCCAACCTTAAACCACTCTTTCAAAAGGTTCCGGTCAATCCTTAAACCCCGATTTCAAAGGTTCCGGCCGATCCTTAAACCCCGATTTCAAAAGGTTCCGGCCCATCCTTAAACCCCGATTTCAAAGGTTCCGGTCGATCCTTAAACCCCGATTTCAAAAGGTTCCGGTCGATCCTTAAACCCCGATTTCAAAAGGTTCCGGGTCCATCCTTAAACCCCGATTTTAAAAGGTTTGTGGTCCAACCTTAAACCACGTGATTTCAAAAGGGTTTGTGGTCCAACCTTAAACCACGCATCGAGGTTTGTGGTCTCTCCTCCCTCTTGCATTGCATCATCCCTGCCTCCGGTCAACAAAATTTAAAAAAGTCTCTTATCTTTGAAAGGAACCTCTTGAGCCCCCTTCAAAGAGGGGCAGCTGTTGACACCTAAATTTTGCTCAATTATTTAGGGTTTTATGGCATAAAAATTTAGGGATTAATTTTTTAACCCCTAAACAAAATTATTCTAATAGCATATAGATGTTAGGGGCATTTGCATTAATATAATTTAGTAAAAACATATTTTCCTCTTGTTTTATTTATTTACTAAAAAATCATTATAAGTTAAAAAAAAAAAAAAAGTAAAGAAGAAAAAAAAAAAGGGAGAAGAGACAAAAGAGGGAAAGGCATTTGCTTTTTGGGGGCATGTCAGAAGGGGCTCTGCATCTTCACGTGAAGAAAAAAAAAAAGGGAGAAGAGACAAAAAGAGGGAAAGGCATTTGCTTTTGGGGGCATGTCAGAAGGGGCTCTGCATCTTCACGTGAAAAAAATAACAGAGGGAGACCCAGGGAGAAAGAAGAGAAGAGCGACCAAGGGAGAGAGGAGAGAGTGGAGAGAGCGAGAGAGCTAGAGAGAGAGACAGAAAAAGTTCAAGAGAGGTTCGGAGAGGCACGGAGGGAGAGATCTGAGGTCGGCGAAGCCCCCGGCGTCCCCACTTGTAGGTCCCGACCCCGAGCTTCGTCGGGTTTTGTTTCGTTTGTTTTGATTTGGGGTATTTTCCCGAGGATTCCGACTCGGAGGCGCGCGAGACGACCGGATCTAGTCCGATCTCTCACGGTCGCCCCCGTTCGCCGCCACCGAGCCGGATAGGGAACGCAACAAACGACCCCCTCCTCCCCTGTTTCTGTTGTGCTCCTCGGTCTTGGGCTCACTGGCCGGAGCTCGCGGCCGTCCGGCTTGCGCGAGCTCCGGCCCGTGACGCCTCGTGCGTGCTTCTGCTCCTCGGTGTGCCTGGTGTCGACGATTTTGGTCCATTTGGAAGCCTCGGTCGAGCCTAAATCGTCCGTTTTCATCGCGCACTCCAACTGTTTGATGTTATGCGCGAACGAGATCCTGTTTCTGTCCTCTATTTCCCCGAAGCTTTACGTCTCTCTCCCTTCCCTCACGGTGTCTTGGTTGCTACCCGAGCTTGGTGTGGATTTGGAGGTTTTTGGTGTCGCCAACAAACGAGGTCGATCTGCGTTCGCCGGCACTCGCCTCGGCCAGTCCCCCGTCGGGGCTCGACCGGTCCGTCGCCGGCGACGCATGAGCAGGGGCTCGCTTGAGCCGGCCCTTCGTCGGGCTCGGCCGGCGAAGGAGACGGCGGTGGCGACGCGGAGGCGATGCACATGGGCGGTGGCCGGTGCGCGGATGAGACCTGAGGCGTGGTGTCGCAGCTGCGAGTCGGGTCGCGAACCGGGTCGGATGCGTGAGCGAATCGGGTAGGGTTCCTCTTGTCCGGGTTGGGTCAGGCGTCCGATCGGATAGGGCCTGCATTTAGTGCGGGCTTTAGTTTTTTTTTAAGGTTTTGGGCCATCTTATAGATGGGCCGACAATTTTTAGAGTTTGGGCTTCTACTTATTTTAAAAAATGTGGGTTGGGCTTTTCATTTTGAAAAAAATTCGGGCCAAGCTCCCCTTTTTATATTAATTTCGAAAAATTAGATCGGGCTCAACAAATGAGCCCGGTCCGTCTGCAGGCCCGGGCCGGTGTGCCCGGGTCAGTCCCGGTCCGGGTCGGATGTGGAGATCCGACCCGGATTCGATTGCTCTTTTTATTTTAATATTGTATTATTTTAATATTTAAAAAATTAATTTTTTAAATTAAAGAGAGAAAAAATCCGAATTTCATTTTATTTTGTTTTGTTTTGTTTTTATTTTTTCGAAAAAAAATTCGAAAAAAAAAAAAAAAAAAAAAAAAAAAAGAATTTCAAAAATATTTTATTTTTTTTTTTTTTAAAAAAAATTCAAAAAAATCAGAATTTTCATTTGGGTCTTGGAATTGGGTTTCCTTGCCCTATTGTGTGATTAATGTCATATTTGATTGCACGTCACCCGGTTCACACACTTTGAATTGCGCGTTTAATTTAACATCGCACTTAGTTGATTATGCACGTCTAGGTTTGGATTTTAATTGTCATTCCCCTTAACTTAGTTGGGAACGGAATTTTGAGACTCCTGATTAGCGAGAACATGTTAGGTGGTGAATTGAACAAGATTAGGTACCGAAAGGGCATTAATTAGTCGATTAGTGTAATCAAGTCCCCGAATCCATTAATCTCTGGTTCGTAGAAGTAAAGCTTTTTCTCCCGTGCTTTACTTAGGTGTCTAATCGACCTACCAAAAACTGATTAGTGGCGACTCCAAGATGAAATCGATTTGCATGTTAACAACTTAAACTTAAGTCGCGAATTGGTATGGGCTTGGGAGAGCTCGAGCTAGGTTCAACTTAGTAATCCATTAGCCAAACCCCTTAGGCCTTAGGGCCGGTTCGGGAGGTCGCGACAGCTTGGCGACTCCGCTGGGGACTTCTGTGGACTTAGGCCGTTTATCTTGTTCGAATACATCCCTAACGTGAATGTTCTTGGCACTGACCCCTTATTTTGCAGGTTTGAGATTTGGGGAATAAATGTTTATTTTTTCGGGCGCTTGAAGTGTTGTTTGCTTATAAATTGTTGTGCATGCGTTAGATGTTTTAGCACTACACTATGGCACACACAACCATACTGCCGGACCCGGGCCGTGATAGGACGCTTTAGGATGGTGTTAAGAAAGATACAATCTCGAACGCGAGACCGCGATGTAGAGGTTGCCTTTCTTTTCCCGAAAAGTTCTTTCCTAGTGTCGTAAGTGTTTATCCTTGTCCGCGAGACTGCGTGACTATGGGGTATCTCTTTCGACCGAGCCGGAGTTAAGAGGACTGACACCAACGCGAGATCAAGACGGTCATATCACCCTCTTAGCTTCACCTTGTTAAACTGCCTAGATAGAAAACGAACCTCACAAGTGCATATGTGTGTCTTTGTGTCTTTTTTAAAAAGAAAGAAAAAGAAGAAACGATTGTCACCACCGTAAGTATGATTCCTCTCATTATTAGCTTACTTTGAATTGAAATTTTCATTTTTGAAATTCATGGAAATCAATCAAGTGTCCTAGGTGATTTGAGCTTATAATAGAAATTTTTAGACAACCATTTTTGACAAGTGAACCTTCAGCGTAAATCTCAAACATTTTTGATTTGGCCCTACCAAAACAGATCTTTTTGTCTAAACTTACAGTTATAGGCTTAAAATCACATTTTTGTGTAGAAATTCTTCCAAGTCAAAATATTTTTTTTTTGCATTGAATTGGAATCTCATTTTCAATAAAATTCTTTTTTGTCTACATTCCGAATTGAAATTGAAATTACATTTTGTGTATTGATTTCTTTAAACAAAATCGCCTCGTTTTGTCAAAATTGACGCCACGTTGTGTGTATAATACTTTTGAAATTGAATGGGCACTGATCGATAATCACGGATTGGTCTTTTAATGATGTCTCCTCTTTCAATAAAATTTCGCGAAAATACCAAATTCTTGTAAATAGGGATTATGGGGACATGTATCGTCGCCTTGATTTCATTATAAGAGGCGGCCTCATTGAGAGATTATTATTATTATTATTATTATTTAGTTTTTCATTCATGTACTGACATTGTCATCCTTTCACAGGTTATACATGACGACCGCTCCTTGGCATTCACTCGCTTGATCATGCACAAAAAAAAAATGAATTTAAAACTAGGATGAGAATTGTGTTCATTACACTCTTCTATGCAATAACTTCTTGTACTTTGTCCTTATTATTATTCATATTAGGAATTGTGTTTTGTGTTTGGGGTTTCGATTGCGGACCCAATCGAACGCTTTGTAAATCGTGTAATACACATTTTTTAGTAATGAGGTTTGATTCCATAAGAATCATCTTTCTTTAAAAGTACTTGGAGTGTTTCAAACTAACATGCTGGGTTGGACTTTCTTACCTTACCTTTAAAATTTTTTTTGAAAACGAGTCTAAAAAATGACTCGCATAAACTTGCATCTCTTCACCCCGACTAATTTCGCAGTTAATTTGCAAAACGATACCGTGAGATGGTAAATCTGTAATCGTTCCAATTAGAACTTCTTGTACAACAATTGACTTGTTCATTCATTTTTGTCAAAATAGGTAAAAGCGACGAAGGGTGAAGCCGCTTGGGAACAAGTTGAAAACGTGCCACCGAGTCCCTCAAAATAGGAGTCTCCACTTGTGTACTCACTTGTACAAAAGATGATTTACGAGGCATACGCAAATCGAAACAAAATAACGATGTCGATGATCACCCACTTGACAAAAGGATGATTCAAGAATAGCTGACTCTCAAATAAGAGTGAGAGGGGCACCATTGTATCCGCGGAGGATGAAGATGAGGATCGCACGACAGACCCCATTGAGCACCAAGAGATGCGTAATCAAGAGATAAACTGGGGCATAGAATGTCAAAGCCGTCCAATTCAAAGAAAAAAGGGTGTATTTTGTTCTCAAAGTTCATTCACTTTAATATAGAAATGATACTTCCTTTTCTTTTTTTACCTAGGGTGGATTTGAATGAAAGACCGACAAGAGCATGGCGAACCAACGTACATTAAAATTATCTGACTAAGACACGGGCGCATGTGATCAAGAAGCCAACGTCCCCACTAATGACGCTGGGAAAACATTTGATTCAGCATGGAGCGCGATGAACTTCCCTCGTCCCCCGCCAAGGAAGCATTAGAGACAAAATTATCAACTTCGTCATGAAAGGGTGTATGCAGTTCCTAAATTCAGTTCAATTGAGAATGAGAATAACATGTTTTATCTCATTTCTGCAGATGACGAATGAGGCAAGTCACCCAAGGGGTAACCATTGCCTATGAAGTATAATAAAATGGAGTCGACTAGTTCAACACAAAATAAAGAATGTGTTTGATCATAGCAATAATGCTTCCAGCTAGAAAGACATGACGAGGCCAAACTGTCCATCCCATTGTGACAAATGAAAGGTTGCGTCATGATGGGGCAAAATAGTGCATTTGAAGAACTTCTGTCCATCAAATTAGGGACACGTGAAAAATAGTTGGGGGCACGAACAGTCAAGATGATCAAAAGTGAAGACCCAAGCAAAGGACCATGAAGATTAAACAAGTGTCTGTAAGAAGGCATGAAGGAGTATTGAACATACTGAAGTCTCCGGAAGAGAAAGCATCTAGCTGGGGCAAGTGTCATCTAGCTGGGGCAAATAGCTTTAGTATAATCAAGCCGGTGAGTAAGTTCCTTCTCCTCCAACAAGTGGATGGATGCAAAAGAGACATATGCCAGGCAGATAAATGTAGAGCAGGTCATGTTGTGGACGGTACCTCCAAACACTTAAGAGGGAATATCAAGCAACTCTGAGGAAGGAGTTGCAAAGGAAAAGCTCAAGCGACGAGATTGCATGAAGAGGATGGCTTAGTTCAGAATTGAGCTATCCCTAAAACAAAAGGGTGAATATCGCTCCTGAATTATTCCAACGAGAATGGAAATGACTACGCCCCTGCCTCTCATTTTGCAGACAAAACAATGTGTTTGATCAAGGTGACAACACCTTCTTCCAAGAAAGCACGATGAAGACGAATCATCCATTTTGCTACAATGAAAAAGGAGAGCACCCACGGGACAATGCCCTCAAACGTTGAAATAAGAAGTGCCAAAAAGTCAAAGGCAGACGAAAGCGGATGAAGGGAGTCGCCAAATACCTGGGAAGGAAAGTTCAAATGAGAGCGAATGGTACCGTTTCCAATTGTCCATTTTAATATCATTTTTGCCACGATTCTTTTTTCCTTTGATAGGAAGCATCAAAGACTCGAAGAACAAATGCAAGTGAATGGTAATGATGTGTCGTTTCAATCTTTCGATATGTAAAGATTCATGCACTAACACTTTCTTTCTAATTCTTTACAAGGTTGACAAGCGCCATACCGTAGGTAAGTACCCTTCCTCCAAAATTCAAATGAAAATCAAATGAAAACTTTCTTCACGAAAAAAATGAGAGAGTTTTTGATGTATTTGAGAAAAGAACACAAAAATAGAATTGTGAAAGCAAACTTTTCACCAAAATTTTGAATATCATTTTTATCAAAAATTACCTTAGTGTTTGACGGGTCATTCATTTTGAATCAAAATTCCCTGTGGAGATTAGTCAATCCGTGATGATCTCGACAAAATGAAAGGGAGATGTTAATCATGCCAAGCGAGAAACACTTAGGATGAGGAAAGGCAAGCCATTTCTAAACACGTCCCGTAAATATTTTGAGAGTTGAGCGAAAAGAAAATCTGTGTTGTTCAAGGACAAGAGATTCATTCGCGAGTAATATACAGACCAAAATGAAAAGAGGCATTTCTTTCCTCTACCCTACACACTACAGGTGACCATAATAAAGCCCCTTTGAGCTTTTACATGTGGAGAATTTCTACAAAATACCCCTGTCAAGAACCACCCTACAACGGGCAAATTTGGAGGTTTTGGTTGACATACTTTGGAGGAAAAGATGAGGAAGACTTCTTTGCCCTTACTTGCATTAATCTTTTGTGGTAACTTCAGATGAGTCCTTATGGAAGCTTGAAACATCCCAAAATGAAGAAGAGCATTCATTTCTCTACCCAAACACTCATACCATTTGCTTAGCCAAGTTGAGCCTAAAAATTCATTTCTAAAGCCCGAATGGTGATTATCTCCCCTACACCGGGGCAAAGCATGTGATTTATCAAGACAATTGGTTTTCATGAGACAGTGTGAAAGACATCTCGAAAGTTTTAAAAGCTCAAAAAAAAAAAAATGAAAAGAGCAAAAGTCAAATGAAAACTAGGGGGGCATGAAAAAGCGATTGTGCTGGTAAAAGCAAGGCCAATGCCCATTGTGAAAAAAAAACGAGGTTGCATCAAGAGGAACATTCTCAAGAAAAAAAAGGGAATGTCAAAAGCAAAATGCTTGCAAGAAAAAATCATTGCAAATGCAAAAGTCATTAGAGAAAAGAGCAAAGCTCTTACATTAAAATGATTAGTCAATGGACTTTCGAGACAAATTGAATTTCAGAAGTCGAGTGCCTTCAAAAGATTGGATGATATGGTAATGATGTTATGATAATCACCAACTCCTAAATCCCATTTGAGAATTTCTAAGCCTTTCGAGCCTTTACCCAAGCCAATGTTACAACCTTCTTCAAAGTCTCTTCTGATTGGGATGGTTTAAGTAGAAATTTGGATTCCCAAACAAGCTATCGCTTGAAGAAGTGGGGGTAAAGCTGTCTTATCTTATCTAAAGGATTCTTGAATTGTAAACCGGGCAAAAATGATTATCAATAATTATTTCACTTCTTAGCCGATGATGCTTATCCGTTGTTGAAACCATGACCAAGCCCACATTACAGCCATTTAAAAGACCTCTTGGATCGGTCAATGCGTACTTATTGCGAATGATTCTCGAAGCCTCTGACACTGATAGTGTGAGATATATAGAGAGATCATGTTTACTTCCCACATCAATGGATGGGATCAAACAACCTTTTTGAGAGTATGTGAGAAGTCCTTTCAGACTAAGGAATTCTTGTTTGGCATGCTTAATAGGCTCTCTTCGGAAGTTAACATCATTTTGATAAAAGACTTTCTCCTAAGGGAATTTGATGATTAATGGCGTCTTTCAAGCCTAAAGGCAATTTTGCAATATTGAAGGATATTGAATGCTTCCCAAACAATTGAGTTTATCCTAAATTACACGTGCAATCAATGCTTTTTCATTGATGATACCATTTTGATATGGCCTATGGTGATGTCATCTTGCCTGGTACGCACCCGCTACTAGAGCACTTGTTATAACACGTACCTGTTATTACTAATCCTGTAAGACAGGTGACGTTTCCTCGAACACCAACCTTCAAGCTGATCTCGGAAGTGCTCAGATGCATCCAAGCATTCATGAATTCCCAAGACCCTGCTGGGAAGGACACGATAGGCGATCTATCGAACCCCTCGGACAAGAGCCCCTAAGTGTCCGTGTCTTTTAAGTCTCACGATGTAAGGCTTTTAAGCAATCCGATCTGACCTACAGGTATGTACACCCAGTACTTTTTCAAAAGGTTTGTGGTCCAACCTTAAACCACTCTTTCAAAAGGTTCCGGGTCAATCCTTAAACCCCGATTTCAAAGGTTCCGGTCGATCCTTAAACCCCGATTTCAAAAGGTTCCGGTCGATCCTTAAACCCCGATTTCAAAAGGTTCCGGTCGATCCTTAAACCCCGATTTCAAAAGGTTCCGGTCGATCCTTAAACCCCGATTTCAAAAGGTTCCGGCTCGATCCTTAAACCCCGATTTCAAAAGGTTCCGGGTCGATCCTTAAACCCCGATTTCAAAAGGTTCCGGGTCGATCCTTAAACCCCGATTTTAAAAGGTTTGTGGTCCAACCTTAAACCACGCATTTCAAAAGGGTTTGTGGTCCAACCTTAAACCACGCATCAGAGGTTTGTGGTCTCTCCTCCCTCTTGCATTGCATCATCCCGTGCCCTCCGTCAACAAAATTTAAAACGTCTCTTATCTTTGAAAGGAACCTCTTGAGCTCCCCTTCAAAGAGGGGCAGCTGTTGACACCTAAATTTTGCTCAATTATTTAGGGTTTTATGGCATAAAAATTTAGGGATTAATTTTTAACCCCTAAACAAAATTATTCTAATAGCATATAGATGTTAGGGGCATTTGCATTAATATAATTTAGTAAAAACATATTTTCCTCTTGTTTTATTTATTTACTAAAAAAAAATCATTATAAGTTAAAAAAAAAAAAAAGTAAAGAAGAAAAAAACAAAAAGGGAGAAGAGACAAAAGAGGGAAAGGCATTTGCTTTTGGGGGCATGTCAGAAGGGGCTCTGCATCTTCACGTGAAGAAAAAAAATAAAAGGGAGAAGAGACAAAAGAGGGAAAGGCATTTGCTTTTGGGGGCATGTCAGAAGGGGCTCTGCATCTTCACGTGAAAAAAAAATAACAGAGGGAGACCCAGGGAGAAAGAAGAGAAGAGCGACCAAGGGAGAGAGTGGAGAGAGTGGAGAGGCGAGAGAGCTAGAGAGAGAGACAGAAAGTTCAAGAGAGGTTCGGAGAGGCACGGAGGGAGAGATCTGAGGTCGGCGAAGCCCCCCGGCGTCTCCCACGGTAGGTCCCGCCCCGAGCTTCGTCGGGTTTTGCTTCGTTTGTTTTGATTTGGGGTATTTTCCCGGGATTCCGACTCGGAGAGGCGCGAGACGACCGAAGCTAGTCCGATCTCTCACGGTCGTCCCCGTTCGCCGCCTCCGAGCCGGATAGGGAACGCAACAAACGACCCCCCTCCCCCCTTGTTTCTGTTGTGTTCCTCGGTCTTGGGCTCACTGGCCGGAGCTCGCGGCCGTCCGGCTCGCGCGAGCTCCGGCCCGTGACGCCTCGTGCGTGTCTTCTGCTCCTCGGTGTGCCTGGTGTCGACGATTTTGGTCCATTTTGAAGCCTCGGTCGAGCCTAAATCCTCCGTTTTCATCGCGCACTCCAACTGTTTGATGTTATGCGCGAACGAGGTCCTGTTTCTGTCCTCTATTTCCCCGAAGCTTTGCGTCTCTCTCTTCCCTCACGGTGTCTTGGTTGCTACCCGAGCTTGGTGTGGATTTGGAGGTTTTGGTGTCGCCAACAAACGAGGTCGATCTGCGTTCGCCGGCACTCGCCTCGGCCAGTCCCCCGTCGGGGCTCGACCGGTCCGTCGCCGGCGACGCATGAGCAGGGGGCTCGCTTGGGATCAGCCCTTCGTCGGGGCTCGGCCGGCGAAGGAGACGACGGTGGCGACGCGGAGGCGGCGATGCACACGGGCGGTGGCCGGTGCGCGGATGAGCCCTGAGGCGTGGTGTCGCGGCTGAGAGTCAGGTCGCGAAACGGGTCGGATGCGTGAGCGAATCGGGTAGGGTTCCTCTTGTCCGGGTCGGGTCAGGCGTCCGATCGGATAGGGCCTGCATTTAGTGCGGGCTTTAGTTTTTTTTTTTTGGTTTTGGGCCATCTTATAGATGGGCCGACGATTTTAGAGTTTGGGCTTCTACTTATTTTAAAAATGTGGGTTGGGCTTTTCATTTTAAAAAAATTCGAGCCAAGCTCCCTTTTTATATTAATTTCGAAAAATTAGACCGGGCTCAACAAATGAGCCCGGTCCGTCTCAAGGGCCCGGGCCGGTGTGCCCGGTCAGTCCCGGTCCGGGTCGGATGTGGAGATCCGACCCGGATTCGATTGCTCTTTTTTATTTTAATATTGTATTATTTTAATATTTAAAAAAATTAATCTTTTTTTAAAAAAAAATTTAAATTTTTTTTAAAAAAGAGAAAAATCCGAATTTCATTTTATTTTGTTTTGTTTTGTTTTTATTTTTTTTCGAAAAAAAATTCGAAAAAAAAAAAAAAAAAATTCGAAAAAAAAATTTCAAAAATATTTTTATTTTATTTTTATTTTTTTAAAAAAAAAAATTCAAAAAAATCAGAATTTTCATTTGGGTCTTGGAATTGGGTTTTCTTGCCCTATTGTGTGATTAATGTCATATTTGATTGCACGTCACCCGGTTCACACACTTTGAATTGCGCGTTTAATTTAACATCGCACTTAGTTGATTATGCACGTCTAGGTTTGGATTTTAATCGTCATTCCCCTTAACTTAGTTGGGAACGGAATTTTGAGACTCCTGATTAGCGAGAACATGTTAGGTGGTGAATTGAACAAGATTAGGTACCGAAAGGGCACTAATTAGTCGATTAGTGTAATCGAGTCCCCCGCACTTAAATCTCTGTTCGTAGAAGTAAAGCTTTTTCTCCCGTGCTTTACTTAGGTGTCTAATCGACCTACCAAAAACTGATTAGTGGCGACTCCTAGATGAAATCGATTTGCATGTTAACAACTTAAACTTAAGTCGCGAATTGGTATGGGCTTGGGAGAGCTCGAGCTAGGTTCAACTTAGTAATCCATTAGTCAAACCCCTTAGGCCTTAAGGCCGGCTCGGGAGGTCACGACACACTTTTTGCAAGTTTTGGAACTCAAATGTACTTTCGTGATAAGTTTTAAAACTTCTAGTGAATATATCCCTAAAATATTCGATATCGTGTCATACTGCAAATTGCCATCTGTTCATATTCGTCAAAGTTAACTTATGGTGAATGGTATATACGGCTCTTTTTTCGCATCAACACATACTCTTAAATTAACTTTCGATCGTCTAGTTTGCAACACCACTGAGTCGTGCTTGCACATCATGTCGTGTCAGAGATTGAGATTCTTTTGCACATCGTAAAACTTTGATTGTGCAAAGACATACTCGTGACAAACCCAACATCGATTCATTCTAAAGGTTATCTTTTCTTTTGTATTTGTATCTCATAATCTAAATTCGGATAATTGAGACCAAACTCATTTTATCACAATTGAAATTCAAAAGAAATGTACTTCCCTCCTAGCCAAGCAAATAAGTAAAAAGGCATTATTTATTACCTGTGATATGAAACCATAAAGGCATTACGCAACTCAATTGCCTTTATTCTTTATAAAAAAAAGGAAAATTTCCAAACTTTAGTGCAATGGATAGGTCTTCTTACAACCTTGAGAGCATGAATCCTTACAAGCTTTAACCTTCTTCACGTCCACTCCAACCTTCTCGGTGCCTATATGAGTTCATATATGAAGCAAGAAATTTAAAAGTCACTCCCATCAAAATTGAAATTGAATTTTTTTAGCTAGAGAATATATTAGTCCAAGGAAATAAAATGATTTAATACGGAATCATCCTCTCATAATTAAAATATAATAATGAGACACCAATAAAGAAACAAGTTTATACAATGACTTTCTTGGTTTTATGAATCTCAAAAGAACTTATGTTATATCTTCAATCTCGATACAAAGATTATTACCTAGCTGGTAGTCAAGGCAAGTAGACAAGAAACAACCGACATTGCAGTGCTCTGATGCCAGGGACGTCAAAGACTCACTAGAGCATTCCCTAAAGCATTTGGGAAAACATGCAACTGGCAATCCAATACACACACAGGTTATCTTGCACGACGCGGATGCCACGTCGACGTTGATGCATGACCACAGTATGAGAGCCACCATAAGCATTGTTGACCCCATTCTCTTGGATGCTGTTACCTCCATGGCAATTCCCACTTAAACTTTTTGTAACCTCTCTCGCTCTCTCTCTCAATGAGTTTTAATAGCTTTGTGAGCTAGAGCAGTGATGTGTTGAGATGAACAAGTGTGGCACATTTATATAAGGGTATGAAGAGGTGAAATGCTATTATTTTCATTTAATGAGAATATATGATTGATATACCGATGATATCAATTTCTTACCAAATTTCATGGTCCAATAAAAAGGTGATGATAAGTTGCCATCTATTGCAAGAATTTAGTCTTATATGCAGGTATTTGTCAAATTTGATCTCATCAATAAGTTTCTTTCTAAAAGACCCTAATTTTATAAAATAAATTCAATTAATCCTTGACAAATTTACCATATTCTAGTCTATAACAGAGCTCTTTGAGTAAGTCCCTTAAGTAAGTAGAGAAAGGCTTTTTTTTCTTTTTCAATCCTTGACACATCATCTTATCCATTGAACACTATCTCATATGCATCATGGACTAAAATGAATTGATTTAACAAAACTAGGACTTTATCAATAGAGGCCCAAAAAAATAATGTTACATTTGTTCCCTAATTTGAGATGGCGCACGTAATTTTTTTTTCTTGGTATTGACATTGTGAAAGTCTTACATTAAGTAAATTTTCCTTATTTAATACAAAGTGATGAGCCAAACGAGGTAGCATTCAACGTGATTTGTCTCTTCAACTATGGTAATAAGCCACATAGGTAAGGTGATTTAGCCCAAAGTTGACTACTTGAACAATAGAATCGGGAGAGTAACTTGCACACACGGAAAGTCCGTCACAAAATCAAGCAAATATTTCATTTCTGCGCTAGTTCAAGAAATGGGCATAACTTTGTCAATATAAATTGGATTGACCTGATTCCAAAGCCAAAATAATTAAGACTCTTAGATCTATAACTTTTATGTTTTGAGTTTTCTCATATAAGTACTATAGAGCTGTCGATTTCAGAAGGAAGTGGGCCGTTGTGACTGGTCAGGATGCTGAAAAGGATGGGAACTTCAATGGTTGCTCTTCTAGGCCTCCAAGGAAGTTGAAATGTCATTAATTATTTTAGATTGATGGCTGCAACTCTTCAAGGATGCAGACTTCGAAAGCTCCGACTCTTCAAAGACAGAGCAAAATCTCTTCTAGGTTTTCAAGGGGTTTCAACTCTTCGAGGTTCAAGAGAATTGCACTAAGCAATTTTCATTAATCAAATTTAGTCTATCTTCGTACATAAACTTGATGGATTTTTATAGTACAAGAAAAGTAAAAAGACTAAAAGCAAATCTAGAAACCAGAAGCTATTATTAAATGCACAATATTTCCAATGCTTGTGACCGTCTCAAGGAGTTTTGATGCAAAGTTCGATGCATGGGAAATGACAAAGTCTTTATGACAAAGTCAAAGATGAGGCTTTTCTCTTATTGATGAAACTCTTGATGTTTGTCAATCTTGAATACGAGCCGATCTTTTTAGCTAAACGAGTTGGTCTTGAATACGAGCTGCATTATATGGGCAAGAGCTAGTAGCGATTGGGACACAAATGATCAATGACTGTCATGGAAACTTCATCTTTCGATTTGTCTTTCATAGAGATGAAGTTGGAATTAATGCTAAGTGATAGTCTCAATATATAGTTCATCATAATTCATCAACGCATATGGTAACTAATGCTTCTATTGCTATTTAAATAACAAAGAAGCATGCTCATGCTCTGGGACGGTTCCATTTGGTCCCTAGCCTGTTTTGAGAACACCTCTGCTCCTCTTCCCGAACATTTATAGTAGAACTAGGGCGAGCTCCCTAGCATGCCTTTTTAAGGATGGTGCTCATGGCCATCCCTAGTGGAGCATGGGGTGATTGGCTAGCTGCATCCCAAAGGTTTTGGAAAATAGCCTAGTTAAATAAAGGGATAAGTGTACTGGAAGTCTTAAAACTTATCATAAAAGTGTAATTAAATCCTAAAACTTTCAAAAAGTACAATTAAAACCTAAAATTTGTGTTTGCAATCAAAACAAAAAACTTGACACAAGTTTTAGGTTTTGATTGCACTTTTTGAAAGTTTTAGGACTTGATTTTATTTTTTTTTAAGTTTTATGACTTAAATGCACTTTCATGACAAGTTTTAGGAATTGATTGTATTTATTGAAAGTTTTAGTAATTACACTTTTATAATAAGTTTTATGACTTCTAATGCACTTATCCCTTTATTTAACCAAGTTATTTTCCAAAACCCTAGGGTGGTGAATAAGATTTGGAAATCATATGAACAGGCACCTATACTTGCTTCAACTTTATTGTAGTCTACTGCAAGCTTCATTGTACCAATATGCATTTACAGAAAAAAAAAGGCTTATGTTAATTGACGGCGTGGCCTTCGCTAGTCCCGAGTGAGGGTCACGGCCATTGCTCAGATCTGGCAAGGGCCTCGAAGCCCTCGCCGACCCTCGCCTATGATCGGTCAGGGTCACTCGGTGACCCTTGTCGGACTTGGATGAAGAAAAAGAAAAAAAAGAAAAGAAACAAAGAAAAAAAATTCAAAATTCAAAATAATATTAAAATATGATTAAAAATTGTCCAAGTTAGCACCGGTTGTATGATGTAGGACGATCGTCCATGTCAGCAATTGCTAGCTAAAATTGGCTAGACGGACTCAATTGGCACAAAATGAAAATTTTTATGACTCAATTGACAAATTAAATTAAAATGTTTATGATTGAATTGACAAAAGTGCAATAGGTTTAGAATTTTTTGAGCAATTTTCTTTGGAAGAGTGATATGACCAGTGAACAGTGTGTGTGTGTTTGACCTGAATAAAAGTCTAAAAGAGTTTGGTTAGAGATTTCGGTGAAGACTATTCATTTCTTTCTTCCTCGAATTAAATAAGTACATTAATAAGTAGATTTATTTATTTATTTGAAATTTGGGGACTAAAAGTCGTCCCACTCTACTGATGAACGCATTCAAGCATTGATATCTCCACAATGTTCTCTACGATTATCCAAATTACTAAATATTTAGAGATTTCTAGTTTTCTTTTTGTCTATCCAACTCAAACTCTCAACTCACTTTCAGGCTTTTGCCTTATCATTTTGCAAAGCGTGAGAATCGAAACCTACATCTTAAACTAAATGTTCCTACTCCTAGACCTCCCTGAGAAGGTGGGGAATTGAACTCCCGATCTCTCCCTTCCCAAGTAGAAAGGGTGGCTATTAGGAAAAACTCCAGTGGTTAGAGATTTCTAGTTGACTTGAACTTGTTTTTGTCTTCTCCACCATATTTGAAAATTAGTGTGGAATTATTTGAGATTAGCTCACTAATTAAGGTCAAATTATTTGAGATTAGCTCGCTTGATTTGCTCTTAATTTTGTGGATGAGTGGAGGTGTGTGCTATTGAGCGAGTGTTTAAATTGTATGATACGTTTTCGATTTTAATAAGCTTTGATTGAGTGTAAGATCACCAACTGAAGTTAGGGACCCGTGGTGCCTCCCTAAATATATGGTTTTCCTGCATTTATGAAAACTTAGACAAAATATTATACATCACCCTCCCCAAACCCAAGTTTCATCGACCACACGCCATCGCTTGGAATTGTTTGATTATGATAGCTGAGGAGACCTTAATAGTCAAACATATATTATTGGGTTTAATCTCAACACTTATTAAATTACAATCAATTGAACATTGGTGAAGTTATATCCGACGTTAGAGAATTTTCATATTAAGAATTGGAGGTCACTCGTTTAAATCCTACCAACTGTGTGTAAATTGGTCAAGACCAGGGCTGATGCACTAGCCAAAAGTATGAATTGGACTTAACTGGTTCATGGAGCTTGCAAAGTGTTCAATGGGCCTTCCGGTAATTGATCTCCACACTCGTTTCCCTGAATTATAAAAGAAAGCCACAGTGAGCTCGATTTGTGTCGAAATGGCGAGGATGAACCCAGAATCAAGACCCTGAGGCATGATGCATTCAATTCCCAACTTCAACATCAATCTCTCCTATCCCAAATTTTTCTAAACCCGAGCTCTCAATTTGAGCTTGAGCATTGCGTTTGAATCTGAGTTCGACTCTACTTTTTGAAGAACATGTTGCTAGAACCCGTACTAAACTTTTAGATAGAGTCCCAGCTGTTTATGCATAAGCTTGAATAGTTCAGAGAAGGCCCCTCGTTATTAATGCCCATCCGATTCCATTAGGGGACTTTGAAAAGTTGCCATGTTCTGCTGGAAATAGTCAAGATGCATCCTTCATTTGCTATATGGTTAAGCTAGCAATCATATGACTTTTTGTTAAATTATTGGGCTAGGACCGGCAATTTTCAGCATGACCCCTTTTACATAAGACATAGTGAAGCGTGTTTCCTTTGCGCTTAAGCGTATTTGTGTCATGAGGGAGTCCCATTTATATACGAAGAATCAACATGTTGTTTCACGGATTTGGTTTTTTCGCTACATTTGTGACACGTTTAGACACGTACCTATAAATATGTTAGCATATCACACGTATCGACACTACACATTTGGATGCATTTAGACATGTTTGATTAAACAGATTTAGCACGTCCCTTAGGATAGCACAACACATTCAGATACATTGGAAAATGTTTTACGCCAAAAATTCCGTGAATTGAGAACCACGTAATTGACATATAGAGATACGACAAAACTAATACAACGTATCGTGTTGTTGTCAAACCAAATGTTCACACGACACCATGAGGACACAAGAACACGAACTTCAAGTGCAATCACGACCTTAAAAGAAATTCCAAATACTTAAAGAATAGCATGATCTCTACGTTTGAACACAAAGTAGTTTTGCCCTATATGTTTGCATCCAACACTACTCCTCATGCGATGGTGGAGAACACTCTTCTTCGTTCATCATTTACTTCAGGGATTGAGGTTTCGTTTTGCTCTTTAATGAAAGCCCGGCGGAAAGATTTTCTTCAGAGTGTTTACATGGAGATACATGACCGCGCAACTCACATTTCGAATGCTTCAATACGATGACTAATAAAAAAAACAGTAGAAACCAACTTACATGATCTAAAGCTGCAATATCATCTGGGCCGATGCGATGCGGGAGCATCGGGCTTTGTGGACCGATCAAGTTGGAGATGTCTATTATTCAAGAGAGTTATCAATTCAATTAACAAGTTGTCGATTTCAAGATTACCGATTACAGATTGTCTACCGAGATATCAATACACAAGTTTATTGTCGATTTCCGAGACTCTCTATTGGCTACCTAAAGACTGGAGGCTATTCTATGAATGTTTGGTGATCTCCTACGATGATTATTTGGCTCCCAACGATGACGAACAAATTTAGAGTCTAAGTTTAATCATTTTACATTTGGTCAAATAGAGTTACTCTTAGTTTTATGAGTCTTAAGTGTGTTGTAGAATTCAAGAGTCAAAGTTTAGGTCTCTAGGTGTTTTAATACATTTTCTAGTTCCTAGGTCTTTATTGTATTTTCAAGTTCCATGTTATTAATATTGGGTAGTTCCCATGTCTTCAATGCTTGAGCTATTTCATATGTAATAATCCCCTCTATATAGCGAGGCGAATTCTCAAATGTATGGAAGTGGAATTTGAAAATTGAGAATATATGAGACTTTCCTCTATGTGAGCGAATATCTTTGGAGAGTGAATAACTCCTATCTCGGCATCTGTAAATTTGGAAAGTGGATTCTTCCTTGATGGTAAGCCAAAGAAATATTGTATCCTCGGCTAGTGATATTTTGTAGGCCTTGATGTGAGCTTTTCCTATCATGAAGTCTTGCATTCACGGATGGTGATTTTTTATAGGCCTTGGTGGTAAACTTCATCAATCCCGATCGAGATCCTTGGTTAGTAACATGTCCTATATACCTTGATTCTGGTCGTATTTGATCCTACTTCTATCCATTCATCCATCGACACCCATTCCAAAACACTCTGATTTCATTGACATCACTCAAAGTGACTCTTGCCCACCCCCACAATCGAATCACGATGCAAGAGGAGAAATACGTCAAAATGAAGTGGTGATAGGAAAGATACCTTTTTACTTGTGCCTAATACACGCTTGCTAAAAAATTCTGATTCGTTCATATGATTGTGTGAAGACATACTTGTGACAAATTCAACATCGATTTATTCTAAAGGTTACCTTCTCTTTTGTATTTATATCTCATAATCTAAATTTGAATAATAGAGAGCAGACTCAGTTATCATAATTGAAATCCATAGAAATGTATATCACTCTTGCCCAAGCAAAAAATTAAAAAGGCACTATTTATTAGTTGTGGTATGAAACCACAAAGGCATTACACAACCCAATTGTCTTGATTTAATTATTGAAAGGAAAATTTTCAAAATTTAGTGCAATGGATAGGTCTTCTGGCAACCCCGAGAGCATGAATATGCACAAGCTTCAACCTTCTTCGTGTCCAGTCCAGCTTTTTTGGTGTCTATATGAGTTCAAATATGAAACAAGAAATTTAAAAAGTCACATCAAAATTGAAATTGAATTTTTTAGCAAAAGCATATGTTGAAGTCCAAGGAAATGAAATGATTTAGTATGCAACCAACCTCTCCTAATTAAAACGTAATAATGAAACACTAATAAAGAAACAAGATTATACAATGACTTTCTTGGTTTTATGGATCTCAAGAAGCTACGTTATATTTTTGATCTCGAAACAAAGATTATTACCTAGATGGTAGTCAAGGCACGTAGATAAGAAACAACCAACATCGCAGTGCTCTGATGCCAGGGATGTTAAAGACACTTTAGGGCATTTCTTGAGGCATTTGGGAACGCATACTAATGGCAAGGGATCGCTAACACACAACAATGCACAGGTCGTCTTGCATGATGCGGATGCCACGTCGACATTGATGGATGACCAAAGTATTAGAGCCGCCACAAGCATCGTCGACCCCATTCTCTTGGATGCTGTTACCTCCATGGCTATTCCCACTTAAACTATTTGTAACCTCTCTCTCTCTCTCTCTCTCAATGAGTTTTGACAGCGTTGTGAGCTAGAGTAGTGATGTGTTCAGATGAACAAGTGTGGCGCATTTATATAAAGGTATGAAGAGGTGGAATGCTATTATTTTCATTTAATGAGAATATATGCCTGATATACCAATGATATCAATTTCTTACCAAATTTCATGGTCCAATAAAAAGGTGATGATAAGTTGCCATCTATTGCAAGAATTTAGTCTTATATGCGGGTTTCTGTCAAATTTGATCTCATCATTAAATTTCTTTCTAAATGACCCTAATTTTCTAAAACAAATTCAATTAATCCTTGACAAATTTACCAGATTCTAGTCTATAATAGAGCTCTTTGAGTAAGTCCCTTAAGCAAGTAGAGGGTAACATCCCAAATTCGCCTACTTCCGGGATTAATAAAATAGATGATTATTTCTCATTTCATTTTAGTGAGTTTCATTCGGAACTGATCATTCTCGAGATACTGACCATTAGGGAATGGCTAACTAGGAAAATGACGCGTGGACCCAAGAACTCGACCGTGAATTGAGTCCGATTCCGAGAAGTGACGAGAGAATATTTTGTGCTGATATGGGTCGGTCCAAGGAGAGTGATGGATTTGGTTTGACCGACGACGTACGATCGGATAGCGGATGATTTCACACGACCAAAAGTACGTGCGGTGAATGATCCTGAACTTATTCTGGACGACCGCGACCCCTGGGATTAACGATAAATCCTCGTGTTCTCTGGGAAATCAAGACCGACACGACTCGAGTAGCCCTAGGTCGATGCGCGTAACCCCTAAATAGCCGCCTGTTAGTGAGAGACGCTAAAACTGCAAATTGAGTTAAATCGATCCTAGAATTGAATCCGGACTTCGGTGTCGAATTTCGTGGGTGTATGTAACTATTTTTGTGAGGACGACGTCATTTTTATGTGGCCACTCATATTTGGGATAAGTAAAGTCAAAATTGAAAAATTCGACCTGGGACAGGAAAAATACCGTTTTGCTCTTGTGCCCCTAAGCTTGAATTCCGAATTTTGGAGATTATTTTTGGAGTTTATTATTGGTCTGTCTCAGCCAAATAATGCTGGAAATTATGGTCTAGAATGCCCCCCCAAGATATTTAACAAGTATTGATTATAACCTTTGGATTAGGGGTAAAATGGGCATTATGGGAAGTTGGTCACCTAACTCACTAAGTCCATTTGTGCTTAGCCTTGCAATGTCTTTCTCTCTCCCTCATTTCACCCCCTAATCAACCGGCCATCCCCTCCTCCCACGCCAACCCCCTTCTCTTCATCTTCCTTCTTGTTTGTCCGTGAAAGGCCAACCTCGTCGGAGGAGCTCCGCCTTTGCCAGAACCGATTCGCCGCCGCCACCACCACCTTGCCTAGCCTCACCACCATCCAGTCGTCCCTCTCTCTCTCTTCCTCCCCTCTCTTGGCCACGTGAGCAGCCCCCACCGTGGACCACCGTCTGCAAGCCATCGCCACACGCGCCGCTGTGGAGGCCGCCAGTCGCCGCCACTTGCTCCGCCGTGGAATCAGCTCAGCCCACCCATTTTCCCCACTTGTTCAACCTTGTTGGGAGCTTAGGAATCCAAGTGAGTACAACCCTAAACCCTAGTTAGCCTAATGTACATTTCTAGATAGGTTTTAGGGGTTATTTAGGGTGTTTTGGAGGTTAAATTGTGGAGAATGTTTAGGGATGATCTCGTGATCAATTTGGTGGCTTAGTGTGATAATTTAATTGAGGTTTAGTGGTCCATAGCGTGCTGTGTGGTGGCCGATCATGGGAGCCTTGATTCGGGCAAAAATGTGGATTAGGCGGGTGTAATTTGTGAACCGAGTGGTGGCTATTTCCATGGTGATTTTGGTGGGCTAATGTGGTGATTTGGGAAATGAATTAGTGGCCTAGAATGACCAAGTAAGTGGCTGTCCATGGCGGGAATTAATTGGACTAAAAGTGATCAATTTGGGGTTTAATTGTGAATTTTCAAGCATGCCTTGAATTGTCTAATTAGTGGCTGATCTTGGGACGTTTTGGGGAGCCAAATGAGATATTTTGAGGATGATTTATTGCCCTTAGTGGATCTGTTTAGTGGCTGTCCTTATCGGATTTAAATTGAACTAAGTTTAGGCAATTTAGGGCTTAATTGTGTAATCATTGAGGGGCTTGAATTGCCCATTTTGGTGGCTGATTTATACTCGATTGAACATTGATTTCGTGATGCCATGTCGCATGCCTAGTGTAGCCGGGGTTGTATTAGCATGGCGGGCCTTGTACGTGCCTAATTATGTTGTCCCGGTTGCGTGTATTATGTGTGTGAATTAAATGCCATGTGAGATTGAATTGGATTGCTTTAATGGACATGCTAGTATGTTGTTTGGGCATAACACGACTAAACCTGAGCATGTCGAAAGGTTATTGAGCATGTTTTGGCAATAAATGATTATGTGCCTACATTGGAATCGGATGCTCATTGCACATCATGTTGTTGCCCGAGTGTTGGATTGCATGGCCGCATATTTCGCATGCTGAACATTGGCTTGAATCGTGAATTGTGCAAGTATGCGTGTTTGGCTTGAGCATGTGATCACCTAAATTGCCCTGATGCGTTTTAGGTGGGGTTCAGATAAAATTGGTGTGTGCACGTGTGATCACATAAAGTCCCGATGCGTGTTACACGGGGTATTAAACCCGTCCTGATTCGTTTTACGTGAGACGATGCCCGGATTGCCGGAAGACGGTCAGCCTGATGCGTTTTACGCAGGTTTTAGTCCGTATAAGGACATCGGTGTTGCGCCTGATGCGTTTTACGCGGGCGCTAGAGACAAGGGCTTGATGCATTTTACGCGGGTTAGGAAGTATTGGATATGAATAGACCTGATGTGTTTTACGCGGGTCAAGCTCTAAATGAGAAATTGAGCAATGTGCTAGTGTGTGCTAGTGTGCATTATTAAGCCAGATCATGAGCATGGCATATTTATGGCATATGTGTGCAAGAGTGCATTGGCAGGCGTGCGAGTATGCGATCATTGGTGAACCATGTGTAAGGTCGATATCAAGGAGCTTGAGCATGTGTATGGCGTACGTGTGATTGCGTATATTCGCGTATGTACCATTGTTGCAATCATATTATGCTTAACCTGCAGGGTCCATCGTATACTCGATTTGGGCCAAAGGGAGTAGGTCAATCGATTTTGGATTGTTGCCTGTCAGGAGGTGCATGTTAGCCTAGTTTAGGTTTAGGGGGCCTACTCGCTAAAATTTGTTCTCACTGTTGTTTAAACCCCACTTTTCAGACCCTTAGCCTTGAGGATGGCAGGCGTACCGATACGTTTTAGGAGGAGCGCCGGCTAGATATAGTGCCTGATCGCCCGAGCCACGTACCCCCTTTTTGATATTGGTGGCTGTTGACCCGTTTTGGCTTTTATATGTTTATTCTGTTGTAATAGATATTATAAATCCCTGTTATTAATGCAAGTTGTATTTATGGTATTATTGCTACCCTTGGTCATGTGGTTTTAATTTGTACCAGTGTTTGTTGCTTCCGCATGTGCATTGTTCTCTGTTTTGGGTTTTGGGTCGACGACGCATCCTGATACGTCGCACTGAATTGACCATGGCAGGGATGTGGTGCGCCGTAGGGTTCGGGCTGTGACAGAGAAAGGCTTTTTTTTTCCTTTTCAATCCTTGACACATCATCTTATCCTTTGAACACTATCTCATATGCATCATGGACTAAAATGAATTGATTTAACAAAACTAGGACTTTATCGATAGAGGCCCAAAAAATAATGTTGCATTTGTTCCCTAATTTGAGATGGCGTACGTAATTTTTTTTTCTTGGTATTGACATTGTGAAAGTCTTACATTAAGTAAATTTTCCTTATTTAATACAAAGTGATGAGCCAAACGAGGTAGCATTCAACGTGATTTGTCTCTTCAACTATGGTAATAAGCCACATAGGTAAGGTGATGTAGCCCAAAGTTGACTACCTGAACAATAGGATCGAGAGAGTAACTTGCACACACGAAAAGTCCGTCACAAAATTGAGCAGAAATTTCAGTTCTGCGCTAGTTCAGGAAAATGGGAATAACTTTGTCGATACAAATTGGATTGACCTAATTCCAAAGCCAAAATAATTAAGACTCTTAGATCTATAACTTCTATATTTTGATTTTTCTTAGATAAGAACTGTAGAGCTGTCGATTTCAAAAGGAAGTGGGCGGTTGTGACTGGTCATGATGCGAAAAAGGATGGGAACTTCAATGGTTGCTCTTCTAGGACTCCAGGGAAGTTGAAACATCATCAATTATTTTAGATTGATGGTTGCAACTCTTCAAGGATGCAGACTTCAAAAGCTCCGACTCTTCAAGGACGGCGAAATCTCTTCTAGGTTTTCAAGGGTTTTAACTCTTCAAGGTTCAAGGGAATTGCACTCAGCAAATTTCATTAATCAAATTCAGTCTATCTTCGTACATAAACTTGATGGCTTTTTATAGTACGAGAAAAGTAAAAAAAAAGACTAAAAGCAAATCTAGAAACTAGAAGCTATTATTAAATGCACAATATTTCCAATGCTTGTGACCATCTCAAGGAGTTTTGATGCAAGCTTTGATGCATGGGAAGTGACAAAGTCAAAGATGAGGCTTTTCACTTATCGATGAAACTCTTGATGTTTGTTGATCTTGAATACGAGCCGATCTTTTTAGCTAAATGAGATGGTTTTGAATACGAGTTGCATCATATGGGCAAGAGCCAGTAGCGATTGGGACACAAATGATCAATGACTGTCATGGAAACTTTAGCTTTCGATTTGTCTTGCATGGAGATGAAGTCGGAATTAATGCTAAGTGATAGTCTCAATATATAGTTCATCACAGTTCATCAACGCATACGGTAACTAATGCTTCTATTGCTATTTAAATGACAAAGAAGCATGCTCGTGCTCTGGGACGGTTCCATTTGGTCCCTAACCTGTTCTCAGGAGAGCACCTCTGCTCCTCTTCCCGAACATTTATAGTAGAACTAGGACGAGCTCCCTAACATGCCTTTTTAGAACAGTACTTGTGGCCATCCCCAGTGGAGCATGGGGTGATTGGCTAGCAATGTCCTAAGGGTTTTGGAAAATAGCTTAGTTAAATAAAGGGATAAGTGTACTAGAATTCTAAAAACTTATTATAAAAGTGTAATTAAATCCTAAAACTTTCAAAAAGTATAATCAAAACTTAAAACTTGTGTCTGCAATCAAAACATAAAACTTGACACAAGTTTTAGGTTTTGATTGCACTTTTTGAAAGTTTTTGTCATGCCCCGAATCCTACGACGTTTAACATCCCTCCAAGGTCGATTACAAGTGCGACGTCCCAGGACACGTCGCCGACCCAACGCCTAACACAGATATTAAAGCACACGCAAAAGCAATACAATACTTGAACAGTATTGAACCAAATGACCAAGGATAACCACTCAGCAACCAACATGAACAATTACACTTGCGTTGATATTGGGCACCAGACACAATATTCAATTACAGCCCATGCTCAAAAATCAAAAGTAGTTCAAGGCCACTACAACTAGCCGGGGCTCCTCCCAAAACACTTCGGTACGCCTACCATCCTCAAGGCTGGGGGTCTGAAAATATGGTTTAAACAACAATGAGAATAATCTTAGTGAGTAATTCCCTAAACCCTAAACTAGGCTAACGTGCACCTCCAGGAGGGTAAATAAAACACATAAATCAATGAACCAAGATAACAATCAATATAAGTTCACCCGGCCCATAGCCCAATTCACTACTACGCCATGCAGTTAGACTTTTAATATCATTATAAAACATATGTGATTAAATCGAACCAAGGCCACGACCACGGGCCAATAATAGTTAAGGCGACCAAGGCCACGACCAAGGTCACAGTTTGTCTCGACCAAGGCCCACAGTTTATTTCTCGACCAAGGCCCGACCCGAAGGCCACAGTTTATTCACGCCGACACGTGCGATTTTGCACTCACAATTCCAGCCATATCGAAACATAATATGTGAAATCACAAGTAATGGCATCATTCAAGTCCCAACGCCAATATGTGCCCATGTTTAGCATGCAAAAATGTGTTTGCATGCAGTTCCACTCTCAGGCAACATCATGCGACTTCCAACAAGCATGCAAATCCACTCATAGACATGCAATTAAATCATGTCAAGTCATGCTCCATCAATGCCATGACGGGTTCTAGTAGCAATTCAATATATTTAACTTAGTCATGACATACCCTAATAACACAGTTTAAAAGCAATTAAGCAACACACCAATGGCACATAATATTCAGAAATGACCCATCCAAGTTCACAAATTTGGGTCCACTTTACTACTTCCTTTCTCGCCCATCAAGGCACGCATCATAACATCCCCACATCCATCACCAATGAGCCCACATATTAGCCACTAAATCAAGTAATCACGGCATATTTAGAATTTCTTTAATTAAGTCTTAAATAATCCGAATTTAGGCTAATTAATCTCAATAATTTTACCCATGAACAGCCCACCATAGGATGTTAAACCGCATCAAAATCGGCATCTAAAGCTTCCAATTCATCACATATATCGCTACAATTAAGTCAGCCCACAAATCAAATCCTAAACCACTTAATTAACCTCTAATCATTCGCCTCGTCCCGATTCAGTATCAGCATGGGCAGCCCCCACGCCGGGCCTCTCTAGCCCAATAAATCTCCTCAAAAGCTCCATTTGTCTCCCTAAAATATCGCCCAAATTAGCCACCACGAGGACCAAACTAGACGCCGCTCTCTAATCCACTATTGAACCCGAATTAACCCAACTCAGGCCGATTCAATCCCAAATCTGTCCAGCCCATATATCGCGCCTCTCGGCCACTAATTCTCCATTAATTCATCATATAAATCCACCAAATCGACCATAATCACAGTCCCTAATCACCTCCACAATTTAACCCCCAATTGATCGCACCTTGTCCGATTCAAACCCGATATGGACAGCCCCCACATCGGTCACTCTAGGCCACTAAATATCCTCAAAATTTTTTATTTAACTCCCCAAAATATCATTTTGAACAGTCACCAATAATGCCAATTACGACGCACACTAAAATCCGCATTCTAGACCCGAACTTCCCCGAACTTGGGCTATTCCATTCCAAACCTGACCAGCCATCTCTCGCACTTACACAGCCACGAAACCTCATCAAATGGTCACTATAATTCACCAAATCAGTTGCGACCTCAACCCCTATCATCCTTTGCATGATAACCCCTAAATTACCCTAATTTTACCATTAAACTTGTCTAGAAATGCAAAAATCCTAATTAGGGTTTAGGATCAAACTCATCGGGTGTCCTAAGCTTGAAACCCAGCTGAATAAGTGGCGATGGCGGCTGGACAATGGGCGGTCTCGAGCCGAACAAAGGCAATGAGTGGCGATTCCGTGGTGAACGGCGAACGGCGGCGGACTAGACGATTCCACGGCTAAGATGGACACGGCCGGAGAGGTGGGGCAGCTGGACAAAATTTGGGTGAGCGGTGGTGGTGGTGGGATTGGGGAGAGAAAACAGGGGAAAGGGGTGAGGAGAGGAATCGGGGCGAGGGGGGGCGGATCGGCCATGGGCCGGCCGACGACGGAGGATGATCACGGGCGGGTCAAGGCCGATCGCACATGGTCAGCAAAGAACGGTAGTCATTGCTTAGCCCGCGGCAAGCCGGGCGACGGGCGGTCGCGGGCGACCGACCGTGGCGCTGCTTCTGCTGGGGCGACGGGCAAGATGGCGGCGGCGGGGCTAGGCTAGTCTCAACGAGGGTGGTCGGGCGCCGCGTACCGTAAACCAGAAGCAACAAGGCCGAGGAAGGAAATGAAGGAGGAAGAAGAAGAGAAGAAAAAAGAAAGAAAAAGAGAAATGGGAGAGGAGAGAGAAGGAGTTGGTGGGGTGTGGGGGGAGAGGCCGACGACGGGGGGTCATGGAAAAGAGGGGAGGGAGAGAGAGAGAGAGATAGAGAGAGAGAGGAAAAAAAAATTATACACATTCAAATGTTAAACGTAAACCGAAGGTCCAAATTCAAAACCGAAACGACGATTTACCGGTCAAAATAAGCCTCGTGATATAAAAAGGGACAAAGGCCAAATTAATTAAATCAAAATATAGCGAGGGAGATCTACTAGTCCATATTCGCACCTGGTCAAAAACTCCACTTTTTCCATTATTCTTGACAATCTCAACGCTATTACAATAATATTGACACCGCCTAATTTATTTCGTCCCGAAACTCCCGAAAATCGACTACCAAGTTCGGGGTCTAAATAACGACCAAATTTGATCGAAAAGCGATTCTAGCGAAATCTCTAATTTAAAATGATAACCGGGAGTGATCAGTTTCCGGCGAGATTTTACTATAAGCACACCGACAAATTACGCTGCTTTATAAATCCCAAAAATAGGCCGAAATTGGATGTCACAGCTTTAGGCTTGATTTCAATTTTTTTTAAGTTTTATGACTTAAATGCACTTTCATGACAATTTTAGGAATTGATTGCACTTTTTGAAAGTTTTAGCAATTACACTTTTTATAACAAGTTTTATGATTTCTAGTGCACTTATCCCTTTATTTAACCAAGCTATTTTCCAAAACCCTAGGGTGGTGAATAAGACTTGGAAATCATGTGAACAGGAACCTACACGTGCTTCAACTTTATTGTAGTCTATTGCAACCTTCATGGCATCAATATGCAATAACAAAGAAAAAAAAAGGCTTATGTTATTTGATGGTGTGGCCTTCGCTAGTCTCGAGTGAAGGTCACGGCCGTCGCTCAAATTTGGTAAGGGCCTCAAGCCCTTGCCGACCCTCGCCTATGATCAATGAGGGTCACCCAAAGACCCTTGTCGGACTTGGAAGAAGAAAAGAAAAAAAAAAAAAAGGAAAAAAAAAAAAAAATTCAAAATTCAAAATAATACTCCATAATGTTCTCTACGATTATCCAAATTACTAAATATTTAGAGATTTCTAGTATTTTTTTTTGTCTGTTCTACTCTAACTCTCAACTCACTTTCAGGCTTTTGCTCGTCTCTTTGCAAAGTGTGAAAATCAAAACCTACATCTTAAACTAAACGCTCCTATTCCTAGCCCTCCCGAGAAGGTGGGGAATTGAACTCCCATCTCCCCTTCCTAAGTAGGAATGGTGGCTACTAGGGCAAATTCCAGTGATTAGAGATTTCTAGTTGACTTGAACTTGTTTTTGTCTTCTCCACCGTATTTGAAAATTAGTGTGGAATTATTTGAGATTAGTTCACTAATTAAGATCAAATTATTTGAGATTAGCTCGCTTGATTTGCTCTTAATTTTGTGGATGAGTGGAGGTGTGTGCTATTGAGCGAGTGTTTAAATTGTATGATACACTTTCGATTTTAATAAGCTTTGATTGAGTGTAAGATCACCAACTGAAGTTAGGGACCCGTGGTGCCTCCCTAAATATATGGTTTTCCTGCATTTATGAAAACTTAGACAAAATATTATACATCACCCTCCCCAAACCCAAGTTTCATCGACCACACGCCATCGCTTGGAATTGTTTGATTATGATAGCTGAGGAGACCTTAATAGTCAAACATATATTATTGGGTTTAATCTCAACACTTATTAAATTACAATCAATTGAACATTGGTGAAGTTATATCCGACGTTAGAGAATTTTCATATTAAGAATTGGAGGTCACTGCTTAAATCCTACCAACTGTGTGTAAATTGGTCAAGACCAGGGCTGATGCACTAGCCAAAAGTATGAATTGGACTTAACTGGTTCATGGAGCTTGCAAAGTGTTCAATGGGCCTTCCGGTAATTGATCTCCACACTCGCTCCCTGAATTATAAAAAGAAAGCCACAGTGAGCTCGATTTGTGTCGAAATGGCAAGGATGAACCCAGAATCAAGACCCTGAGGCATGATGCATTCAATTCCCAACTTCAACATCAATCTCTCCTATCCCAAATTTTTCTAAACCCGAGCTCTCAATTTGAGCTTGAGCATTGCGCTTGAATCTGAGTTCGACTCTACTTTTTGAAGAACATGTTGCTAGAACCCGTACTAAAATTTTAGATAGAGTCCCAGCTGTTTATGCATAAGCTTGAATAGTTCAGAGAAGGCCCCTCGTTATTAATGCCCATCCGATTCCCTTAGGGGACTTTGAAAGGTTGCCATGTTCTGCTGGAAATAGTCAAGATGCATCCTTCATTTGCTATATGGTTAAGCTAGCAATCATATGACTTTTGTTAAATTATTGGGCTAGGACCGGCAATTTTCAGCATGACCCCTTTTACATAAGACATAGTGAAGCGTGTTTCCTTTGTGCTTAAGCGTATTTGTGTCATGAGGGGAGTCAGTCCATTTATATACGAAGAATCAACATGTTGTTTCACGGATTTGGTTTTTTTCGCTACATTTGTGACACGCTTAGACACGCATCGATAAATATGTTACCATATCACACGTATCGACACTACACATTTGGATGCATTTAGACATGTTTGATTAAACAGATTTAGCACGTCCCTTAGGATAGCACAACACATTCAGATACATTGGAAAATGTTTTACGCCAAAAATTCCGTGACTTGAGAACCACGTAATCGACATATAGAGATACGACAAAACTAATAGAACGTATCGTGTTGTTGTCAAACCAAATGTTGACACGACACCATGAGGACACAAGAACACGAACTTCAAGTGCAATCACGACCTTAAAAGAAATTCCAAATACTTAAAGAATAGCATGATCTCTACGTTTGAACACAAAGTAGTTTTGCCCTATATGTTTGCATCTAACACTACTCCTCATGCGATGGTGGAGAACACTCTTTTCGTTCATCATTTACTTCAGGGATTGAGGTTTCGTTTTTCTCTTTAATGAAAGCCCGGCGGAAAGATTTTCTTCAGAGTGTTTGCATGGAGATACATGACAAATAAAAAAAAAAACAGTAAAAACCAACTTACATGATCTGAAGTTGCAATATCATCTGGGCCGATGCAATGTGGGAGCATCAGGCTTTGTCGACCGATCAAGTTGGAGATGTCTATTATTCAAGAGAGTTATCAATTCAATTAACAAGTTGTCGATTTCAAGATTACCGATTACGGATTGTCTACCGAGATATCAATACACAAGTTTATTGTCGATTTCAAGACTCTCTATTGACTACCTAAGGACTGGAGGCTATTCTATCAATGTTTGGTGATCTCCTATGATGATTATTTGGCTCCCAACGATGACGACCAAATTTAGAGTCTAAGTTTAATCATTTTACATTCGGTCAAATATCGTTACTCTTAGTTTTATGAGTCTTAAGTGTGATGTAGGATTCAAGAGTCAAAGTTTAGGTCTCTAGGAGTTTTAATACATTTTCTAGTTCCTAGGTCTTTATTGTATTTTCAAGTTTCATGTTATTAATATTGGGTAGTTCCCATGTCTTCAATGCTTAGCTTTTTCATATGTAATAATCCTCTATATAGCGAGGCTAATTCTCATATGTACGGAAGCGAATTTGAAAATTAAGAATATATGATACTTTCCTCTATGTGAGCGAATATCTTTGGAGAGTGAATAACTCCTATCTCGGCATCCGTAAATTTGGAAAGTGGATTCTTCCTTGGTGGTAAGCCAAAGAAATATTGTATCCTCGGCTAGTGATATTTTGTAGGCCTTGATGTGAGCTTTTCCTATCATGAAGTCCCATATTTATGGATGGTGATTTTTTATAGGTCTTGGTGGTAAACTTCATCAATCCCGATTGAGATCCTTGGTTAGTGGCATGTCCTATATGCCTTGATTCTGGTCATATTTTATCCTACTTCTATCCGTTCATCCATCGACACCCATTCCAAAACACTCTGATTCCATTGACATCACTCAGAGCGACTCTTGCCCACCCCCACAATCGAATCATGATGCAAGAGGAGAAATACGTCAAAATGAAGTGGTGACAGGAAAGATACCTTTTTACTTGTGCCGAATACACGCTTGCTAAAAAATTCTGATTCGTTCATATGATTATGTGAAGACATACTTGTGACAAATTCAACATCGATTTATTCTAAAGGTTACCTTCTCTTTTGTATTTATATCTCATAATCTAAATTTGAATAATAGAGAGCAGACTCATTTATCATAATTGAAATTCATAGAAATGAATATCACTCTTGCCCAAGCAAAAAATTAAAAAGGCACTATTTATTAGATGTGGTATGAAACCACAAAGGCATTACACAACCCAATTGTCTTGATTTAATTATTGAAAAGGAAAATTTTCAAACTTTAGTGCAATGGATAGGTCTTCTGGCAACCCCGAGAGCATGAATCCACACAAGCTTCAACCTTCTTCGCGTCCAATCCAGCTTTTTTGGTGTCTATATGAGTTCAAATATGAAACAAGAAATTTAAAAAGTCACATCAAAATTGAAATTGAATTTTTTAGCAAAAGCATATATTGAAGTCCAAGGAAATGAAATGATTTAGTACGCAACCAACCTCTCCTAATTAAAACATAGTAATGAAACACTTATAAAGAAACAAGATTATACAATGACTTTCTTGGTTTTATGGATCTCAAGAAGTTATGTGATATTTTTGATCTCGAAACAAATATTATTACCTAGATGGTAGTTAAGGCAAGTAGATAAGAAACAACCAACATCGCAGTGCTATGATGCCAGGGACGTCAAAGACACTTTAGGGCATTTCTTGAGGCATTTGGGAATGGATGCAAATGGCAAGGGATTGCCAGCACACAACAATGCACAGGTCGTCTTGCACGATGCGGATGCCACATCAATGTTGATGGATGACCAAAGTATCAGAGCCGCCACAAGCATCGTCGACCCCATTCTCTTGGATGCTGTTACCTCCATGGCTATTCCCACTTAAACTATTTGTAACCTCTCTCTCTCTCTCACAATGATTCTTAACAGCTTTGTGAGCTAGTGCAGGATGCATTAAGATGAACAAGTCTGCCACCAATAAATACTCAGAGATGCATTCGAGTCATTGAATAAGTATATGACTATACGATAAGAAGAGGAGAAATACTATCCTTTTCATTTATGAGAACATGCTTGATATGACATCTAATTCTTACCAAATTTTAGGTCCTGTAAAAAGATGACGAGTTGCTATCTATTGCGAGAATTTCTTTATATGCAGGTACTTGTCAAATTTGATCTCATTAATAAGTTTCTTTCCAAATGGTTCTAATTTTCTAAAATAAATTTAATTTAATCCTTGACAAATTATTTGATTCTAGTGTTATCATACCGATTGATACTGTGATCCCATATTCAATTTATTATTGCTCACATCAATTTCGTTGATGTTTTATTATCCGCGTTAAGTTGAGTCATAACTATGGTGATCACCAAATATTAAGATAACTGTCTTGATGGAAGAAGTTATCCAAAGGGGTGTGAATGGGAATATAAATAGGTCTAAGCCAAACTCCTTAGTATATAAAAAAGAAAAACTATCAACTTTGAGAGGGCAATTGGCTATAAGTACCATTCACCGATCATTCAAGTTTTTGTAAGTCTGGTTTTAATTGAACTTCATCGATTGCTGGAGGTTAGTACAAAATTTTTCATGTTTCCACATTTGAATGTATCCATCCATCAATAATCAGAATCTTCGGTTTTTCGCAAATTTGTACCGTCTAGTCAAAGAGAGCCCCTTGAGGAAGTCACTTAAGTGAGAAAGGGTTTTTTTTTTGGCTTTTTTGCTTTTGAGTCCTAGACACATCATCTTATCCTTTGAACACTATATCTTTTGCATCAAGGACTAAATTGAATTGATTTTACAAAACTAGGACTTTATCGGTAGCGGCCTAGAAAATATCGTTGCATTTTGAAATGGGGTGCATCATTTTTTTTTTGTTTTGTATTCACTCTGTGAAAGTCTTACATTAAGTAAATTTTCATTATTTAATACAAAGTGAGGAGCCAGACAAGGTAGCATATCAGATCTGAAAATAGGGTAAGTGGATAGGTGGTTGCTATTACTGCCCTAATCAATGTGATCTTGTCTCTTCAACTATGGTAATAAGCCACATACGCAAGGGCAAAAAAGCCAGTAGTGATTGGGACACAAATGATCAATGACTGCCAGGGAAACTTCATCCTCGGTCTGTGAAAGTTCCACCGCGAGAGGGGGTGGCTTGAAGAGAAACTCTTGCATGGAGATGAGGTTGGAATTAATGCCAATGATAGTCTCAACAAATAGCTCATCATAATTCATCAACCAATACGGTAACTAATGCTTCTACAACTATTTGAATGACAAAGTATAGTTCACAAACTAATGCTTGTGCTCTGGGACAGTTCCATCTGGCCCCTAGCCTATTCCTAGGAGAAAGCACCTTTGAGCTTTTCTCTTCCCCGAACATTTATAGTAGAACTAGGGCGAGCTCCCTAGCGTGCCTTTCAGTAAGGACAGTACTCGTGGCCGTCCCCAGTAGAGCATGGGCTCATTGGCTGGCCCCGTCCCTAATGAAAGGGAGGAGACGAGATTTTTTGCTTTAGTGATCGGCGTCTCCGTCGCACAGGAGATATTTTTTAAGTGGTGGTTGGTGAGAACCGACCTGATGAGAAGTCATTTTGCCCCGGGCCTCATTGGGGAACTTTGGTGCTTCTCTTAATTGATGGACAATAAGTTAACAGAGGAGTTCAATTTGTTGTCTTTAACCTTTACTTAGCGAGTCCCCAAACATCATTGTCAAAAGGGTGGACCATTTTTTTAAATATATTTCTACCTTCAAACAACAAATATATTAGCCGTTTTATTTGCCTCCCATATTAATTTAAGGAATAAGTGTATTAGAAGTCCTAAAACTTATTATGAAAGTGCAATTGAGTCCTAAAATTTTCAAAAAAAATCAAAACGTAATCAAGTCCTAAAACTTGTCACGAATGTGCAATCGAGTCTTAAAACTTCAAAAGTGCAATCAAATCCTAAAACTTGTCAAATTGGACTTTTTTTAAGTTTTAAGACTTAATTGCAGTTTCATGATAAATTTTATGTCTTGATTACACTTTTTGAAAGTTTCAGGATTCAAGTGCATTTTTTATGATAAGTTTTTAGGACTCCGTGTACTTATCCCTTTAATTAACTAAGCTATTTTCTAAAACCCTAAGGGTGGTGAGTTAACTTGGCAATCGTGCGAATACGAACCTACACGCGTTTCCACTTTATTGGAGTCTGCTGCAACCTTCATGGTATCAATAAGCACTAACAGAAAAAAAAAGGCTCATGCTATTTGCCAAAATTTCAATGAATTTACATGCAAAACATGCTTTATCCTCTAAAACAACCTTTTAGGGAGTTTCATTAGTTTAGAATTAAAATTTTAATGTTACTTACTTCAAGCAAGGATCTATATGTAAGATGGGGTAAAAGTTATATCTAAATGGCGATTGAAGAACTCGGACACCACACGACCAAGATTGCATTACTCAAGCACTATCAGGACAGATGATTTGCCATCATGAAACCCTCCACACAAAAGGCCGTAACAAATCCATGGCAAAATGGTAATCATAAAAGCAAAAAATGAACATTTTCTTGGATTTGACATATGTATCGTTGAGGAAATGTTTATAATTGCCTTGCCATTGCAATAGGTTTTTAGTTTTTTTGAGCACTTTTTCAATTATTGCATAAAAATTAGGGATCAACCTTGACCTCTAAGCAAAAATACCATTAACATAGTTTATATTTGGTTAGAGATTTGAGTGATGCATCATATTTCTTTCACATGGTCTTAACACAATGCTACTACGGACCATCACATGCGTAATCAAGAGCTATAGCTGGCCATATCCATAGAAGAAGTTTAAAATCCATACTCAAATCCTTGTTGATGAAGTTTGATCCCAAATATTACTAGAATCAATTTTTTTAGTATTTCAAATTTCAAGGTTTCGTTTGTTTTGGTCGAATTTTTTTTTGTTAGTATTTATATTTATTACATATTTTAGGTATATTTGTATAGTTTACTATTTAATAAAATTTTATGAGAGAATGATGGAAGGAGTCAAGTTAGTCAGGATTTGCAAATTATTTGAGATTAACTCGCTTGATTTGCTCTTAATTTTGTGGGAAAACTGGACGTGTGTGCTATTGAACGAGTATTTAAATTGTATGATACATTTTCGATTATTATAATCTTTGATTGAGTTTAAGATCATCAGCTGAAGTTAGGAACCCGAGGTGCCTCCCTAGATATATAGTTTTCTTGTATTTTTTAAAACTTAGACAAAATATTATACATCATCCCCTCCCGAAAGCTAAGTTTCTTGCGCCACCTGCCATTGCTTGGAATTGTTTGATATGATAGTTGAGGAGACCTTAATAGTCAAACGTATCTTATTGGGCTTAATATCCACACGTATTAAGTTATGATGAGTCGGGCGTAACCCTCCGAATCGGTGCAGTTGGTTCAGGTGTTAGAGAATTTCCAGCTCATGAATCGAAGGTCACTTGTTTAGAACTCACCAATTGCATGCGAACTGCTCTAGACTAGGGCTACTGCACATGCCAAAAGTTTGAATTGGACTTAACCGATTCATGCAGCTTGCACAGTTTTAATGGGCCTTTAGGTAGTCGATCTCCACGCTCGTGCCCCAGAATTATAAAAGAAAATTACAATGAGTTCGATTCGTGCCCAAATGGCAAGGTGAACCCAAGAATCAAGACTCTGAGGCATGCATCCGATTCCCAACTTCAACCTCAATCTCTCAAATTTCAGATTTTTTCTAAACCCCGAGCTCTCAATTTGAGCTCAAGCATCGCGTTTGAACTAGAGTTCGACTCTACCCCTAGAAGAACATCTTGCTAGTACCCGAACTAATTAAAATTCTAGAAAGAGTCCCAGCTGTTTATGTATAAGATTGAATAGTTCAGCGATGGCCCCTCGTCATTAATGCCCGTCCGATTCCATCAGGAGACTTTGGGAAGTTGGCACGCTCCGCCGGAAATGGTCATGGGCATCCTTCATTTGCTATATAGTTAAGCTAGCAACCATATGACTTTTTTGTTGAAGCAAAGGACTAGGACAGGCAATTTTCGACATTATTCCTTTTACATGAGACGTAGCTAAGTGTGTCTGTTGAGCTTAAGTGTATTTGTGTCATGAGCAAGTCAATCCGTTTATGTACGAAGAATCGACATGTTTCACAAATTCGATATTTTCAATACATTTATGACACGCTTAGACACATACTAATAAATATGTTAACATATCACATGGATCAACACTATCGGATACGTTTATACATGCTTGATTTATTGGGATTGACATGCTACTGGTCACAGCACGACATATTCTGATACATTTGAATATGTTTATGTAAAAAATACTGTGACTAGTGAACAACATAATTGCCGTACAAAGACATCGCACAACTATTAAAACGTGTGGCGTTCTGGTTGAACCCAAATTTGACACGACACCATTAGGACACGAACTGCCATAAAGTGCCGGTCATAAGTGCAATTACGAGTACTTACAAAAAAATAATTTCAAAACACTTAAAAGAACAGCATGATCTATACGTTTGAACACAAAGTAGTCTTGTCCTATATGTTCACATCTAGCGCTGCTCCTCCTACAACGGCGGAGAACACTCTCCCTCGTACATGATTTTCTTCCGGTATTGAGGTTTCGTTTTGCTTTTCAACGAAAGCCCAGCGGAAAGATTATCTTCAGAGTGTTTAAATATAGATACACGATCGTGCAACTTGGATTCCAAATGCTTCGGCACGTGACTAATCAAAATTTTCCAGTAGAGTTCCCTGGCAAAATAACTATTAAATTTTTTTATTTTGACTCATTCTACTCTAACTCTCAACTTACTTTCAGACTTTTTGCCCTGCCTCTTATAGGGCATGAGAGTCAAAACCCATATTTGAAACTACACGTCTCCATCCCTAACTCCCTCTTAAAGAGGTGAGGATTCGAACTCCTCACCTCTCCCTCTCCAAATAAGAAGGGTGGTCACTGGAGCAAATCCTATTAATTAAATAACCATGAAATTTGAAAGACCAGCACTTGTACGCTTGTGTTTACTATGCTGTAGTCGATGAACTGATCGTACCCACCAGCCAAGTACATAAATAATAATAAAAAAGCATCTTTTTCCTTTATCATCGCAAAAAGCATCATTTGTTTTTCCTTTCTGCCCCTCTCTCTGTCTCTCTCTAGGAGTTTAGTATCTTTTTAGTCAAAATCAACTTTTATTTGTAATGATTACAATAACCAAGAAAATTAAGTCAGACAGCGTTATTTTGAGTGAAGTTGTCCATGTCAGATCGCTAGCGTGTTACGCATGACAGCTAGCGATAACTCGACTGTCACATCAGCAATTTCAAGCAAGCCTTTGTCAAGATAACCACAATTGAAAACTCATCAAGTGTTAGGGACTACATTGAAATGATTTGATGGGTCTAGTTACAAATTGAAATCCGAACAATAAATCTAAGACTGAAACAACAATTTTCCTGAGTAATGATGTAGAGTATTTGGTTTCAACCTTTAAATTTGACTAAAACATTACTAGTTCTTTCTCCCCGAAAGAATAGCTTAGACGCTGAACAATTAGATTTTGCATTTTATCTACTGTTGGCCAACTTCCCATTTTAAAAAGTTTCGACTTGTTTGGGGTTCAATGTTTAAACTTGTGGTAGAAGGAAGAACTTTCCATTATAAGAAAGTTTGATCCGTTCTGCGTCAAATGCTTTATCTTGTAATTTTGAAGCTTCTAAATCATCTAATTTACTTATAATTTGTATTTGTTTTGTTTCTATTAGTACCTTGGAAAGTTTAGAGTGCAAGTTGATGGTCATGACTTCATTCTAACTTTGTTTGTTTTACGAAAAATGAATAATTTGGAAATCATCTTACTAAAAATAAGAGTTTGCACCGCTTAAAATAATAAGTAAATGATAAATATTTTCATTATCAATAACAATTTATATCTAAATATTTTTATGGAAGAAAAAAATATTTTTCGTTCGTTTATTTTTGTAAACGATACAAACGATCGGTTTTATGAAAATATTTTTCAAATTATTTATTTTTTTCAAAACCAATGTTTCATGGAATCAACTTTTAGGAAGATGTTTTCCGGATTTTCCGTTCTTTGGTACACGGAAAACAAATTGGCCAAGGAAAAAGTTTTCCATCAACGGAAAAGAGGTCTTCCTGAATAGGGGAAAATGATTTCTGCTTTCTAAATACCCTCATTCTTTCACCTAGACCAAGCACGTTCTCCTTTGTGCACTCCTCTTAATAATATCATTTTCTCTCTTCCTTTTTTTTTTTAAATGACAATTTTAATTATTTTTTTTTTTTTTTTTTTTCTTTCTTTCCTTTTTCTTTTCCTTCTTTTTTTTTTCCTTCTTCCTTGACCGACCTCGACCTTGCCTATGGTCGGTCGCCGATCGTCGCCGCGGTTGGTGACCGGCTGAGGAAGAAGTAAAAAGAAAAAAAGAAGGAAAAGAAAAAGAATTAAAATTCCATTTTTTTAAAAAAAGAAATGAAAAAAATAAATAAATAAATATTACAAAAAGGAGTGCACGGAGGAAAATCTATTTTCATATCAAACGATAGAAACTATTTTTTAGTTCATTTTCAGGTTTTAGCCAAATACAAAAAAAATATTGTCATTTTCCTTAAAAATGGCTTTTTGGAAAACATTTTATTTTTCAGAATTGTCACATTTTCCACGAAACAAATGGAGCTTAAAGGAAGAACTTTTTGTTCATTTACGAAAATAATTATGCTTAATCACCATGTGTTAAGTGAGGGGGCAATACCTTCGACCCCCTTAGATCATCATTTGATTAAATTTATTGAATTATGACGTATTCACATGGTGGTGCACCAAATTATTGGTGCTTAAATAAGTACTATATAATATATAATATGCTATAAATTAAAGTCATGTAATGGCCGGTGGGTCTTAAAGTATCTGTTCGCGAGAGATGAAACAGTTCGAGGGGTTTCTTTAGCTGAGTAACACAAGCTTTTGGGAGCATGTGAGCGACAAGACGGGAGTTGCCATCGCCATCGGAAATGTGATTTCTGGTGTGTAAAGTTGGACTGGCTCTCACCGTCACCCATCATGCACTTGCTTCTCTTCAATTATTGAACGTAAAATTATGTGTTGTGTAGAAAAGTAGTCAACTAGATCCAAGAGACTTCATGCAGAAAAGTAGTATTAATCGAGCAAAGTGACCAGTCAACTAAGGACCTGTTTGGCAACTTATCAAATAATAACTGATTCTGTTCTTTTATTTCCAGAATCAGTTTAAGAACAGAAATTTGTTTGTTAAATTTTTTGTGTTCGGGCACAATTTTGCAAAAAATTGTGTCCAGAATCAGTTTTCGAACAAAATCAAAAAACAAAAAAAAGTAGCTTCTTCATTCTGGAACAATTTTTCCGCAACTGATTTTTCTTGGTTTTTTTCTTTTTTTTTTTGGTTTGTTGTTGTTCTTGATCAACAAGTATTGATTATAACTTTTGGATTAGGAGTAAAATTCCTTCTTATTTTGGGTTGGTCACCTAACTCACTAAGTCCATTTGTGCCCTTTGCAAGGCCGACCTCTCCCATTGCCACCCTAATCAACCTGCCATCCCTCATCCAGCCCCTTCTCTTCATCTTCCTTCTTGTTTGGCCCCCAAGGCTCAACCTCGCCATTATAAGGAGCTCGCGATTTATGGTCAAGCCTCACCCACCAAGCCTTGCCTAGCCTCCACCGTCGCTAGCTAGGACTATGAGTTGGCCTCCCCCTCTCTCGCCCGTGGGCAGCCTCACCCTCCACCGCCCCACCTTGCAGCCTTGTTGGGCCCTTTCTCGGTCGCCGCCACTTGCTCCCCCGTGGAATCAGCTCAGCCCCCATTTTCCCCCATTTGTTCCCCGTTTAGCCATGTCCAAGAAAGGAAGGGGAAAGAAAGAAAAAAAAAATAAAAGGAAATATTAAAAAATTAAAAATATTATTAAAATATTATTAATAAAAAGAAAGTTTGTGTAATTACCAAATGCATTTATGTTCTTTTTCTATTCTAAAAATAGAAATTTAGGACAATTACCGAACGCTTTCAAATGCTTAGAAATTATTTCCGAGCACGGAATTAAAAAGAATCATTTATGCCTAGAATCTGATTTTGGGCTCAGAATGGTTGTCTTGTGCAGCCTAAGAGTCGTGTTGGCTAGTCCATAGTAAGTATGACATAACAAAAATAAGATGAGTTGTCGTTATCTTTATGAAAAAAGAAGAATTTCTGTCTAGGGCTTAATTGTGTAATCATTGAGGCTTGAATTGCCCATTTGGTGGCTGATTTATACTCGATTGAACATTGATTTCGTGATGCCATGTCGCATGCCTAGTGTAGCGGGGTTGTATTAGCATGGCGGGCCTTATGCGTGCCTAATTATGTTGTCCCGGTTGCGTGTATTATGTGTGTGAATTAAATGCCATGTGAGATTGAATTGGATTGCTTTAATGGACATGCTAGTATGTTGTTTGGGCATAACACGACTAAGCGTGAGCATGTCGAATGGTTATTGAGCATGTTTGGCAATAAATGATTATGTGCCTACATTGGAATCGGATGCTCATTGCACATCATGTTGTTGCCCGGTGTCGGATTGCATGGCATTTTTCAATGCTGAGCATTGGCTTGATAAATGGTGTGCAAGTATGCATGTTTGGCTTGAGCATGTGATCACCTAAATTGCCCTGATCGTTTTAGGCGGGGTTCGAGATAAAATTGGTGTGTGCGTGTGATCACATAAAGTCCCGATGCGTGTTCGCGGGGTATTAAACCCTCCTGATTCATTTCATTGGGGCGATGCCGGATTGCGAAAGGCGGTCAGCCTGATCACGTTCGCGGGTTTTAGTCCATATAAGGAGATCGGTGTTGCGCTTGATCGTTTCGCTGGCTAGAGACAGTGGGCCTGATCGTTTCGCCGGGTTAGGAAGTGTTGGATATGAATAGACCTGATGTGTTTTACGCGGGTCAAGCTCTAAATGAGAAATTGAGCGATGTGCTAGTGTGCATTATTAAGCCAGATCATGAGCATGGCATATTTATGGCATATGTGTGCAAGAGTGCATTGGCAGGCGTGCGAGTATGCGATCATTGGTGAACCATGTGTAAGGTCGATATCAAGGAGCTTGAGCATGTGTATGGCGTACGTGTGATTGCGTATATTCGCGTATGTACCATTGTTGCAATCATATTATGCTTAACCTGCAGGGTCCATCGTATACTCGATTTGGGCCAAAGGGAGTAGGTCAATCGATTTTGGATTGTTGCCTGTCAGGAGGTGCATGTTAGCCTAGTTTAGGTTTAGGGGGCCTACTCGCTAAAATTTGTTCTCACTGTTGTTTAAACCCCACTTTTCAGACCCCCAGCCTTGAGGATGGCAGGCGTGCCGATCGTTTAGGGAGGGCCCGGCTAGATATAGTGCTGATCGCGAGCCACGTACCCCCTTTTGATGTTGGTGGCTGTTGACCCGTTTTGGCTTTTATATGTTTATTCTGTTGTAATAGATATTATAAATCCCTGTTATTAATGCAAGTTGTATTTATGGTATTATTGCTACCCTTGGTCATGTGGTTTTAATTTGTACGAGTGTTTGTTGCTTCCGCATGTGCATTGTTCTCTGTTTTGGGTTTTGGGTCGACGACGCATCCTGATACGTCGCACTGAATTGACCATGGCAGGGATGTGGTGCGCCCGTAAGGTTCGGGCGTGGCAGAAAGGCTTTTTTTTTCCTTTTCAATCCTTGACACATCATCTTATCCTTTGAACACTATCTCATATGCATCATGGACTAAAATGAATTGATTTAACAAAACTAGGACTTTATCGATAGAGGCCCAAAAAATAATGTTGCATTTGTTCCCTAATTTGAGATGGCGTACGTAATTTTTTTTTCTTGGTATTGACATTGTGAAAGTCTTACATTAAGTAAATTTTCCTTATTTAATACAAAGTGATGAGCCAAACGAGGTAGCATTCAACGTGATTTGTCTCTTCAACTATGGTAATAAGCCACATAGGTAAGGTGATGTAGCCCAAAGTTGACTACCTGAACAATAGGATCGAGAGAGTAACTTGCACACACGAAAAGTCCGTCACAAAATTGAGCAGAAATTTCAGTTCTCTGCGCTAGTTCAGGAAAATGGGAATAACTTTGTCGATACAAATTGGATTGACCTAATTCCAAAGCCAAAATAATTAAGACTCTTAGATCTATAACTTCTATATTTTGATTTTTCTTAGATAAGAACTGTAGAGCTGTCGATTTCAAAAGGAAGTGGGCGGTTGTGACTGGTCATGATGCGAAAAAGGATGGGAACTTCAATGGTTGCTCTTCTAGGACTCCAGGGAAGTTGAAACATCATCAATTATTTTAGATTGATGGTTGCAACTCTTCAAGGATGCAGACTTCAAAAGCTCCGACTCTTCAAGGACGGAGTGAAATCTCTTTTAGGTTTTCAAGGGGTTTCAACTCTTCAAGGTTCAAGAGAATTGCACTAAGCAAATTTCATTAATCAAATTCAGTCTATCTTCGTACATAAACTTGATGGCTTTTTATAGTACGAGAAAAGTAAAAAAGACTAAAAGCAAATCTAGAAACTAGAAGCTATTATTAAATGCACAATATTTCCAATGCTTGTGACCATCTCAAGGAGTTTTGATGCAAGCTTTGATGCATGGGAAGTGACAAAGTCAAAGATGAGGCTTTTCACTTATCGATGAAACTCTTGATGTTTGTTGATCTTGAATACGAGCCGATCTTTTTAGCTAAATGAGATGGTTTTGAATACGAGTTGCATCATATGGGCAAGAGCCAGTAGCGATTGGGACACAAATGATCAATGACTGTCATGGAAACTTTAGCTTTCGATTTGTCTTGCATGGAGATGAAGTCGGAATTAATGCTAAGTGATAGTCTCAATATATAGTTCATCACAGTTCATCAACGCATACGGTAACTAATGCTTCTATTGCTATTTAAATGACAAAGAAGCATGCTCGTGCTCTGGGATGGTTCCATTTGGTCCCCTAACCTGTTCTCGGGAGAGCACCTCAGCTCCTCTTCCCGAACATTTATAGTAGAACTAGGGACGAGCTCCCCCTAACATGCCTTTTTAGAACAGTACTTGTGGCCATCCCTAGTGGAGCATGGGGTGATTGGCTAGCAATGTCCTAAGGGTTTTGGAAAATAGCTTAGTTAAATAAAGGGATAAGTGTACTAGAATTCTAAAAACTTATTATAAAAGTGTAATTAAATCCTAAAACTTTCAAAAAGTATAATCAAAACTTAAAACTTGTGTCTGCAATCAAAACATAAAACTTGACACAAGTTTTAGGTTTTGATTGCACACGAAAGTTTTTGTCATGCCCCGAATCCTCGACGTCACGAACATCCCTCAAGGTCGATTACAAGTGCGGCGTCCCGGGACACGTCGCCGACCCAACGCCTAACACAGATATTAAAGCACACGCGAGAAGCAATACAATACCCGAACAGTTTTGAACCAAATGACCAAGGATAGCCACTCAGCAAACAGCATGAACAATTACACTTGCGTTGATACTGGGCACCAGACACAATATTCAATTACAGCCCATGCTCAAAAATCAAAAAGTAGTTCAAGGCCACTACAACTAGCCGGGGCTCCTCCCAAAACACTTGATCGCCTACCGTCCTCAAGGTGGGGTTTGAAAATATGGTTTAAACAACAATGAGAATAATCTTAGTGAGTAATTCCCTAAACCTAAACTAGGCTAACGTGCACCTCCGGAGGGTAAATAAAACACATAAATCAATGAACCAAGATAACAATCAATATAAGTTCACCCGGCCCATAGCCCAATTCACTACTCCGCCATGCAGGTTAGACTTTTAATATCATTATAAAACATATGTGATTAAATCGAACCCGAAGGCCACGACCACGAGGCCAATAATAGTTAAAGGCGACCCGAAGGCCCACGACCCGAAGGTCACGGTTTGTCTCGACCCAAGGCCGGTTTATTCTCGACCCGAAGGCCCGACCCGAAGGCCCGCAGTTTATTCACGCGACCCGATCGTGCAATTTTGCACTCACAATTCCAGCCATATCGAAACATAATATGTGAAATCACAAGTAATGGCATCATTCAAGTCCCAACGCCAATATGTGCCCATGTTTAGCATGCAAAAATGTGTTTGCATGCAGTTCCACTCTCGAGCAACAACTGCGACTTCCAACAAGCATGCAAATCCACTCATAGACATGCAATTAAATCATGTCAAGTCATGCTCCATCAATGCCATGCGGGGTTCTAGTAGCAATTCAATATATTTAACTTAGTCATGACATACCCTAATAACACAGTTTAAAAGCAATTAAGCAACACACCAATGGCACATAATATTCGTAAATGACCCATCCAAGTTCACAAATTTGGGTCCACTTTACTACTTCCTTTCTCGCCCATCAAGGCACGCATCATAACATCCCCACATCCATCACCAATGAGCCCACATATCAGCCACTAAATCAAGTAATCACGGCATATTTAGAATTTCTTTAATTAAGTCTTAAATAATCCGAATTTAGGCTAATTAATCTCAATAATTCTTACCCATGAACAGCCCACCATAGGATGTTAAACCGCATCAAAATCGGCATCTAAAGCTTCCAATTCATCACATATATCACCACAATTAAGTCAGCCCACAAATCAAATCCTAAACCACTTAATTAACCTCTAATCATTCGCGCCTCGTCCCGATTCAGTATCAGCATGGGCAGCCCCCACACAGGCCTCTCTAGCCCAATAAATCTCCTCAAAAAGCTCCATTTGTCTCCCCAAAATATCGCCCAAATTAGCCACCACGAGGACCAAACTAGACGCGCTCTCTAATCCACTATTGAACCCGAATTAACCCGAACTCAGGCCGATTCAATCCCAAATCTGTCCAGCCCATATATCGCGCCTCTCCTCGGCCACTAATTCTCCATTAATTCATCATATAAATCCACCAAATCGACCATAATCACAGTCCCTAATCACCTCCACAATTTAACCCCCAATTGATCGCACCTTGTCCGATTCAAACCCGATATGGACAGCCCCCACATCGGTCACTCTAGGCCACTAAATATCCTCAAAATTTTTTATTTAACTCCCCAAAATATCATTTTGATCAGTCACCAATAATGCCAATTAAAGGCGCGCACTAAAATCTGCATTTTAGACCCGAACTTCCCGAACTTGGGCTATTCCATTCCAAACCTGACCAGCCATCTCTCGGCACTTACACAGCCACGAAACCTCATCAAATGGTCACTATAATTCACCAAATCAGTTGCGACCTCAACCCCTATCATCCTTTGCATGATAACCCCTAAATTACCCTAATTTTACCATTAAACTTGTCTAGAAATGCAAAAAATCCTAATTAGGGTTTAGGATCAAACTCACCGGGTGTCCTAAGCTTGAAACCGAGCTGAATAAGTGGCGATGGCGGCTGGACAACGGCGGTCCCGCGCCGGAACAGTGCAGCGAGTGGCGATTCCGGCAAACGGCGCGAACGGCGGCGACGGACTAGACGATTCCACGGCTAAGATGGACACGGCCAGAGAGAGTGGGACGGCTGGACAAGGCTGGGTGAGGCGGTGGTGGTGGTGGGACAGCTCCGGCCCGCCGGCCTCGGCGGCACCGGTGCTCCGTGAAGGCCTTCCACGGCCAAACAAGGGAGGAAGAGAGAGAGAGGAGTGATGGGGCAGGGTGGAAGGGCCACTGGCCGAGGTGAGGGGATCCTGCCCACCTAGCGACCCGCCAAGATGACATGGCACAAGGCGAAGCCGCGTAGTGGGCGCGTGGAGAAGTCCGCAATAGGGAAAGCCTTGGGGAGAGAAAAAACAGGGGAAAGGGTGAGGGAGAGAGGAATCGGGCCGGTGCGGATCGGGCGGCGGCTGGCCGCACGACGGAGGACGGGGATCGGCCGGGCGCATTGGCAAATACGGATCAGCGCGCCGCGAAACGAACGAGCCGGCCGCTTGCGCGTGCCCCATGCGTTGGCGACGGGCGGTCGCTACCCTGACGCATCTGGCGCTGCTCGGGTTGGGCGACGGGCAAATGCATGGCGGCGGCGAGGCTAGGTTTAGTCTCAACGAGGGGTGGTCGGCGTCGGGCAGCATCAAGCAGAAACCAGAAGCAGTCGGCATCGAGGAAGGAAAAGGAAGGAGGAAGAAGAAGAGAAGAAAAAGAAAAGAAAAAGAGAAATGGGAGAGGAGAGAGAAGGAGTTGGTGGGGTAGGTGGGGGAGAGGTCGGACGTATGGGGGCCGCGGGGGAAAGGGGAGGAGAGAGAGAGAGAGAGAGAGAGAGAGAGGAAATAAAAAAAATTATACACATTCAAATATTAAACGCAAACCGAAGGTCCAAATTCAAAACCGAAAACGATCTACTGGTCCAAAATAAGCCTCGCATATAAAAAAGGACAAAGGCCAAATTAATTAAACCAAAATATAGCGAGGGAGATCTACTAGTCCATATTCGCACCTGGTCAAAAACTCCACTTTTTCCATTATTCTTGACAATCTCAACGTTGGCTACAATAATATTGACACCGTCTAATTTATTTAAATCCCGAAACTCCCCGAAAATCGACTACCAAGTTCGGGGTCTAAATAACGACCAAATTTGATCGAAAGTGCGATTCTAGCGAAATCTCTAATTTAAAATGATAACCGGGGTGATCGGTTTCCGGCGAGATTTTACTATAAGCACACTGACAAATTACGCGTTTTATAAATCCCAAAAATAGGCGAAATTCGGGATGTCACAGTTTTAGGCTTGGATTTTAATTTTTTTTAAGTTTTATGACTTAAATGCACTTTCATGACAATTTTTAGGAATTGATTGCACTTTTTGAAAGTTTTAGCAATTACACTTTTATAACAAGTTTTATGACTTCTAGTGCACTTATCCCTTTATTTAACCAAGCTATTTTCCAAAACCCTAGGGTGGTGAATAAGACTTGGAAATCATGTGAACAGGAACCTACACGTGCTTCAGCTTTATTGTAGTCTATTACAACCTTCATGGCATCAATATGCAATAACAAAGAAAACAAAGGCTTATGTTATTTGATGGTGTGGCCTTCGCTAGTCTCGAGTGAAGGTCACGGCCGTCGCTCAAATTTGGTAAGGGCCTCGAAGCCCTTGCCAACCCTCGCCTATGATTGATGAGGGTCACCCGGTGACCCTTGTCGAACTTGGAAGAAGAAAAAATAAAAAAAAAGAAAAGGAAAAAAAGAAAAAAAATTCAAAATTCAAAATAATACTCCACAATGTTCTCTACGATTATCCAAATTACTAAATATTTAGAGATTTCTAGTTTTTTTTTGTCTGTTCTACTCTAACTCTCAACTCACTTTCAGGCTTGTGCTCTGTCTATTTGCAAAGTGTGAGAATCAAAACCTACATCTTAAACTAAACGTTCCTACTCCTAGCCCTCCCTGAGAAAGTGGGGAATTGAACTCCCCATCTCCCCCTTCCTAAGTAGGAATGGTGGCTACTAGGGCAAATTCCAGTGATTAGAGATTTCTAGTTGACTTGAACTTGTTTTTGTCTTCTCCACCGTATTTGAAAATTAGTGTGGAATTATTTGAGATTAGTTCACTAATTAAGATCAAATTATTTGAGATTAGCTCGCTTGATTTGCTCTTAATTTTGTGGATGAGTGGAGGTGTGTGCTATTGAGCGAGTGTTTAAATTGTATGATACACTTTCGATTTTAATAAGCTTTGATTGAGTGTAAGATCACCAACTGAAGTTAGGGACCCGTGGTGCCTCCCCCTAAATATATGGTTTTCCTGCATTTATGAAAACTTAGACAAAATATTATACATCACCCTCCCCAAACCCAAGTTTCATCGACCACACGCCATCGCTTGGAATTGTTTGATTATGATAGCTGAGGAGACCTTAATAGTCAAACATATATTATTGGGTTTAATCTCAACACTTATTAAATTACAATCAATTGAACATTGGTGAAGTTATATCCGACGTTAGAGAATTTTCATATTAAGAATTGGAGGTCACTCGTTTAAATCCTACCAACTGTGTGTAAATTGGTCAAGACCAGGGCTGATGCACTAGCCAAAAGTATGAATTGGACTTAACTGGTTCATGGAGCTTGCAAAGTGTTCAATGGGCCTTCCGGTAATTGATCTCCACACTCGTTCCCCTGAATTATAAAAGAAAGCCACAGTGAGCTCGATTTGTGTCGAAATGGCGAGGATGAACCCAGAATCAAGACCCTGAGGCATGATGCATTCAATTCCCAACTTCAACATCAATCTCTCCTATCCCAAATTTTTCTAAACCCGAGCTCTCAATTTGAGCTTGAGCATTGTGCGTTTGAATCTGAGTTCGACTCTACTTTTTGAAGAACATGTTGCTAGAACCCGTACTAAACTTTTAGATAGAGTCCCAGCTGTTTATGCATAAGCTTGAATAGTTCAGAGAAGGCCCCTCGTTATTAATGCCCATCCGATTCCATTAGGGGACTTTGAAAAGTTGCCATGTTCTGCTGGAAATAGTCAAGATGCATCCTTCATTTGCTATATGGTTAAGCTAGCAATCATATGACTTTTTGTTAAATTATTGGGCTAGGACCGGCAATTTTCAGCATGACCCCTTTTACATAAGACATAGTGAAGCGTGTTTCCTTTGCGCTTAAGCGTATTTGTGTCATGAGGGGAGTCAGTCCATTTATATACGAAGAATCAACATGTTGTTTCACGGATTTGGTTTTTTCACTACATTTGTGACACGTTTAGACACGTACCAATAAATATGTTAGCATATCACACGTATCGACACTACACATTTGGATGCATTTAGACATGTTTGATTAAACAGATTTAGCACGTCCCTTAGGATAGCACAACACATTCAGATACATTGGAAAATGTTTTACGCCAAAAATTCCGTGAATTGAGAACCACGTAATTGACATATAGAGATACGACAAAACTAATACAACGTATCGTGTTGTTGTCAAACCAAATGTTCACACGACACCATGAGGACACAAGAACACGAACTTCAAGTGCAATCACGACCTTAAAAGAAATTCCAAATACTTAAAGAATAGCATGATCTCTACGTTTGAACACAAAGTAGTTTTGCCCTATATGTTTGCATCCAACACTACTCCTCATGCGATGGTGGAGAACACTCTTTTTCGTTCATCATTTACTTCAGGGATTGAGGTTTCGTTTTTCTCTTTAATGAAAGCCCGGCGGAAAGATTTTCTTCAGAGTGTTTGCATGGAGATACATGACAAATAAAAAAAAAAACAGTAAAAACCAACTTACATGATCTGAAGTTGCAATATCATCTGGGCCGATGCAATGTGGGAGCATCAGGCTTTGTCGACCGATCAAGTTGGAGATGTCTATTATTCAAGAGAGTTATCAATTCAATTAACAAGTTGTCGATTTCAAGATTACCGATTACGGATTGTCTACCGAGATATCAATACACAAGTTTATTGTCGATTTCAAGACTCTCTATTGACTACCTAAGGACTGGAGGCTATTCTATCAATGTTTGGTGATCTCCTCGATGATTATTTGGCTCCCAAATCGATGACGACCAAATTTAGAGTCTAAGTTTAATCATTTTACATTCGGTCAAATATCGTTACTCTTAGTTTTATGAGTCTTAAGTGTGATGTAGGATTCAAGAGTCAAAGTTTAGGTCTCTAGGAGTTTTAATACATTTTCTAGTTCCTAGGTCTTTATTGTATTTTCAAGTTTCATGTTATTAATATTGGGTAGTTCCCATGTCTTCAATGCTTAAGCTTTTTCATATGTAATAATCCCTCTATATAGCGAGGCGAATTCTCAAATGTACGGAAGTGGAATTTGAAAATTGAGAATATATGATACTTTCCTCTATGTGAGCGAATATCTTTGGAGAGTGAATAACTCCTATCTCGGCATCCGTAAATTTGGAAAGTGGATTCTTCCTTGGTGGTAAGCCAAAGAAATATTGTATCCTCGGCTAGTGATATTTTGTAGGCCTTGATGTGAGCTTTTCCTATCATGAAGTCCCATATTTATGGATGGTGATTTTTTATAGGTCTTGGTGGTAAACTTCATCAATCCCGATTGAGATCCTTGGTTAGTGGCATGTCCTATATGCCTTGATTCTGGTCATATTTTATCCTACTTCTATCCGTTCATCCATCGACACCCATTCCAAAACACTCTGATTCCATTGACATCACTCAAAGCGACTCTTGCCCACCCCCACAATCGAATCATGATGCAAGAGGAGAAATACGTCAAAATGAAGTGGTGACAGGAAAGATACCTTTTACTTGTGCGAATACACGCTTGCTAAAAAATTCTGATTCGTTCATATGATTATGTGAAGACATACTTGTGACAAATTCAACATCGATTTATTCTAAAGGTTACCTTCTCTTTTGTATTTATATCTCATAATCTAAATTTGAATAATAGAGAGCAGACTCATTTATCATAATTGAAATTCATAGAAATGAATATCACTCTTGCCCAAGCAAAAAATTAAAAAGGCACTATTTATTAGATGTGGTATGAAACCACAAAGGCATTACACAACCCAATTGTCTTGATTTAATTATTGAAAAGGAAAATTTTCAAACTTTAGTGCAATGGATAGGTCTTCTGGCAACCCCGAGAGCATGAATCCACACAAGCTTCAACCTTCTTCGCGTCCAATCCAGCTTTTTTGGTGTCTATATGAGTTCAAATATGAAACAAGAAATTTAAAAAGTCACATCAAAATTGAAATTGAATTTTTTAGCAAAAGCATATATTGAAGTCCAAGGAAATGAAATGATTTAGTACGCAACCAACCTCTCCTAATTAAAACATAGTAATGAAACACTTATAAAGAAACAAGATTATACAATGACTTTCTTGGTTTTATGGATCTCAAGAAGTTATGTTATATTTTTGATCTCGAAACAAATATTATTACCTAGATGGTAGTTAAGGCAAGTAGATAAGAAACAACCAACATCGCAGTGCTATGATGCCAGGGACGTCAAAGACACTTTAGGGCATTTCTTGAGGCATTTGGGAATGGATGCAAATGGCAAGGGATTGCCAGCACACAACAATGCACAGGTCGTCTTGCACGATGCGGATGCCACATCAATGTTGATGGATGACCAAAGTATCAGAGCCGCCACAAGCATCGTCGACCCCATTCTCTTGGATGCTGTTACCTCCATGGCTATTCCCACTTAAACTATTTGTAACCTCTCTCTCTCACACACACACAATGATTCTTAACAGCTTTGTGAGCTAGTGCAGGATGCATTAAGATGAACAAGTCTGCCACCAATAAATACTCAGAGATGCATTCGAGTCATTGAATAAGTATATGACTATACGATAAGAAGAGGAGAAATACTATCCTTTTCATTTATGAGAACATGCTTGATATGACATCTAATTCTTACCAAATTTTAGGTCCTGTAAAAAGATGACGAGTTGCTATCTATTGCGAGAATTTCTTTATATGCAGGTACTTGTCAAATTTGATCTCATTAATAAGTTTCTTTCCAAATGGTTCTAATTTTCTAAAATAAATTTAATTTAATCCTTGACAAATTATTTGATTCTAGTGTTATCATACCGATTGATACTGTGATCCCATATTCAATTTATTATTGCTCACATCAATTTCGTTGATGTTTTTTTATTATCCGCGTTAAGTTGAGTCATAACTATGGTGATCACCAAATATTAAGATAACTGTCTTGATGGAAGAAGTTATCCAAAGGGGTGTGAATGGGAATATAAATAGGTCTAAGCCAAACTCCTTAGTATATAAAAAAGAAAAACTATCAACTTTGAGAGGGCAATTGGCTATAAGTACCATTCACCGATCATTCAAGTTTTTGTAAGTCTGGTTTTAATTGAACTTCATCGATTGCTGGAGGTTAGTACAAAATTTTTCATGTTTCCACATTTGAATGTATCCATCCATCAATAATCAGAATCTTCGGTTTTTCGCAAATTTGTACCGTCTAGTCAAAGAGAGCCCCTTGAGGAAGTCACTTAAGTGAGAAGGGTTTTTTTTTTTTTTTGGCTTTTTTGCTTTTGAGTCCTAGACACATCATCTTATCCTTTGAACACTATATCTTTTGCATCAAGGACTAAATTGAATTGATTTTACAAAACTAGGACTTTATCGGTAGCGGCCTAGAAAATATCGTTGCATTTTGAAATGGGGTGCATCATTTTTTTTTTGTTTTGTATTCACTCTGTGAAAGTCTTACATTAAGTAAATTTTCATTATTTAATACAAAGTGAGGAGCCAGACAAGGTAGCATATCAGATCTGAAAATAGGGTAAGTGGATAGGTGGTTGCTATTACTGCCCTAATCAATGTGATCTTGTCTCTTCAACTATGGTAATAAGCCACATACGCAAGGGCAAAAGCCAGTAGTGATTGGGACACAAATGATCAATGACTGCCAGGGAAACTTCATCCTCGGTCTGTGAAAGTTCCACCGCGAGAGGGGGTGGCTTGAAGAGAAACTCTTGCATGGAGATGAGGTTGGAATTAATGCCAATGATAGTCTCAACAAATAGCTCATCATAATTCATCAACCAATACGGTAACTAATGCTTCTACAACTATTTGAATGACAAAGTATAGTTCACAAACTAATGCTTGTGCTCTGGGACAGTTCCATCTGGCCCCTAGCCTATTCCTAGGAGAGCACCTTTGCTCTTCTCTTCCCCCGAACATTTATAGTAGAACTAGGGCGAGCTCCCTAGCGTGCCTTTCTAAGGACAGTACTCGCGGCCGTCCCCAGTAGAGCATGGGCTCATTGGCTGGCCCCGTCCCTAATGGAAGGGAGGGAGACGAGATTTTTTGCTTTAGTGATCGGCGTCTCCGTCGCACAGGAGATATTTTTTAAGTGGTGGTTGGTGAGAACCGACCTGATGAGAAGTCATTTTGCCCCGGGCCTCATTGGGGAACTTTGGTGCTTCTCTTAATTGATGGACAATAAGTTAACAGAGGAGTTCAATTTGTTGTCTTTAACCTTTACTTAGCGAGTCCCCAAACATCATTGTCAAAAGGGTGGACCATTTTTTTAAATATATTTCTACCTTCAAACAACAAATATATTAGCCGTTTTATTTGCCTCCCATATTAATTTAAGGAATAAGTGTATTAGAAGTCCTAAAACTTATTATGAAAGTGCAATTGAGTCCTAAAATTTTCAAAAAAAGCGCAATCAAGTCCTAAAACTTGTCACGAATGTGCAATCGAGTCTTAAAACTTCAAAAAGTGCAATCAAATCCTAAAACTTGTTAAATTGGACTTTTTGGAAGTTTTAAGACTCGATTGCAGTTTCGCGATAAATTTTATGACTTGATTGCACTTTTTGAAAGTTTCAGGACTCAAGTGCATTTTCGTGATAAATTTTTAGGACCTCCGGTGTACTTATCCCTTTAATTAACTAAGCTATTTTCTAAAACCCTAGGGTGGTGAGTTAACTTGGCAATCGTGCGAATACGAACCTACACGCGTTTCCACTTTATTGGAGTCTGCTGCAACCTTCATGGTATCAATAAGCACTAACAGAAAAAGAAAAGGCTCATGCTATTTGCCAAAAATTTCAATGAATTTACATGCAAAACATGCTTTATCCTCTAAAAACAATCTTTTAGGGAGTTTCATTAGTTTAGAATTAAAATTTTAATGTTACTTACTTCAAGCAAGGATCTATATGTAAGATGGGGAAGAAGTTATATCTAAATGGTGATTGAAGAACTCGGACACCACACGACCAAGATTGCATTACTCAAGCACTATCAGGACAGATGATTTGCCATCATGAAACCCTCACACACAAAGGCCGTAACAAATCCATGGCAAAATGGTAATCATACAAGCAAGAGCACACATTTTCTTGGATTCCTCATATGTATCGTTGAGGAAAGCACAGGATAATTGCCTTGCCATTGCTGACACCTAAATTTTAGTTTTGCTACTTAGTCAATTATTGCATCAAAAATTAGGGATCAACCCTGACCTCTAATCAAAAATACCATTAACATAGTTTATATTCGCTCTTTATTTGAGTGATGCATCATATGCAACTCACATGGTCTTAACACAATGCTACTACGGACCATCGCATGCGTAATCAAGAGCTATAGCTGGCTATATCCATAGAAGAAGTTTAAAATCCATACTCAACTCCTTGTTGATGAAGTTTGATCCCAGTGGTTACTCGAATCAATTTTTTTAGTATTTCAAATTTCAAGGTTTCGCTTGTTTTGGTCGAAATTTTTTTTGAATTTGCAAGAAGTTAGATTTGGAAAGTCATATGAATATGGAAAAGCAAGGAAAATTATCCAAAAAGTCCTAAATTTATTGCACATTTGTCAATTCAATTCCGAGCCTTTCAATTTTGCTAATTCAATCCTAAACATTATCACGTTTTGTCAATTGAGTTCATTTAGGCAATTTTAATCGGAAATTACCAACATGAATGCCAAAAGTGTTATGTAGGATGGCCAGCGCTGATATAGATAATTTTAATAATTTTTGAATTTTTAATTAATTTTATGTTTTTCTCCTTTTTTTTTTCTTTTTCTTCTTCAAGTCCATTGATGGACGACGACCCTTGCCAATGCAGCCCTCACCCAGATCTAGCAAAAGCCATGAGGCCCTTGCCTATGATCGACGAGTGTCGGTTGGTCACCCTTGCCAAACCTGGAAGAAGAAAAAGAAAATAGAAAGAAAGAAAAGAAAAGGAAAGGAAAAAAATAATTCAAAAATTCAAATAAACATTATTAAAAATTGTTCATGTTAGCGCTGGCCATGTCATGTAGAACGGCCGGCGTCCACATTAGCAATTTCAAGCTAAAATTGAGCGGATTGACTCAATTGACAAAAAGTGAAAAGATTTATAACTCAATTAGCAAATTGAATGGTTTAGGATTAAATTGGCAAAAGTGTAACAGATTTAGAACTTTTTAAGCAATTTTCCTTGGAAGAGCATATGACCAATAAACAGTGTGTGTGTGTTTGACCTGAATAAAAGGCTGAAAGAGTTTAGTTAGAGATTTCGGTGAAGACTATTCATTTCTTTTTTTCTCGAATTAAATAAGTACATAAATAAGTAGATTTATTTATTTATTAAAAATTTGGGGACTAATAGTCGACCCACTCGCGCAGTGAACGCCTTCATGCATTGGCATCTCCACATTGTTCTCCACGATTATCCACCGTCTCTGAAAGTTAGTGTGGAATTATTTGAGATTAGCTCACTAATCAAGGTCAAAATATTTGAGGTTATCTCACTAAAAAAGGTCAAAATATTTGAGATTAACTCGCTTGATTTGCTCTTAATTTCTTGGATGAGTGGAGGTGTGTGCTATTGAACGAGCATTTAAATTGTATGATACTTATTCAATTTTAATAAGCTTTGTTCGAGTTTAAGATCACCAGCTGAAGTTGGGGACCCGTCGTGCCTCCTTAGATATATAGTGTTTTTGCATTTTTGAAAAGACAAAATATTATACGTCACCCTTCCCAAACCTAAGTTTCTTCGACCACATGCCATTGCTTGAAATTGTTTGATTATGATAGCTGAGGAGACCTTAATAGTCAAATATATCTTATTGGGCTTAATATCAACGTGTATTAAGGGTCCATTAATTTTGCAGAAAATGTGACATTTTTGAAAAGTGTTTTTTAGGAAGTCTTGACAATATTTTCTAGTGTTTGGTTGAAATAAGGAAATTATTTATAGAAAATATTTTTCTGCAAATGAAATGGAGCCTGACTTACTATGAGTTGAGTCTAACCATTTAGGATTGGTGTAGTTGGTTCGAACGTCGGAGAATTTCCAACTAAGGAACTAAAGGTCGCTTATTTAAATCCCACCAATTGTGTGAGAATTGCTCTAGACTAGGGCTGCTGCACGGGGCCAAAAGCCTAAATTAGACTTAACCGGTTTATGGGCCTTATATGGTGTTCAATAGATCACAATGAGCTCAATTTGTGCCCAAATGGCACAGGTGAACCCCATAAATCAAGACCATGAGGCATGCGTCCGATTCGAGACTTCAAATCAATCTCTCAAATTTTTGATTTTTCTAAACACTATTCTCTCGATTTGAGCTCGAGCATTGCAAATTGCTTTGGACCAGGGCTACTGCACAAGCAAAAAGCCTGAATTAGACTTAACCAATGCAAGTGGCTTGTATGATGTTCAATAGGTCACAATGAGCTCAATTCGTGCCCAAATGGCAAGGATGAACCCCAGAAATCAAGATCATGAGGCACACATCCGATTCCTGACTTCAACATCAATCTCTCAAATTTCAGATTTTTCTGAGCATGACTCTCTCGATTTGAGCTCGAGCATTGCGTTTGAATTCGAGTTCATCTCTACCTCTAGAAGAACATGTTGCACGTACTCGTACTAATTGATATATTTTTGACATGGGAACGAAGGCTATGGATTACGGCAATGCATGCATGCAATTTGGTTTGGAATAGCTGGCGCTTTGACCAGGCTTTTAATGTAATAAGAGAGAAAGAGTCCCAGGTGTTTATGTATAAAGCTTTGAATAGTTGAGAAATTAGGAGACTTTGAAAGCTGGCACGTTCTGCCGGAAGTGGCCGTATGCATCCTTCCTTTGCTACATAGTTTAATATAGCAATCATATTACTTTGTCGTCAAATCAAAGGGCTAGGACCAGCAATTTTCGACATCATCCTTTTACATGAGACGTAGTTAAGCGTGTATGTGTCGTCAGCAAGTCGATCTGTTCATATGTGAAGAATCAACGTGTCATTTCACATATTTGATCTTTCCGATATATTTATGACACGCTCAGACACATAGTTACGAAATATGTTAAACATATCACATGTTTCCACACTACACATTCGGATATTTTAGACATGTTCTGTGAAATAGATTAACATGTTATCTATGACAGAACGTGGCATTTAGATAGATTTGAATATGTTTATATAAAAAATACCGTGACTTGTGAATCGCATGATTGACATACATGACAAAATATGAAGTGGTTTAGGTCATGCATGACAACAACCATTCTCGTCTTGGGAAATGCAGTTCGATCGAAAATGATTCTTTTTATTATGTGCTTTCGAACCGATTCTAAACATTTGAAGGCGTTTGGTAATGGCCAAAATTCCGTGCTTGGAATGCAATTGTGTTTTAATAATAAGCATAAAATTTCTTTTTATTAATAATATTTTAAATATATTAATATTTCTTTCTTTTCTTTTTTTTTCTCTCCTCTTTCTTGGCCATGGCCAATAAAATATTTTTTTAATTAATAATAATTTTATTAAAAATAATTTTTTATTAATAATTTTTAAAAAACATTTTACTAAAAATATTTTTATTGAAAATATTTTTTTTTTTTTTTTTTCGCCATGGCACAGGTCACTGGCCATGGCCGGTCAAATAATTTTTTTATAAATATTTTTTGTTAATAATATTTTAATAAAAAATATTTTTATTGAAATTATTATTTTATATTTTTTTGCCATGGCATGGTCGCTGGCTTATAAATGATTTTTTATTAATAATATTTTTCATTAAAATATTTTAATAAAATTTTTTTATTGAAAATATTTTTTTTTTTTTTTTTTGCCATGGCACAGTCACTAGCCATGGTCGGTAAAATATTTTTTAATAAAATTTTTTATTGAAATTTTTTTTTTTTTTTTTGCCATGGCACAGTCATTTGGTATAAATTTGGTAAAATATTTTTTTATAAATAATTTTTTCATTAATAATAATTTTTTTATTAAAATATTTTTATTTTTATTGAAAATATTTTTTTTTTTTTTTTTTTTTATGGCACGTCGTTTACGCCATGGCCAAGAAAATTTTTTATTAATAATATTTTTTTTTTTTTTTTTTTTTGCCATGGCCTAGTCACCGGCCATGGCTTTTTAAAATTTTTTTATTAATAAAATTTTTATTAATAATATTTTTATTAAAATATTTTAATCTCGCTAGATAATCTGGCGAGGATGGCCATCGCACCGGACATTAGAAACTATATTAAAAATCAAGAAAAAGAAGAAGAAAAAAAAACTGATTCTCATTTTTATTTCCAGAATTAAGAAGTTACTTTTTTTTTTTATTGTTGATTTTAGTCCAAAATCGATTCTCGGGCACAAATTTACAAGAATTTGTGCCTGGAGAATAATAAAAAAATTAAACAAGTTTAATTTCTATTTCTAAACTGATTCTGAGAATAAAAGAACAGAATCAAATAATATTTGTCAAGTTATTATGCACAACGGTAATATCACAACATCATCCGCCTACATGGCGTGCTTAAATTTACGTGACTTCACTTAAAACGGGACACTTGTCCTTCGACGTGGAATTAAAAAAGTGAACCCCGGAAGCTCTCTTGTCTCTCTGGCTCTCTCTCCTCTGGCCGAAAGGACTGACACACGCAACAATCAATGTTGAATTTATTGCCTCTTTTCTCTCTCCCCCCTCTTTGTAGAAGAACTCATTTCCAGTCTTCCTTCGATATCCCTCTGTTCTGCAGCTCTCTTCCCCTCCCATTCTCTGTCCCTCACTCACCTCAAGCCCTCCCCCTCCTCCTCCTCCTCCTCCTCCTCCTCCTCAACCTACGTCTTCGTTGCCGCCGTTGCCTTTCTCGGCTCTAGCACTGGCCTCTCGAACTCTTCTTCGTCTTCTACTCTAGTCCGTTCCGTATTTCCGGCTCGGTTACGTCAAGAATATTGTGGCGGAGGAGAGAGAAAACTATGGACAACAAAAGCAGGCGTAAAGATACATAATGTGGCTGGAAACTTCTTGTTTGCTTGCTTCATCATCTGTTGGTTCTGCGTTTGCAAGTGGTCAATGTTTGATGCAAAACAGTTCTAGCCCTTCCATTTTTTTTGGTCGGAGTCCTTTTAATTTTTATTTTTTTCTCCTTTTATGTTCGCTTTTCCTTATCTCATTGTAAGGAATTTATAGAAAGAATCAACTTTCCTGCCCAAATGTTGGGGAGGAAGTGCATCTAAGTAGGATGAAATCACTGAGCTTGATTTTGGGACTTATATACAAAAATGCTGAAAATGATTCGGAATTCGCTTGCACTTTGCCTTAATTTTGAGGGCTAGTTATGCTTCTACAGCAACAAAAGCCACCAAAGTGGTGCTCAAAGTCGATGATCAGTAACTTCAAGTTGATATTTTCGGCCTTCCACGAGTTAATCTAGATTGAGATTTCACCGATGATACATGATTAAAAAGAATAATTGAGTTTCATAATATTTAAAATATTATAATTTACAGATTAAGCTAACGACCAGTAAAGGTGATAGTTGGGTAACGGTCAAAAAAGAGGAGGACAATTGGGTGGATTCTTTTTCATTAATGATGGACTCTCGAATTTAAGGAAGGCGTCATTTTTTATTTTGGTTGGCAAGGAACACGTCTTTGGAGATTCGATTCGACAAATATTTTTCTCGAGAATATGGGCTAAATTTGTGGGCACGTCTCGATCCTTGGCGAAAGTCAAGGATTTGGGTGTATAAATATGGTCGAGCATATTGCGACGAATTATCTTCAAAAGATCGAGCGTACATGGAAAGGATTCATTATTGAACAAGGTAAAGGCAAACTAACAAGCCAAGTGTGTAGGGGCCGTTTACTCGATGGCGGAAAAGAGAAGAATTCTTTCCAACTTTCGAAAGGTAGAATCTCAGCAATAAGTAGACCTGTCAAATGGGTGGATCGGGTTGAATTTGGGTCGAGTCATAAATGGTCCGATCCAAATTGATCCATTAATCCGTTTATGACCTATTTATGTGCAATGCAATTTTGTTGACCCATACCCGAATTCGGACCCATACCCAACCCATACCCGATTAGACCCATATTGCTAAAAATACTTTCATATTTAATTAAATATAGGAAAATTCATACCCAAGCTGAAATGAGAGTCGAGAATAAGTAAGTGCAAGATTGAGTGAGGGTGAGAGAAATGCATTGAGTTTAAATCGGTTGTAAACTCATTTATGACCCATTTGCGACCCATTTATGACCCTTTTAACACTAATATAAGACTTCTACCTATTTATGACCATTTTACTAAATATAACTAACCTATTTATGACCCATTTACTAATAAATGAGTTAAGAAATGGGTTTATGACCCATTTTGACAGGTCTAGCAATAAGGCACAAAATTCCAAAAAATAAGGAAAAGATATTGCCAATATTAGACGTTCACTACGCCCTATCATTGCCGCCGTTGAGCCTTAACGGTCACCGCGCCCTGCCGCCACGACGTCATTGCTCCTCCCAACCAAGCCAAGTCTGCATCGTTCCCTTCAGTGCCCTCGACGCGGCCACCGACGCAGCGACAAGTCCAAGCGACGCTAAACATAAGTTTCCAGCAAAATCGGAGAAACCCGCCAGTCCGACCAACTCCTGCAGCTGCTGTTCCCCACCAACATTAGTTAACCAGCACCTTGGGCGAGCATCAAACCTAGTTGAAGGCTAATGGCTCTGCCATACTCCTCCCTCTCCTCCGCCCAAAAAAGCAAGGACAGGATAGAGAGTTGTCTCATAGTACTCACAGTTTCTCTCTCCTCCACCATAATATTCCTCACGGCCGTCGGTTGCGTCAGTGGAACCCCTACAACTCAGCACCACCACCGGAATATCCAGCCTCGCAAGTCTCTTTCGCTTCAAAATCGTTGGCAACGTAACCAAGCCGCCGGAAATAGGGAACGGACTAGAGTAGAAGATGAAGAAGGGTGGGTTCAAGAGGCCAGTACCCGAGCCGGAAAGGCAACGGCGGCGACAAGCTGTAGGCGGAGGAGGAGGAGGAGGAGGAGGAGGAGAAACCTTGAGGTGAGTGAGCGACAGAGAAAGGGATTCGGGAGGTGAGGAGAGTTGCAGAACAGATGGGTATCGAAGGAAGACTTGAAATGAGTTCTTCTGCAAAGAAGGGAGAGAGAGAAAAGAGGCAATAAATTCAACATTGATTGTTGCGTGTGTCAGTCCTTTCAGTTAGAGGAGAAAGAGACAAGAGAGCTTCCAGTTCACTTTTTTAATTCCACGTCGGAGACCAAGCGTCCTATTTTGAGTGGCGCCACGTAAGTTTAAGCACGTCATATACGGATGAAATGATGATATTAAACCACTGGATATTTTCTCGACATTAAGAGATGTGACACGATTAATAAAACGTGTCGTGTCCTGGTTAAACCCAAACTTGACATGAAACCATTTGGATATCAAAACACAAACCGCCCCGAGGTGCCGGCCTCAAGTACAATCACGATTACTTAAAAATAAAATAAAAATTAAAACAATTAAAGAATATCGTGATCTATACGTTTGAACACAAAGTAGTTTTCCCCTATATGTTTATATCTAGCGCTACTCCTCATACAAAGGTGGAGAACACTCTTCCTCGTACATCATTTACTTCAGGTATTTAGGTTTCGTTTTGCTTTTCAATGAAAGCCCAGCGGAAAGATTTTCTTCAGAGTGTTTATATGGAGATACACTACCACGCAACTTACATTTCCAATACTTCGATACGATGACTAAAAAAATAAAATAAAAACCAATAAATTCTTCTTTGCCACAAGTTCAGCAGAAAGTTTCTTCGACAAATTATTCTGTTCATGTCATGTGTGTATGTGTGTATGTATGCACACACATTTCCTAGTTTTCATGTATAGCAAGGATCCTTACTCACAACATAGGTTGTGATCTAGATTTGAATAGATGTACATTGGGAAAACTCTGCGCATTGCAGCGTCGGACTTGAAGGAGGAGAATAAGAAAAAGGGGAAGCCCAGTTCGAATTCCATATACTACGAGAAAAACTAGGATTTTACTACGAAAATTTGCAATGAAAAAATTCGTCGGATTTTTCGTCGCTAATTTTCGACGAATTTTGGCACGGAAAGTTATTCATGGCAAATTTCCCACGAATTTTACCATGAAAATAGTATATAATGCAATAATTGCCCGAAAACTTGATTTTCGTGGCAAAATTCATGGCAAATTTCTCACAAATTTTGCCGCGAAAATAGTACATAGTAACATTTGCCCCGAAACTTGAATTTCGTGGCAAGCATGCCATTAATTTTACCACGAAAATAGTACTTTGTCACATTTGCCCGGAAATTTGAATTTCGTGGCAAATTTGCCACGAAAGTAGTATATAGTGCAATAATTTGGATGTTGATCTTGCTTGTGGGTATAGCTTTCATCATTTTGTATATTAGAGAGAAACTTGCCTGGCCAAGAATTATTATATCCGAGCCATTTAAATATCATATTATATGGTCGACAAAATCAATAAAATTATATAATAAAGGGCAAAAAAAAAAAAAAAAAAGAATTGAAACGTGTTTCCCGAAATACACACAAAAACAAAACTCCACGAGCCGAAAAAGAAAATGCTGCTGCTTCTCTTCGGTCCTCTCTTCCTTCTTCTTCTTCACTCGATGTCGCTCGCGACGAAAAACGGGTGAAGTGCGGCAGAAGATAACGACACAGTTCTCTACTTCTCGCCTCGCGCCGAGAGCTCGACATTTTCCTCCCTTCCCCCTTGCTGCTCCGGGAGCTTCGAGGCGCGCCGGCTCGGCTCGGCTCGGCTCGGCTCGGCTCGGCTCGGCTCGGCTCGGCTCGGCCCGGCCGCTGAGGATGCTGGCCTCCCGGCGAGCCTCGCCGCGGTTCTTCTTCTCTCGCCGTGCCGCCTCCGCCGCCGGATCCTCCTTCGATTAACCCCCTGGGCGGAGCTCGTGGTGCCGCTTCTCGCCGTTGCCGCCGTTGCCGTCGCGGCTGCTGCTGCTCGGCGCGCGATCTCGCCCGCTGGTGGAATCCTCGCAGATCTGGCGCCGTCGGTGATGTCGGTGCTCCAGCGGTTCTTCGCCGGAGGTAATAGAGATTTGCTCCGATTTCTTAGTTTCGCCTGTTGCTTTGATTCTGACGAGACTGTAGTCTCCTCGAGTGGCTTGATTCGATGCTGAATGTTTCGGGTCATTGGGAGTTCGCGCTCGGGAGAGGCAATGGACCGTGTTGGTTTTTCAATGCCTAGCATTTGATTTTGCTCTGGTTCTTCAGAGGAACGAGAGCGGAAGCAGGCTGGCAAGTCACTAGTTTCAGTAGGAAGATAAACTTCGCAACATTTTCAATCGTGTACGTGTTTTCTGACAGAATCCTTCGGGTTCGGGGGCCTGATAGAAGCTTTAGTTGGCGACACGATTTAGATTAATAGGTAACTTGTGTTTGTGCGGGAGCTCGAGTTGAACTAACCCAAATTTCTGGATTTCCCGTTTATATGAGACCTCTAATCTGCGTGCACCAGGAGTTTCAAGGAGCGACTCGAAGGAAAAAATCCGTTCCTACCGCACTTGGTCTAGCAAACCTCTTTTCCTTTTAATTGAGAGTTTGGTCCTAGAGCAATCTCGATTCATTGCATGCTCAATTTTGTCACGAGTACGCATAAATAGACAAATCCGACTTTTGACATCATCCCCCTTCTGTCGACATGGAGTGGAAGTGTAGCTGACAGAAGCATTCACTTGTTGCGTGGTAAGTTGCCGACTGAAAACGTTTAGAAGGTGATGCCGTTTCAACCGGTTCCAGTGGCCTTTGTCAGAGCATTTATTGAAAATAATCCCATAAGTTGGGTAAGCTGTAGCATTTACTTATACCCATTTTGAGCTCTCAAGTATTGACTCAATGAGCTTGTGATCTTTGATCACTAACCTAAGACGCCTTTACAACTTGCTATGCTCACTCTGTAGGACTAGAAAAGCCTTATGGTTTCCAGTAGATCCAAGACAAGTTTCATTTGTTGTTGGTGTCCTCCACTGGCTATATTGGACAAACAACATTCTGTTGAACACTGAGCTCAATGGTCGACCATTCAGGTGTTGAATCAATATTTAATAAATGCCTTCAAAAATGCCTAATGAATGAGAGACATGTGGGTGTAGTATCACTTTGTCAGTCACTTGTTGGCAAATACTATCTGACACATTCCAGAGTCAGGTTATCTATAATTTGTTCCAGAAAAAGGAAAAGAGTTAGCACGATCGTGTAGCGAATTAGCCGCAGGTTATTTCCATGATTATTGCGTTGGATTTTGTTAAATTTGACTTCTCTTGGTTCTCAAATTGCAGGAAAAAGGATTGATGTCCAACGGTTGTTGCTGAAACTGATCGTCATCTCCTGTCATGTTATTTTCATCATATCTGCTGATTCAAACTACAATTCTATTCAAGCATCACCAATATCTCCGAGTGCCACCGTGAGCACTCCTGCTATTCCTGATCTTTCCCCTCCAAAGAAGTTACCACACGGACAATGGCGGAGACATATCTCTCCTCAGGCTGCACCTGCACTTGTTTTGTTGCCAGATCATTCACCTCATTATGACCCCTTGATAACTTCTGGTCACCCCCCAACAAGTTCACGCTTGTCCAAGCCATCAATGAAGAGGAGCAGCTTGGTGCCTCCAAGTGCCAGCCTGGCTGATATTGCCCCAACTCAATCCAGTCCTGCTACAGTTCCAGCCACATTGGCTGAGCCACCGCTGTCGCGTAATGTCTCAAGTATGTTGCATCCTCGATGCATTTTCCTATCGCTATCTAGTAATTGTCTCTCTCAAAGGTGGGTTTGATAAATGATAATGATTGGAAAGATTCTAGAGTAGTCGTTGATTGTTTTATTACAATATGGCATCGAAGTGATGTTGGGGTAAACAAAATAAATTGGCAACCGGTCCTCTTTGCCTTCTCTTCTTCTATTCAGACTTTTATCATTGTGAGCTAATTGACATTATCGTGTTCATTCACCCCTGCTTTTGACAGATTGTTGCCAACCCAACATGGTGCTAAAACGGGGCAGCGAAGGTCGCCATTGTGTTTATCCCATAAAGCTTGACCTTCTGCTGCTAAATGTATCTCAAAATCCTGATGGGAATGTTTTTCTCCAAGAATTTGCTTCTCAGCTGGGCTTGCAAGTTTCTCAAATACAGTTGATAAATTTTTATATGCTCAGCTTTACAAGATTAAATATATCAATGGATATTACTCCGCAAACGGGATTGAGTTTCTCAGCTAGTGATGTATATGCAATCAACTCTTCCCTCTCTTTACATCGGGTTCGTCTAAGCCCTGCGCTGGTGGGTGATTATGAACTTTTGAACATCACTTGGTTCAAGGCACCTCCATCTTCTGAAGGTAAACCCCGCCCAAGGCATCTGTTTCTCATGTTTGTATCAACTACGTATACCTTCTAGATATCAAAGAGTTGAAAATGCTCCAATTCCCTGTTTGAATAATCATGGAAGCTTTCTGAAGTTTGATTGCCATTGTATGGTCTAGGCTTACAACAGTGATTATGTAAAAGGAAAACCTAAAGAAGTGATTTGAGTGTATCCGGGTTCTTTGGAAACCGTTAAGAAGTTCAAAGAACATTCTTTGGCAAAATAACCTTTTAATTGCCATGAATTTAGCCACGACTTTTGTTTTCGTCGTAAATTACCAATGAAAATTGAAATTTTTTTGTCGCAAAAATGTGCGACACGACAATTTTTTTTTTCGCCCCTAATTTCATGGGAAATTCGTTTGTGCCACAATTTTGCCAATGATAATTAGTGACGAATTTAGTCAAATATTTTTACAATGAATAATTAGCGACGAAATTTTTTTCACGAATTGGTTTTCATCTCAAATTACCAACGAAAATTCAAATTTTTCGTCGCCAAAATTTGCGAAAAAAAATTTGGTACGAATTTTTTTGTTCATCGCTAATTTCGTGGGAAATTCATTTTGCCACGAATAATTAGTGACGAATGTTGCCACGATTTTTGCAACGAATAATTAGCGACGAATTTTGCAACAAATTTAGCTGCGAATTTATCTACGAATTTTGCCACTAATTTGTTTTCGTTGCAATTTACCAAAGAAAAATTTAAATTTTTTGTTGCAAAAATTTCCGACGCCGAATTAGCGACGAATTTTTTTTCGTCTCTAATTCGTCGAAAATTCGTTTTGCCACGAATTTTACCACGAATAATTACTTGACGAATTTTGCCACGATTTTTGTAACGAATAATTAGCGGCCAATTTTGTAACGAACTTTTCCACCTAATTTAGCAACAAATTTAGCATGAATTTTTGCCCGAATTTTGTTGATTTAAATTTGTTCATCGTGATATTACCAACAAAATTGAAATTTTTGTTGCAAAAATTCTATGACGACGAATTACCGACGAATTTTTGTTAAATCGCTAATTTCGTGGCAAAATTAAATGGCAAAAACTCTTATTTTTTTGTAGTCATAACAGCAGTTGTAGTAGAGTTCATAGGTTTTCTCGTGGTCCTTAGCGTAAGTTCAAACAGCTCTATACAAATCAAAACCTAATATTTGCACGAAACATAATTGCCCATGACCTTAGAATAAGATGATTTTCACAACATCATAAGAGACGAGAGACATACCTTGATCCATGATAATTCCTTGTGAAGAATTCAATTATAGATGAGAAATCTTTGAAGAAATCGGTTTCTCTCTCTTGACCCCTTTTCGCTTTCTGACGTGCTTGATGGAAAAGAAACTGTCGTTCTGTTCTAGGGTTGAGAGAGGACTAGTTTCTAATTGGGACTTCTATAGTCTCACCATCTATCTGGGTGTATTGTAATTAGAATACACCTCTTTATTGACCAATAGGAATTTAGCACATATTAATTGTTAAACTTAAATCACATATGGGCTAGGTCATTAATCACGTGGGCCATAATAAAATCCAACATTCTCCCACTTGGCCCATGTGATATTATTCAACTTTAAGGTTTAACAGTAAAACATAATGCACAAAGTATAAGATAAATCCTGTCTCAAATTAGCCAAAACATAAATCATCATTAAGTAAGAACTTATAAGAATCATGGCAGTTATGTGTCATTAGTTTGACATAGTCCCTTCCATGTATCACAGTATCAGTCCTATACTTAACATGATCAATAATGAGAGATAACATAATGGTCCAGCAATAATGTTTTTTTTTTTTTCAGAAACAAATCTTGTTAACATTCACATAAATCATGCAACTGTCCTTGGCAAGAGCATATTAAATGGGCAATGAAAGTTTGTGGTGGTTCTTCCTTTGCTCACCATCTCTCTAGATTTTCCTTTGGTGCACTATGTCATATCATTTGGACCGAAAGGAACAACGCCATCTTTAAAAACGAGAGTGTCTTTTTCCCGGGTATGCGCAAACATCTTTTCAAAGTAGTGAAGGATAAAGCCATATCTTTTGGGGGAGTTGAGGATACTCTTAGGAACTGGATTTTTCAAAGGAAGTGGGGACTTTTACTTTCAATCTTAGAAGTGACCTGATGGCCTCCTAATTTTTGTTCCTTTTGTTTATGGTTGGCCTCTTTTTTTCGCCTATTGTATAGTTCTTTTCTGAGCCATCTTTGACCCTCGCTCGAACATCTCTATGTCCTAATCGGGTCGAGGGGGCTAGCTTTGGCGCTATTTTGTATTTGGTGATTTGAAAAGGGCAAAAGTACACTACAAGTGCCATAACTTGTGTACGGCGATCACTTTGGTGCCATAACTTTTTTTCGGATCACTTTGGTGCCAAGTCGGAGGAAAATAGATCACTTTAGTGACTCCGCCAAAATTCCGCCAAACGCTGACTTGGCATTTATATTAAAAAATAATATGACTTGTACACGTGGAAATAATATGCCGCTTTAGCTTGGACGCGGTATTTTTAAATATATTATATTATATTATATTAAAATTTAAAATAAAAAAAAAAAAAAAAAAAAAAAAAACCTGGCGGTGGTGGGCGAGGAGCCCTCGCCCGCCGCTATCGTTGCGATGGCGAGGTCTCCCCTACCGTAGGAAGGCCGCGGGCGGTGAAAGGCGATGCGAGGCGCGGCCTCGCCTTCGCTGGGCGAGGCCCCCGCCTGCCGCGACCCGCGATGCGAGCCGCCTGCGATCCCCGACCCGCGCCCGCGACGGCGAGGCGCGGCTCAGCCTTCGTTGGCGAGGGCGGGATTGCGCGACCCAGGCGACGTGGCGAGGTCTCGCCGCCAGATCGCGACCCTCGCCGTCGCTCGGGTCGCGACGGCGAGTCCGCCCGGCGGCGAGATCCGCCTGAAAGCGACCCAGGCGACGGCGAGTAACTCACCTGCCCAGTGAAGGCGAGGCTGACTGTCGCCTGCCGCGACGGCAGGCGCGGCCTTTTAATATAATATAATATAATATTTTTAAAAAATACACGTCAATGAGCTAAAGCGGCGTTGTTTTTAATCTTGTTGGACCTCTCCGACAAAAATTGTGGATCTCTCCAGCGAGCCGTGTTAGCGCCACATCAGATTTCCGGCGAGCCACGTCAGCATTGGCACTAAAATGATCGTTTTTAAAAAAAGTTGGCACCAAAGTGATCCGAAAAAAAGTTATGGCACCAAAGTGATCGCCGTACACAAGTTATGGCACTTGTGGTGTACTTTTGCCATTTGAAAAGTAATACATATTCTTATCTTTACCAAAAAAAAAAAAAAAAAAAAAAAAAGACATTCACATAAATCATTTATGTATATACCAACATAAGGAAACATGATGCATAAGTGTATCGGAAATAATACATAAGTGATATCGGAGTGTCAAGTACATAAAGAGCATAGAACTTTAACATAATGTCAATGATGGTTTTCAATAATGCCCATTCTTTCGACATGTTCACTAAATGTCTTTGGTGGCAACTCTTTAGTTAATGGATCTGCAACCATAAAATTGGTGCTAATGTGCTCAATTGACACTCTTCGTTTCTAAACTTCTTCTTCAATGGCAAAGTATTTCAATTTCATGTGTTTAGCACCCTTCGAATACTTGTCGTTTTTAGAGAAAAAGACTGCTATTGCATTATCACAATAAATTTTCAGTGGCCTGGCAATACTGTCGACAATTCTAAGTCCTGAAATAAAGTTCCACATCCATAATCCATGAACAGTGCCCTCAAAACATGCCACAAACTCAGCTTCCATAATGGATGCAGTAATGATAGACTGCTTTGCACTTTTTCATGAAATTGCTCCTCTAGCTAAAAAGAACAAATATCCATGCATGGATTTTTTGATATCCACACACCTAGTCCATTTTGAATCTGAATAACCTATCACATCAAGATGATCGGACCTTCTAAACGTGAGCATATAATCTTTTGTCCCTGGCAAGTATCTCAATACTTTCTTTGTAGCTCTCCAATGATCCAATCCCGTATTACTTTGATACCTACTTAGCATTTTGATAGCAAAACTAATGTCTGTCCTGGTACAAGTTTGAGCATACATCAAGCTCCCAACAATAGATGCATAAGGAAATTGTTCCATTTGTTTGCTTTCCAATTCATTCTTTGGACATTGCATAAGGCCCAATTTATCTCCTTTCTGAATTGGAACAACACTTGCAGAGCACTTTTCCATCTTGAATCTCTCTAGAACTTTATTAATATATGCTTTTTGAGACAACCCTAATAATCCTTGTGATCTATCATGGAATATTTTAATTCCAATCACATAGGATGCCTCACCCATATCTTTCTTTTCAAAGTTCTTAGAAAGGAATTTCTTTGTCACGCCACCCTACGAGCGCGATCGTCCCTTCGTGGTCGTATTGTGTGCGACATCCCAAGACTTGTTGCCGACCCAATCGAAATACTAGCGATTAAACGTACGTGGAAGTGATACAACATATAAACAACGCGATAGTAGAGAGGCAAAGAATACATATTAACAAGACACTTTTATAAACATATCATCGATTACAACACATACATTTGCAAGCCTTCTACGAGGCCACTATCTACGAACCATGCACAACAAAAAGGATCGGGTGATTAGTAAACTTAACTCCTTTACAAAAAGGGGCACTCAAAATATGGGGTAACTCGACCTATCCTCAATCCCCGTAGTATCCTGGCAGCGTCTTCGGATCAATCACGATCGCGGTCTGAAATGGTTTGGTTATACAACCATGAGAACACTTCTCAATAAGCAACTACCAAAGCTTCACTTAGGCCAAAGCGCACCTCCGAATAATTCTGAACATGTGATTCAAACAATCGACGTGCCATAAACAATCATAGGTGTCCTTACATTGCCTTGGCATATACATAAGCCACCGCACGTTAGAATATCGACATAACATGGCCAATTGCCCATCAAGCATCGCCAAAAGCAATTCATGGCATGATCAAGCATAACATGGTTAATAATTCAGGCGTGCTCATCAATTAACTTAGGCAAAACATTCCCCAATGCAAATCGCACTCATTAAGTTCAGATTATTAACAGCCCCTCAAGCCCTTTGAACTCCTGCTTTGGTCTTCTAAGCGTAACCGGGCATCGTCCGCTACTTGGCGGCGACAACGTCCGGAACCCCACCCAAACGGCATTCCACAAAGGAGCATCGATCCGGCCTCTATCGCGATCGGCAATGTCTAAAACCCCCACCTAGATCTGCGTTTGAACCCCGTCGGGCATCGTCTAAACCCCCACCTAGACGAAACGTGTCGTGGCCATGCACACACCACAGCAATCATTACCTATTCTTATCTTTGTAAATTAGCCCAATGTCAACTAAATCCGTCAAAATGCCACGATAACACTGAATAATTTTCGAGAGAGAGAAAAAATCGAGAATATACAAAATCGGGTCCAAACTGGGTAGTTGCGCAGTGACAGAAATCCGTTTGAAATAAATAGTAAATCAACTCCAAAAATTATGAAAATTGTATATGTTGCATAAAACATCTTGATAAACATTTTCCGTGAAGAACTCGAAACCCAGTTTCAGCCATAAATACCTTGTTTTGACACTTAAATCTGGACAGAACCCGGTTCACTTGGACAACCCCTTAGACCATAAAAAATAGAACTCATTTAGTACCCAAATCACTTTGGAAAGCTCTGAAATTTTTATATATCATAGACACAAGTGTTTTTAACAATTTTTGTGAAGGAAGTTTGTTGAAATAAGGTCTGGAAAATTTTATAAAAATTCGGAAAGACAAGAAGGTTGGGTGAGCAGTAAATCGGGCAGTTTTGTGACGGTTTGAAAACCGACTTCCGATGACCCCAAACAACTTCCAAAAATTATGAATTTAAAGTATGTTATTCTTAAAGATGTTGGGAACCAATTCCATGCACAACACTTCCTCAGAGTCGGCCCACAATGATCACCAAAAAAATAACAAAGCGCAGATGTACAGTAACAACTAGAAATTCGAGAATCATTAAACTTGCACCATTAAGCAAATCAAACTTATACAACCACTAAACCAACTATCCACAGCCTTAATCCACCCTTAAACGTGTCCATTAGTCACTCCTTAGCATAGTCAAGAGTTAGGAAGCCACTTACAAGAGAACCTAAGCAAGACAACCTAGCAAGGGAGCAAACAAGAGCCTTGGCACGGCAACGGCTACTCTGGCCAAGCAACGGCGAGGGCGCATATTAGTGGATGGCAACGTAGGTGGTCGGTGATGGTGTGAGGGTGATCGTGGGTGGTGGTGATGGCGAGAGGGAAAAGAGGGAGAAAGTGTCTCGGTGGGGTGTTTGGCGCGAGGAGCAAAGAACAAGTCTATGGCTTCGCATGTCTCCCAAGGGCCGGAAAGGTGAGGCTGTGGTGGTTGACGAGTAGCTGGTATGGTCAATCGAATGGGAAGCAGCAAAAGCCAGAGGAAGCAGAAGTCGAAGAAGCAAGCAGCAGCAGTAACAAAACAGCAAGGAAAAGAAGAGAAGAAAGAAGAAGTCAGCAGAAGGAAGCAACAGCCATGTGAAGCATCATAGGCAACAGCAGTAGAGGCATGGGTAGTAGTAGCATGGTCAGTGGTCAACAAAGCAAAAGTAGAAATCACGTGAGACAAAGGGGAGAAAGTCGGTGGAAAAAGGAGTCAACAACGTGGGGGTCAGCAGCAACGTGGGGAGTCAACGAGAAAGAGGAGGAAGTCAGCGTGGAGAGGTTAGCACCGTGGGGCTGCTCGGCGAAGAGAGAGAGAGAGAGAGAGAGAGACAGAGAGAGAGAGAGACCAAAGTCAACATACCAATCAAGTGCAATCCAAGGGCTCACAATTGGTCTTGTTGGGCAAGCTAGATCCAAGGGCCACGAAAATTTCGAATTTCAAAATCAAAGAAAAGACTAGATACACACTAAATAAAATAAACCAAGCGGAGGTATACCGATCTAAATCCCCACCCGGTCTAAATTTCACTTTCCGATAAATCCGGGCAATCTTGAGGTTGGCCACGCTTATGTGATGTCGTCCAAATAAATTAGTCATGACACTTCCGCGAAATTCACCATCCAAGTTCGGATTCAAATGACGATCAATTTCACTCAAATGCAACTTTGATGTATCTCTGACTAACGGGCGGCTTTTTAGGATTTATGCGTATCGACTTATGATTACTCAAATTATGGCGATCTCGATCATCATCGAAGGTCGACTCATGGTCGAGTTCTTAGGTTCACGTACATTTCCATTGGTAGACATTCCCTAAAGGTTAGTATCCTGAGAATGATCAGTTCTAGGCGAGATTTAACTACAAGTGCATTGAAGAATATACACACTTCATTTATCCCAAAAGTTGATCGAAATTCAGAATATCACATTCTTGGTCTCATGTAGCAAACCAAGATCATTAGTAGCAAGCAAGATGTCATCAACATACAAAATTAGAAATATAAACTTGCTCCCACTAACCTTAAGATATATACACCAATCAACAGTATTTTCCTTTAATCCAAAGGAAGTGATAATATCATTGAACATAAGATACCATTGTCAGGAAGCTTGTTTAAGTCCGTATATTGACTTCTTAAGTTTACACACCATGTGTTCTTTTCCTTTAATTGAAAACCCCTTTGATTGGTCCATATAAACTTCTTCATCTAAATTCCCATTCAAAAAGGCAATTTTCACATCCGTTTGGTGTAACTCTAAGTCGTAATGAGCCCCCATAGCCATAATAATTCTCAGAGAGTCCTTCTTAGATACAGGAGAGAAGGTCTCTTTATAATCAACATCATCTTTCTTTCTAAGTAAAACCTTTGGCAATGAGTCTAGCCTTGTATCTTTCGATATTACCACTTGAGTCGCGTTTGGTCATAAAGATCCATTTAAAGCTGACTCTTTTACAACCTCCAGGCAAATCAACAAGGTCCTAGACTTTATTGTGATCCATTGATTTTAACTCTTCCTTCATGGCATCAAACCACTTAGCAGAATTAACACTTTCCATGGCTTGTGAAAACAAAACTTGATCTTCATCAATTCCTAAGTCAAATTCAGATTCATGTAAATAAACCATATAATCATCAAGAAATGGCAAATCTTCTTTGCCTTTGAGACCTTAATACCACTTAAGGTGATTCATCTACTGCAAGTTCATTAGTAGCATCTTTATCATGGAGTGTTTGGTCATATATTTGTTGTTCTTGTATGTTGACAAGCTATTTGACAACTGTAGGAATAACAACTTGAGAATGAGTTATAGGTAAAGGTACTTGTACCCTAACTTCTTGAATTTCCACTTTTCGTGTTCTATACTCCCACTAGTTTTATCATTTTCAATGAATCTAGTATTTCCAGTTTCAATAATTCTTGTACTATGGTTAGGATAGTAAAATCTATACCCTTTGGATTTTTCTAGATAACCAATGAAGAAATCACTTATTGTTCTTGAATCCAGTTTCTTTTCATGAGGATTATAAATCCTTACTTCCACTGGGCAACCCCAAACAAGTAGGTGCCTCAAACCGGATTTCCTTTCCATCCACAGTTCAAAAGGAGTCTTTGGAACTGCCTTACTAGGAACCCTGTTTAATAAATACATTGTGATTTTCAAAGCATGCATCCACAATGATAAGGGTACAGAAGAATTACTAAACATATTCCTAACCATATCTATTAATGTATGGTTACACCTTTCTGCAACACCATTTTGTTGCAGTGTACTTGGCATAGAGTATTGAGCACAAATACCACGCCTTTCAAGGAATTTAGCAAATGGACCAGGGCATCGTCTAGTATCTTCATACCTTCCATAATATTTACCACCTCTGTCAAGATTTGACACTTTTCACCTTTTCTGTCTAGCTATCTTTTAACCTCATTAATAAACACCTCTAATGTGTCTACCGATTGAGATTTTTCATGCAACATATATATAACCATAACATGAAAAATCATCAATAAAGGTGATAAAGTACTTTTCTCCACTAAATGATGGAACATCAAAAGGTCCACATATATCAGTGTGTATTACTTCAAGGGGCTGTGTGCTTCTTGCGGCTGCTTTCTTAATTGTGTGTTTTGTGTGTTTTCCTTTAATGCAATCCACACAAATACCAAGATCAATAAAATCCAAATCATGAAGGATTTCATTCTTTACTAATATTTATATTCTTTCTTTGGATATATGACCAAACGTTCATGCCACAAGTAAGCTGAACTTTGACCCACTAAGCCACGTTTCCGAACCAACATTATGATGGAGGGTCAATAGAGTCTCAGCAAATAAATTATCAAGTTTTAATTTGTACAAACCATCACAAAGCACACCAGAACCAATAAAATGATTATGTTTAAATAAACTGAAACATCTATTTCCAAACTTAAAAGAATATCCAGCTGTGTCAAGTTTCGATAATGAAACTAAATTTCGAGAAACAAAAAGAACATAAAAAGTTTGAAAAAGATCTAAATGATGTCTAGTGTCCAAAATCAAAGAATGCGCTCCCATGGCTTCAACAAGAGCTTTGACTCTATTCCCCATGAAAATAAACTTTTCATTTGGACTTATGGTTTGGGTCGTAAGGAATCCCTACATTATATTCAAAATATGAGTGGTACAACCAGAATTGATCCACCAAGTATTATAAGGGACTTCTGCCAAGTATGATTTGAAACATACAAAAACACTAGGCTTACCTTTCTTTTCGAATCAAGCCTTACATTTTAGGCAGTCTTTCTGATAGTGTCCAGGTTTTTTTGTAGAAATGACACTTATCATTCTTTTGTTCCTTCTTATGGATTTGGGTAGATGACTCATTAATCTTTAGTGGTACTTCATTGCCCTTTCCATTCTTCCTTCTGGTTTTCTTTTAGCTCCTGGATGACCCATGAGGTTGATAGAGTGGATTCCTTGCTTCTTAAGCCTTGCTTCCACTTAAATGAGCATACTTTACAGCTCAGTCACATTCCACTTATCCTTTATAGTATTATAATTTATTTGGAATGGACCATACTCAGGAGGCAAGGAATTTATGATAAACTGCACAAGGAAAATTTCATCCACTTTCATTCCCATAGAACTCAATCTTGCTGCTATATTTGCCATTTTAGTGACATGGTCATGCATTGTACGAGAACCATTAATGTCCCAACAACTGACTTATCAGTAGAATTAGATTGAGAACGACTTTCCACTAACTTCATAAATTCCTTAGCATTGTCAGTTTCAAGAATGGTTGACTTAATGTTTTTTACTACTGTCATCCGCATGAACATTAAGCTCAGTCTGTTTGATCTTTCCCAAGCCATATGGAAAGACCTTTCTTCAGTGCTAAGCAGTAAGATCAGCGGGCTTGTCATTCATGAGTGATAAATCAAGATCAAGAACACCTAGGTAAAACTTGACTTGTTCACTCATTCAGAAAAGTTAAGCCCATTGAACTTCATAATAGATGAAGCTTGTGAATGAAGAGAAACAAAAACAGATGTTGCAAATGCATTGAATGCTCACATATTAATGCTGAGTCATAACTTAAACACATACCATTAACTGTACCTCGAAGTTCTCCTTTGGGTGATACAACAATGTACAACCATAAAACATAATTGATGGTTAAATTTAAGTTCACATAATTGGTAATTATATATACTCCAATTAGACACGTTTGCTATCTTTGGATATGCTAAACATATCTAACCAAGTATACTAATTAACCACTATTATGTTCATGATTATAAAATTAATCAGTCAGCCTTTGGGTGATCTTTAAATATTTTACAATCAATGAACTTCAAATTACCCATGATAAACAATATATATAACATCATGTCATCTCATTAGTAGCATCACATAACATGGGAAATTGAATTTTATTTAATTTGATGTCTATTAGAAACTTTCTAATTCGGCCACTTTGGTGACTAACGAATTATACATAATATAGATATCAAATTAAATAATCATAACAATAATTATTTCAATTGAATGAAAAACAATTAATGTCCATTTACTATATGTGATTCGAAAAATTCTTAATGTATATAATATAAGATAATTATAGTTGCTGTGGTTAATCCCTAATCAAGCAAAATTATATACATTATATACGGATCACAAGACATTTAATTTTACGGATAAACATTCATATAATTGCCTACAAGGGAAAAATAGTAAAATTCATGTGGCAAGGACAAAACAGGAATTTTTCAATGCGGAGAAGGGCAAAATGGTAAATTAAATGGACAGGGGCAGAATTGTAATTTTTGAACGGAGGTCGCAGGATCCCATGCACGCGCCCCGTCCACCGTGAGGGCGCGTTTGGCTCATGCGCTTGGCGCTGCACACCGGCGCGCCTGGCGCTGATGTGGGCGCGTGGTGTGCACGCCCGCCTTCATCAAAGTTGTAGCCGCGTGATCTTTTATCGTCCGATTCTCCTCTGCAGCCCACGTTAGACCAAAATAATTTGTGGGTTTTTGAGATCATGTCGGCGTGACCGCATAGATCCAAGAATCAGCGCAAACGGCCAATAAATTTCCCTGAATCAAGCAAAATTCCGTTAAAACGTAAACCCTAATCATCACAACTTCCACATATGTTCTTAAAAAATCGATAAGGTGAAATCTTAGTTCACAAGAGGTACAGTTTACCGTATTTGTCAAAATCTCATATTTTACGACAAACATCAATAAACTTTTCTCATCAATCAAACAATCAATGGAAAACCACCGGTTTTTAAACCATTGCTCTAATACCACATGTAAGTTCAAATAGCTCTATGCAAATCAAATCCTAATATTTGCACAAAACATAATTGCCCATGACCTTAGAACAAGATGATTTTCATAACATCATAAGAGACGAGAAACATATCTTGATCCATGATGATTCCGTGTGAAGAAATCAATTATAGATGAAAAATCTTTGAAGAAATCAGTTTCTCTCTCTTGACCCCTTTTTGCTTTCTGACGTTCTTGATAGAAAAGAAACCGTCGCTCTATTCTAGGGTTGAGAGAGGACCAGTTTCTAATTGGGTCTTTTATGGTCACACCATCCATCAGGATGTACAGTAATTAGAATACACCTCTCTATTGACCAATAGGAATTTAGCACATAATAATTGTTAAACTTAAATCACATATTGCTAGGCCATTAATCACGTGGGCCATAATAAAATCCAACGCTTAGTGTGTCACTGGAGACTATTAGGACGAGACGGTCTGCTCATTCAGCCAACGATCATTTCATTCATTTTGAATACCGAGTCATGAAGAAGGCGACAAGAACTTCTGCGAGAAAATCGGGGAAGGCGGGTTTAGTTTTGTTTTCCGAGGAGCACTGCTAGACTCAACTCCTATAGCAGTGAAGAAACTCGTCAAACAAAACCAAAGTAAAAACATTTCCTTGCGGAAGTTAGAACTATTGGAAATATACAGTGCGTCAACGTCGTTTGTCTACCGATAAAAAAAAAAAAAAAACGTCGTTTGTCTGCGCAGTCACAATGCAGAAGAGACAAAAAGGTTCCTAGTATATGAGAACCTTGTAAATGGTTCGCTTCCGACCAAAAAAAAAAAAAATGATCCGCTCGCGGCTAATTTCTATCAAAAAGGTTCCGACACATGCCATGTCATCATTCCCGCGTCATTATATTACTATGTCATTATTTCCACATCATCATATATCCATGTCATTTATTGATTGCATGCTTGGACTCATATAAATTAGGGTTGTCATGCTACATTAGTTCATAATTTTTTCCCGTCATTAAAATTATAGGTCATGTCACAAGTCATTAGTTTAACAATTCATGCATGTTTAACTTAAATAAAAATTGCATATAGTTTAGTTTTCATAAACAAAAAAAAACCCAAAAGAATTAATTAGAATTGCATAAACATTTAGAAATCATGTTTAGGCTATACATGCATTTTAATTAACATCGTGCAGATATTGGGGAATTAATTATAGTGAGGTTACGTTTTGCGTTGCATTGAGACAAGTCCTATTTCCAGCAATTTATTTATTACTTTGGTTTATGGAGTGTTACATTTTTTATTGTTTACCTGTATTATCACTCTTGCACGTTAGTGACTTAGGCTTAAAATCAACCAAGACCGCTTACAAAATATTTTTTGAAAATAAAGCCAAAAGGTACAGAAAGGGAGTTAGATTAATTTAGAGTAATGAAGTCCCCGAATCCATTGAATTCCTGGTTCGTAGATGTAAAATGTACTTCCGCATTTTACTTGGTGTCTAATTGACCCTAACTGATTAGTGACAGCTCCAAAAAGTAAGAAATTGCATATTAAATCGAGTACAAATTTGTGGTTGGTAGGGCTTGGGAGAATCCGTGCTAAATGCTTTCATTACCGTTTAGTAGTCCATTAGCTTTCATTTAGGTGGTTTACCTCTGAAAAGGTCACAACAGAGATGAACATTATTGTCACCTCTCTCGTCGATGCTTTAATCTTCATGTGGTTTTTTGCCTCTCTCTGTGTTGTCTCGCTAATCTTATGCTCAGGAGTGTGTTTTCAAAGTGGGGAAAAATATTGTTGTTTTTAAGTCATTAAATGGTTAGCTAGCTACAAAGAAGACAACGGGATGTTTTATTGTCTCGTGGGATGTGAATAAGTTTTGCTCCCCCACCATTTGACTTTGTGTTAAGACTCGTCAAAGAGTTGACAAAAGTGCATCCTTTATTTAATATAATGGACAACATTGATTTTATGAGGAGAGACTTTCTTGCCTTATTTTAGGCTATATCTACATTAGCGTGACCATAAAATATTCGATATTGTGTTGCATTGCAAATTGCCATCCGTTCATATATGGCTCTCTTTTCGCATAAGCACATGCTCATAAATTAACCTTCGGTCGTCTAGTTTGCAACACCACTGAATTGTGCTCTCATGTCATGTCATGTCAGAGATTGGCATTCTTTTGCACATCATATGATTGTGTGATGACATACTTGTGACAAACCCAACATTGATTTATTCTAAAGTCTACCTCTTTTTTTTGTATTTATATCTCATAATCTAAATTCGAATAATAGAGAGCAGACTTATTTTATCACAGTTGAAATTCATAGAAATGTACTTCGCTCCTGCCCAAGCAAATAATTAAAAAGGCACTATTTATTAGTTGAGGTATGAAACCACAAAGTCATTACACAACCCAATTCCCTTCATTTAATTATTGAAAAGGAAAATTTTCAGACTTTAGTCCAAAGTCTTCTGGCAACCCCGAGAACATGAATCCGCACAAGCTTCAACCTTCTTCATGTCCATTCCAACTTTTTTGGTGTCTATATGAGTTCAAATATGAAACAAGAAATTTAAAAAGTCACTCACATCAAAATTGAAATTGAATTTTTTTTAGCAAGAGCATATATCGAAGTCCTAAAAAATGAAATGATTTGGTAAGCAACCATCCTCCATCCTCCCCTAATTAAAATATAATAACGAAGCACTGATAAAGAAACAAAAATTTATACAATGACTTTCTTGGTTTTATGGATCTCAAGAAGCTACGTCATATCTTTGATCTCGATAGGAAGATTATTACCTAGATGGTAGTTAAAGCAAGTAGACAAGAAACAATCAACATTGCAGTGCTTTGACGCCGAGGACGTCAAAGACACCTTGAGGCATCCCTTGAGGCATCTACTCATGCATTGAGATGCCAAGCGGTCGCCAGTACACCTCCGTGCACATTTCGTCTTGCATGACACCGCAGATGCCACGTCAACACTGATGGACAACCACAGTATCAAAGCCACTACGAGCATCATTGACCCCATTCTCTTGGATGCCGTTACCTCCATGGCTCTTCCCACTTAAATAATTCGTAGCCTCTCTCTCTCTCTCTCTGAGTCTTGATAGCTTTGTGAGCTGGTGCAGTAATGCATTGAGATGAACATGTGGAGCACCTTTATATACTCAGAGATTCATTCAAGTAATTGATTGAGGATCTGCTTGATATGCCAATGATATCTATTCTTACCAAATTGTAGGTCTTGTAAAAAGGTGACGATAAGTTGCCATCTATTGCGAGAATTTTTTTATATGCCGTTACTTGTCAAATTTGATCTCATCAATAAGTTTCTTTCTAAAGGGTCCTAATTTTTTAAAATAAATTTAATTTAATCCTTGACAAATTATCTTATTCTAGTGTTATCATACCGGTTGATAATGTGATCTCACATTGAGTTTATTATTGCTCACATCAAATTCTTTGATGTTTTATTGTATGTATTAAACTGCGTGATAACTATGGTGATCGTCCATTATTAAAATAATTGTCTTGATAGAAGAAGTTATCAGAAGGGGTGCGAATTGGAATATAAATAAGTCTAAGCCAAACACCTCAGTATACAAAACACACACACGCGCGCGTGCGCACACACACACACACACACACACACACACACACACACACACACACCATCAACGTTGAGAGGGCAATTGGCTATAAGTATCCATTCACCGATTGTTCAAGTTTCTGCAAATCTAGTTTTCAATTGAACTTCATCAATGGTTGGAGATTAGTACGGAATTTTTCACATTTCCGCGTTCGATTATGATTATGCATGATTTGTGTTCATCCATCAATAATCAAAACCTTCAGTCTTTCGCAAATTTCTACCATCTAGTCCACATCCTTGAGGAAGTGCCGAGAAAGGTTTTTTTTTTGGTTTTTTGCTTTTGAGTCCTAGACGCATCATCTTATCTTTTGAATGCTGTATCATATGCATCAAGGACTAAATTGAATTAATTTTACAAAATTAGGACTTTATCGATAGAGGCCCAGAAAATAAAGTTGCACTTTGAAATGGGGTGCATCATTTTTTTTTGTAGGAGCCTAGCTTGGACCATGCATGAACTTAGAGGAGAAACCAATCTTGACAACATAGCTGGTCTAGATTATGTTTTCTCATTAGTCTTAGCATTCTTCTGATTGCCATTCTTTTTATCCTGATTGGAGTTTCCAGGATTCCTTTTCCACACCAAATTCTTAGCCCGGAACTTTTTAAGCTTATAAGAAATTGGTGACACCTGAGTTATATGGATTTGATTAACCTGTCTTTGTAACTCATGCATCTTCTTCTTCCTTTGCAATCTCCTTTTGAGTTCTTGTTACATTGCCCCATGGGCCTTGGATCTTTCCAGACTTGAACCATTCATCCTTTGGCAGATCACTCGGTATTCTCAAAGTCCTCGTCCGATGTGGTGTCACAGATACTTCGGCTTTTCTTTTATATGGATCATCGAATTCTTCAACCTATCTTGTTTTAGTCACCTCTTCCAGATGTCTAGGAGGTGGACCATGGTCGATATAGTAATCGAATTTACCACTAGATTCCCCTAATGTTCCAATTCTCGGGTCTCCCTCTTCATACCGCTATTTGAAAGATTTCCACTTTACTGGGCGTTGTCTCAGATTATCGACAACTTAGGCATTTTGACCCTAATTTCAATATCTATCATTACTTCGAGTGGTTCGGGGTCGATTCCAATGTCCAACCATCCCATCATAACTTTGGGGTTTGTATCGATCCCAATAAGGCGTCCTCCGTGGGGAAGCTCGTGTTGGAAAAGATCTTCCTTTTGGATTATAATTAATCTCCTCTTTACACCGAGCACACAAATGTGATTGTGTCATTTTGCCTTTAGACTTTAAAGATACCATTCCAGTCATCACTGGGAACGGGTCGGCATCAATGTCCATGGGAGCCTTTCCTTATCATTCGCAATCTGATTTTTCCTTGCCGAATAGCCTCCCGAATGTTCTTTCTTAACACAATGCAATCAATAGTATTATGGCTCCTCAAATGATACTATTTACAATATTTCTTTCCCATCAACTCTTCTTTGATCGGTATTATCTGGCCCTCAGTAAGCTTGATTTTCCCATCAGCCAAAAGCAAATCAAATATCTCATCGACTTTATTTATATCAAAGGAATATTATTGCACATCATTCGATTTTACCATAACACTTCCCTTTTCTTTTGGCTTGGCCTGCTTCAGTGCAGGGCATGTCTATGACTTTTCTATTATCATCTTTGTCACTGCTACCTCAGCATATTCTGATTCATTTTTGTCTACCAGCGTTTCATCGACAAAATTCATGTCATGTTTAACATGCTTTCGATCCTTCTCTTTCAAGAAATTTTCATGTTTCATAGCAATGGAAGTTAATGAAAACAGATCATAATAAGCTTGAGCTACCATTTTTTTCCCTAATAGCAAACTTTAAGCCATTAAACGCAAACTCTGTAAACGTTTTCTCGAGTAATGGTATGAGACACCTATTCCTTGCCCGTGTGGGATAGCATACCTGTTGCAAACTGACATTATTTTCCTTGGTTCTCAATATAGATCCCCTCATTGGTATCGGAGCGTGGTTTTATGTTTAGCTTGGTTCATTCAATGTACTTAGCTGATGATTGTCCAATGTTGCAAAGATCCCCTTTCTCTTCGTCATGGCTAATCTAGATACAACTCCAATCACCCTTATGGCTTCTCTCACTCCATCATCTTCTTTATCATCCTTAACAAAGTTTCGTACTTCAAATGCTTTTAAGATAGACTATCTCTATGAAGTCTCTCTTAGTGATGAAACAAAGATTTTCCGAAACACAACTTCCCCTCATGAACCCATATTCAGCCTTTGCCAAACCCTCTTCATCCTTTTCCCCCATCAGGTCTATAAGACATTTCATCCACCATACTCCTAAAGAGGTCAAAGGATATGTTCAGTCTTCTAAATTTGACCAACACCCAATTCCTGCCACTAAAAGGGAGTACTTTGTTACCCTTTAAATTCCTCCTGAATTTCCAAAACTGTGGATCCAACAAGGTTATTCGCATATTCACTATGGAGGAGTTCGTCTTGCTATCACTTCTCATGATAGAAAAAGCTTGCCTATTGTTGCAAGAATGACTCTTTTGGATGTTAGGTTCTTAGAATACCAGCATGCTTATATTGGTACTGTCTGAACCACCTTAAATGCTGAAATAATCTTTGTAACCCTTTATCTAAATTATAATATTGCCCTTTCTGATCCCCAGCCACTTTCCTTTTTGAAAGTTCAACTTCAGCTTACTAGAGCACCTCAAACTGTTGATTCAATTGCTGCAACTCTTCATTCTCAAATGGTGTATAGAGTCCAAAATCATGCTTTAGATCTAAATTTCCAAAATGGAAATGAAGATGCATTGTTCATATATATGCAAAATGATCAGACCTCCTGCATTCATGTCCCTCGGCAAATTCCAAAAGAAGAGTTAGCCAAGTTTCTCCCTGAATCTTGGATAACAAATTATGAAAAGCTCCACCAAAATAGTAAGCCTCTCCAGTCTTCAGATTATGAATTAAATCGGAAAAAGAGATGGTACTTGTTGTTAACACTTAAATTTTGCCCAAATCATTTAGGGTTTTATTGCATAAAAATTATGGTTTAATTTTTAACCCCTAAACCAAAAAAAATATTCCCATTAAAACTGCATGGCATATAGTTATTAGGTGCATTTGCATTAATAGGGCCTATTAGAACATATTTTCCATGTTCATTTTCAAAATAAAAAAAATTTTAAAAATTTTTAAAAAATTATTATAAAAATTAATTATAAAAAAAAAAGAGAAAGCCAGTTGAATGAGTCAACGCTGGCCACTTCTCTTCTCGCCCGCAGCTACTCCGGGAAGGAAAAAGGAAGCGGAAGCGGCGCAAAGGCACGGGGGCGGAGGATGGGCGGGAGAGTTCCGAGGAGGCGAGAGAGAGGGAGAAGCACGTAATGTGAAGGAGAAGGAAGAAATAGAGATCGTGAGGGAGCGAGGGAGTGGGGGGAGATACAGAGAGAGAGAGAAGGAGGCCAAAAAGGTGCAGAGAAAAAATAGAGAGGGGCGAGAGCCAAGAGGAGAGAAGGGAGAAGCAAAAGGCAGAAAAATAGAGAGGAGATCGAGGAGAAAAGCGAGGGAGACGAGAGGGAGAGAGTCGAGGACATCGAGAGAAGCGAGGCAGAGTGAGAGAGACCGACCGAAAGAAGAAACGAGCGGGGATCCCCCGCTACGGTCCTTGACGGGCGACCTCTCCGGTCAAGTCTCCCAGCCGAATCGGTAGGCCCTTTTTGTTTTTTTTTTTTTTTTTGGACTTTGTCGTTTCTCGAGGATTCCGGCCGGAGGCACGCGACGCCGATCGGATGTAGTCCGATTCCATCCGCTCGCCCTCATTCGCCGCCGCCGAGCCGGGTAGGGAGTGCCACAAGTAGCCGCCATCCCGCCTCGCTTTCGATTCCGGTTGCTTTTGTTCTTAGGCACACCGGCCGGAGTCGGGCCAGCCCCGCTTAGCGCAAGTTCCGGGTGCGGTGACGCCCCTCATGCTTGCTTCCGCCTCCAGATGTCTCGAGTTGAGAACCCCGCCGAGTTTGAGTCTTGATTGAGACGAAATCGTTCTTTTTTCACAACGCACTCCAACCGCTCGCTAAAATGCCCCAAAGAGTTGTTTTTGTCTTTTTTATGCCTCATTCTTAACCGTCTCGTGGCCGGGCGGCGACACGGGTGGAAGGAGGGTCTGCGGGTGGCGGGGTTCCGGTGGCTCGACCGTGGTCATCGGGCCTCCCGCTGGGGCTTGGTCGGTTCGCAGTGGCGGCAAGACGTGGTCATCGGGCGCCAGGGCTGGCCGAGGAGGGCGACGATGAGCAGGAGCTCGTTCGCCACCCTCGCCGGGCTCCGCTGGTTCGTGGTCGGCCATCCCCACCGGGCTCTGTCATTCGGTTTAGTCACCGATCGCCGTGGGTGGCAATGCGGGGGCGGCTTGTGGTGGGGGCCCGAAAATTACCCGTCGTGGCGGTGGCGAACATCCGGCCCACGGAGAGGTGGTCAGGCATAGAGGGAGTCCCGGGTCGCGGCACCGCGAAGTCGTCATGAATGGGTCGGGCAAGGGCGATCCGGGTAGGGCAACGGTTTGTTTTTTTCGTGGATCTAATTTGGGCTTTGGGCTTCTGGTTGGGGCCGAAGGGGGCTGGTTTGTTTTTTTTAAAATTTATCTTGGCTTTGGGCCCTTATTTTAAAAAAATTTAGGGCCTTTCTTTAAAACACTATTTTCAAAAAAAATTTTAACCGAGCTCAACAAATGAGCTCAAATTGTTTAGGACCCGGCTGGCGTGCGGGGTCGGTCCCAATCCGGGTTGGATGTGGAGATCCGACCGGATCGGATTTCTTTTATTTTAATATTTTATTATTTTAATATTAAAAAATTTAAAAATTAAATTTTTTTTAAAAAAAATTTCAAAAAAAAAAAAAAAGAGAGAAACCCGAATTTTATTTTATTTTATTTTTTTTTTCAAAAAAAAAAATTAAAAAAATCGAAAAAAAATTCCGAAAAAAAGAATTTCACAAAATATTTTACTTTATTTTATTTTTTTTTTTTTTAAAAAAAGTTTCAAAAATCAGAAAATTCATCTGGGTTTTGGAATTGATTTTTCTTGCCCTATTGTGCGTTTAGTGTCATATTTAATCGCACGATACTTGGTTCACACACTTTGAATTGCACATTTAATTTAATATCGAACGTAGTTAATTATGCATGTCTAGGTTTGGATATTGATCGTCGTTCCCCTTAGCTTAGTCAGGGATGGAATTTTGAGACTCCCGATTAGCGAGAACATGTTAGGTGGTGAATTGAACAAGATTAGGTACCGAAAGGGCACTAATTAGTCGATTAGTGTAATCAAGTCCCCGCACTGTTGAATCTACGGTTTCAGTAGAAGTGAAGCTTTTCTCTCGTGGCTTCGCTTTTAGGGTATCTAATCGACCTATCAAAAACTGATTAGTGACGACTCCTAGATGAAATCGATTTGCATGTCAATGATTTAAACGTAAGTCGCGAATTGGTATAGGCTTGGGAGAGCTCGAGCTAGGTTTAACTTAGTAATCCATTAACAACCCTTTAGGCGGCGGGGCCGGCTCGGGGAGGTCGCGACAGCTTGGCGACTCCGCTGGGGACTTCGTGGACTTAGGCCGTTTATCTTGTTCGAATACATCCCTAACGTGAATGTTCTTGGCACCGACCCCTTATTTTGCGGTGTTTGAGATTTGGGGAATAAATGTTTATTTTTTCGAGCGCTTGAAGTGTTGTTTGTTTATAAATTGTTGTGCATGCGTTAGATGTTTTAGTACTACACTATGGCACACACAACCATACTTCTTAGGACCCAGCCGTGATAGAACGTTTGACGATGGTGTTAAGAAAGGTACAACCTCGAACGTGAGATCGCGATGTAGAGGTTGCCTTTCTTTTCCTCGAAAGTTCTTTCCTGGTGTTGTAAGTGTTTATCCTTGTCCGCGAGGCTGCGTGACTATAGGGTATCTCTTTCGATCGAGCCGGAGTTAAGAGGATCGACACCAACGCGAGGCTGCGACGGTCGATCACCCTCTTAGCTTCATCTTGTTAAACTGTCTAGATAGAAAACGAACCTCACAAGTGCATATGCGTGTCTTTGCGTTTTTTTTAAAAGAAAGAAAAAGAAAAAACGATCGTCACTCACTGTAAGTATGATTCCTCTCATTATTAGCTTACTTTGAATTGAAATTTTCATTTTTGAAATTCGCGGAAATCAATCAAGTGTCCTAGGTGATTTGAGCTTATAATAGAAAATTTTAGACAATCATTTTCTACAGTGAACCTTGAGCATAAATCTCAAACACCTGTGATTTGGCCCCACCAAAATAGATGATTTTGTCTAAACTTTCGGTTATGGGCTTAAAATCGCATTTTTGTGCAGAAATTCTTTCAAGTCAGGATTGCATTTTGGGGCATAAAATTGAAATCACATTTTCAATAAAATTCTTTTTGTTCACATTTCGGAATCAAAATTCAAATCACTTTTCGTGTATTAATTTTTTAAAAATAAGAATCACCTCATTTTTTGCAAAAGTAAAATCACAAATCGGTCCTTCAAAATTGATGTCGATTTTTGCGATGAAACTTTTGGAATAAAAAGGGCTCCATTGATAGCCGCGATTTGATCTTTTAATGATGTCTCCACTTACGATGAAATCTTAGTGAAATACTAAATGCCCACAAATAGGAACCATAGGGGCATGTGTCGTTACCCCCTTTCATCATAAGAGGCGGCATCGGTGAAAGATCACTTTTTCATTCACATACTAACATTGTCTTCCTTTCGCAGGTTATGCGTAATAACAGTCATTCCTTCGAATTCTCTTGCTTAATCATGCAAGGAAGTGTACTTTAGGGTTGGAACGGGAATTATTCATTTGCCCTCCTTTATTTAAGAGTTTTTCAAACTTTATCCTTGTTTTTATTCTTATTGGGAACCAATGTTTTTTTTTTATTAAGTTTTAATTTTGAACACAATCGATATTTTTGTAAATGACGCAACTCACATCTTTGAGTAATGCAGTTCTAATTCAAATCATTATCCTTTGAAAGTAATTGCAGTATTTCCAATTGAGTTATTGAATTAGGCTTTTATGCCTTATCTTCAAAATGTTTTGAAATTGAGTGTCAAGAATGACTTGCATAAAATTGTATCTCTTCACCTGGCCAATTTTGCAGGTTGATTTGCAAAAGGACATCGTGGGATGGTAAAATGTCGTCGTTCCAATAAGAACTTCTCATGCAACAATTGACTTGTTTTCCATTTTCTTTCACGAAAACAGGTAAAGTGAAAAGGTTGTTCGAGATTGGTGTTCACTTTCCCTACAAAACCAAAGTGTGGGCCCTTTGAACTTGAGGCGCATGCAGCAAGGCATGAGCGTCGAAGGAATGCGTCATAGAGTATAAAGTGATTCTCATTGTACTTGCCAGACGGATAATAGAAGAAAAGAATCATTACTCACAATGGGTTAGCAATGAAGTTGGCAGGTCTAGAAGACATAATTTCTTGAAGTTTCAAAGTATACTATCCGTCTTCTCAAACTCCATAAGTAATCTCTTGGAACATGAATTGACGTTTGATTCATGCAAACATTTGCATGATGAAGTCTGCTCACATCCTTTAGATTTTAAACCGGAATAGAGGTGGCTTCTGGATTGAAAGCAACAAAGGTTTTAGGAAATGGGTGCATGCTTGGGGATTTTTGGAAGAATCCCGATAATTTTGAAAGGACTGCCTCCTTGCAAGATTTGGATCTGGGACGTAATGATTTTTTCCAGCTTTCCATCCAGTCTGAGGGAGCCTTGTGCTTCTAAAAAAAAAAAAAAAAACTCGAGTTGTCTCATTGTATCTCCCTCCGCTTCTCGCGAACTTGCTTGAGTCAAATATGGTGAACTGTAATGCGTTGGAGCGCATGTACGACTTGACAAATGTGGAGGGTTTAGATGGAGCCGGACTTTATTAATTGCAGCAATTTAGATGATGTCCCTGGTCTCCATGAAGCGTCTAAGGCATTTTATTTGGAGCGTAAAGGCTTCACCATTTGAAATTTAGTTGAAGCGTAAAGGCTTCACCATTTTCGGGAAATGAGACTAAGGAGGGATGACATCTTAACATTCCTAAATTTGAAATTTGACCTTAGGGTCACATTTGTGAATCCACTTCTTTCTTCAATCGTCAACGTGGATGAAGAAATGCTCTTAAAATTTGTGCTTCAAGTAATCCCTATTGTTCTCAAAGCAGAGTCCACAGAAATTTCTCATCTTGGAGAATCTCATATCAATTTGACAACCTTCTCAAATGAAGAAATGTGCGAAGATTCCTCGGCACCAAGGCTACTTCCTGGGTTAGTGACATCTATAACTCATGGGAAGCTCTTTGACGGGTCCATATATATGGATGCGAACTATCCAAACAATATTGTCAAAAGACAAGAAGAGGAATGAGCTACGATCCATTTGGAATTGCTGAGCATTAGTAGTTGCAATTTTTGTGCCTTCAAATAGCCTCTCGACATTTAATCCAGCGTGGAGATGATTATTGGTGGTCCGCAAAATGATCCTTCAAGGCACGGATGTACACGAGCAAGAATCAACCATCAAATGGTGCCCCCGAGTAAAAGGTTGTAATCGTTCCAAGTTAAATTCGATTTATTTAAACAATGACTTTTTCCTCCTCTTGTGCAGAATTCGTGAGGACAAAAAGAGTCGATGTAAGGCAAATTCCCAGGAATCGATAGGATTGCATGAGGAGGACAACTTAGTCCATAATTGCGTCGTCCCAAAAAGAAAAGGGTGTATATCGTTCCCAAATTAGTCTAACTGAAAATGGAAATGACTTGTGCCATCTCTCGTTTTGCAGATGAAATAATGTATTTGGCCATGGCGACAACAACTTCTTCCAAGAAAGCATGATGAGGCAATACACATTGAAGGGGAGTGTATCTCATCATAGGGGCAGCACCTCCGTCAACAAATCGTGACAAAACCATCCAATTCAGCACAAAAGGGTGTATACCGTTCCTAAAATCAGTCCAATTGAGAATGAGAATAACATGTTTTATCTCATTTCCGCAGATGATTTAATGAGGCAAGTCACCCAAGGGGTAACCATTGCCTGTGAAATATAATAAAGTGGAGTCGATTGGTTCAACACAAAATAAAGAATGTGTTCGACCATAGCAATAATGCTTCCAGCTAGAAAGACATGACAAGGTTAAATCGTCTATCCCATGGTGACAAATGAAAGGTCGGCGTCATGATGGAGCAAAATAGTGCATTTGAAGAACTTCTGTCCATTAAATTAGGGACATGTGAAAAATAGTCGGGGGCACGAATAGTCAAGATGATCAAAAGTGAAGACCCGAGCAAAGGACCATGAAGATTAAACAAGTGTCTATAAGAAGGCATGAAGGAGTATTGAACATACTTTGAAGTCTTGAAAAGAGAAAGCATCCGGGTTGGGGCAAGTGTCATCTAGCTGGGGCAAATAGCTTTAGTATAATCAAGCACGTGAGTAAGTTCCTTCTCCTCCAACAAGTGGATGGATGCAAAAGAGACATATGCCAGATAGATAAATGTAGGGCAGGTCATGTTGTGGACGGTGCCTCCAAACACTTAAGAGGTAATATCAAGCAACTCTGAGGAAGGAGTTGCAAAGGAAAAAACTCAAGCGGCGAGATTGCACGAAGAGGACGGCTTAGTCCAGAATTGAGCTATCCCCAAAACAAAAGGGTGTATATCGTTCCTGAATTATTCCAACTGAGAATGGAAATGACTCGCCCCGTCTCTCATTTTGCAGACAAAACAATGTTTGATCAAGGTGACAACACCTTCTTCCAAGAAAGCACGATGAAGACGAATCATCCATTTTGCTACAATGAAAAAGGAAAGCACGCATGGGACAATGCCCTCAAACGTTGAAATAAGAAGTGCCAAAAAGTCAAAAGGCGGCGAAAGCGGATGAAGGGAGTTGTCAAATACACTGGAAGGAAAATTCAAATGAGAGCAAATGGTATCGTTTCCAATTGTCCATTTTAATATCATTTTTGCCATGATTCTTTTTTTTTTTTTTTTGATAGGAAACATCAAAGACTCGAAGGATAAATGCAAGTGAAGGGTAATGATGTGTCGTTTCAATCTTTCGATATATAAAAGATTCATACACTAACACCTTCTTTCTAATTCTTTATAGGGTTGCCAAGCGCCATACCGCAGGTAAGTACACTTCCTCAAAAATTCAAATGAAAATTAAATGAAAATTTTCTTCACGAAAAATGAGGGAGTTTTTGATTTATTTAAAAAAGAACACAAAAATAGAATTGTGAAAGCAAATTTTTCACGAAAAATTTTGAATATCAACTTTATCCAAAAATTACCTTAGTGTTTGACGGGTCATTCATTTTGAATCAAAATCCCCTGTGGAGATTAGTCAATCCGTGATAATCTCGACAAAATAAAAGGGAGATGTTAATCATGCCAAGTGAGAAATACTTAGAATGAGGAAAGGCAAGCTATTCCCAAACACGTCCCATAAACACTTTGAGAGTTGAGTGGAAGAGAAAATTAGTGTTGTTTAAGAGCAAGAGATTCATTCGCAAGTAATACATGGATCGAAATGAAAGGAGGCATTTCCTTCTTCTATCCTATACACTACAGGTGATCATAGTTAACCCATTTGAGCCATTACATGTGAAGAGTTTGCAAAATACCCCTGTCAAGAACCACCCTACAATGGGGCAAATTTGGAGGTTTTGGTTGACATGCTTTGGAGGAAAAGATGAGAAAGACTTCTTTGCCCTTACTTGCATTAATCTTTTTGTGGTAACTTCAGGTGAGTCCTTGTGGAAGCTTGAAACATCCCAAAATGAAGAAGAGCATTCATTTCTCTACCCAAACACACTCATACCTTTTGCTTAGCCAAGTTGAGCCTAAATATTCATTTCTAAAACCGAATGGTGATCATCTCCCTACACTAGGGCAAAGCACGTGATTTATCAAGACAATTGGTACTCATGAGACAGTGTGAAAAACATCTCGAAAGTTTTGAAAGCTCAAAAAAAAAAAAAAAAAGAAAAAGTCAAATGAAAACTAGGGGGGCATGAAAAAAGCGGTGTGCTGGTAAAAGCAAGGCCAATGCCCAAAAAAAAAAAACATCAAGAGAAAATTTCTCATGAAAAAAAAAAAAAAGGGGAATGTCAAAAGCAAAATGCTTGCAAAGAAAAAAATCATTGCAAAAGCAAAAGTCATTAGAAAAAAAGAGCAAAGCTCTTACATTAAAATGATTAGTCAATGGACTTTTGAGACAAGTTGAATTTCAGAAATCGAAAGTGCCTTCAAAAAGGTTGGATGATATGATAATGATGCTATGATAATCACCAACTCCTAAACCCCTTTTGAAAATTTCTAAGCCTTTCGAGCCTTTACCCAAACCAATGTTATAACCTTCTCCAAAATCTCTTGGATTAGGATGGTCTAAGCAGAAATTTGGATTGCCAAACAAGTTATCGCTTGAGGAAGTTGAGGCAAAGTTGTCTTATTTTATCTTAAGGTTTCTTGACTTGTAAACCTGATGGAGATGCTGATTGAAAATTATTTCATTCCTTAGCCGATGATGTTTATCCGTTGTTGAAACCATGACCAAACCCACATTACAGTCATTTAAAAGACCTCTTGGATCGGTCAATGCGTACTTATTACGAATGATTCTCGAAGCCTTCGACACTCGATGGTGTAAGGTATATAGAGATCATGTTTACTTCCCACATCAATGGATGGGATCAAACAGCCTTTTTGAGAGTATGTGAGAAGTCCTTTCAGACTAAGGAATTCTTGCTTGGCATGCTTAATAGGCTCTCTTTGGAAGTTAACATCACTTTGATGAAAGACTTTCTCCTAAGGGAATTTGATGATCAATGATGTCCTTCATGCATTAAGGCAATTTTGCAATATTGAAGGATGTTGAATGCTTTCCAGACAATTGAGTTTATCCTAAATTGCTCGTGCAATCAATGCTTTTTCATTGATGATACCATTTTGGTATGGCCTATTGTGATGTTATCTTGCCTGGTACGCACTTTTCGCTACTAGAGTACTTGTTATAACACGTGCACTGTTATTACTAATCCAGAAGACAGGTGACGTTTCCTCAAACACCAACCTTCATTCTGATCTCGAAAATGCTAAGATGTATCCAAGCATTCATGAATTCCCAAGACCCTGGCTGGTAAGGACACAATAAGCGATCTATTAAACCCTCGAACAAGGACCCCTAAGTGTCTCGAGTCTTTTCAAACCTCAGCGACGAGGGCTTTTTAAGCAATCCGATCTAACCTACGGTATGTACACCTAGGTACGCTTCAAAGGTTAGTGGTCCAACCTTAAACCACTCTTTCCAAAAGGTTTGTGGTCCAATCTTAAACCACGCATCAAAAGGTTTGTGGTCCAACCTTAAACCACTCTTTCAAAAGGTTTGTGGTCCAACCTTAAACCACTCTTTCCAAAAGGTTTGTGGTCCAACCTTAAACCACGCTTTCAAAGGTTTGTGGTCCAACCTTAAACCACGCATCAAAGGTTTGTGGTCCAACCTTAAACCACGCTTTCAAAGGTTTGTGGTCCAACCTTAAATCACGCTTTTTCATAAAAGGTTTGTGGTCCAACCTTAAACCATGCTTTTCATCAAAGGTTTGTGGTCCAACCTTAAACCAAGCTCTTTCAAAAGGTTTGTGGTCCAACCTTAAACCACTCTTTCAAAAGGTTTGTGGTCTAACCTTAAACCACGCTTATTCAAAAAGGTTTCGAGTTTATCCTTAAACCCCGATTTCAAAAGGTTACGGGTCTATCCCTAAACCTCGATTTCAAAAGGTTTCGGGTCATCCTTAAACCCCGATTTCAAAAAGGTTTCGGGTCTTTCCTTAAATTCCGATTTCAAAAAGTTCTAGGTCTTTTCCCAAAATCCTGATCTTTCCCCGAAGCCCCAATTTCAAAAGCCTAGAGTCTACCTCTTTCCTTGCCCGGCCCCAGCTTTCTTTTTGACCAGATTCTTTCTTTTTCCTTGTCTGGTAAGCTTTCACAGCCCGGAGTACCCCGTTGACCTAGTGAGCTTTCGCGGCCCAGAGTCCCTTTCCTTACACAACAGGATTTCATGTAGCCAAAGGCCCATTCTTACACGGTATGTCTCCCTCTTCATTCAATCACAAGCCCGTCAATCATCTCATGCATCTTCTCATGCCTTCCATGAACAAAATTTAAGTGTCTCTTATCTTTGAATGGAACTTCTTCGAACTCCCCTTCAAAGAGGGGCAGCTGTTGACACTTAAATTTTGCCCAAATCATTTAGGGTTTTATCGCATAAAAATTAGGGTTTAATTTTTAACCCCTAAACCAAAAAATATTTCCATTAAAACTGCATGGCATATAGTTATTAGGTGCATTTGCATTAATAGGGCCTATTAGAACATATTTTCCATGTTCATTTTCAAAAAAAAAAAAATTTAAAAAAAAATTATAAGAAAAACTAATTATAAAAAAAAAAAGAGAAAGCCAGCGTTGAATGAGTCAACGCTGGCCACTTTCTTTCTCCGCTCCGCAGCTTATTACAGGGAAGGAAAAAGGAAGCGGAAGAGATGCGGGGGGGGGGGCGGGGCGGAGGATGAAGGGAGAGTTCCGAGGGAGGCGAGAGAGAGGGAGAGGCACAGGACAAGAAGGAGAAGGAAGAAATAGAGATCGGGAGGGAGCGAGGGAGTGGGGAGAGATACAGAGAGAGAGAGAAGGAGGCCAAAAAGGTGCAGAGAAAAAAATGTGAGGGGGCGAGAGCGAAGAGGAGAGAAGGGAGAAGCAAAAGGCAGAAAAATAGAGAGGAGATCGGGGAGAGAAAGCGAGGGAGACGAGAGGGAGAGAGTAGAGGAGATCGGAGAGAAGCGAGGCAGAGCGAGAGAGATCGAGTGAGCAAGAAGCCAGCCGGGATCCCCGCCGCTACTGGTCCTTGCCAACGACCTCTCCTGGTCGAAGTCTCCCAGGCCGAACCGGTAGGCCCTTTTTTGTTTTTTTTTTGGACTTTGCCGGATTTCCCGAGGATTCCTCTCGAGGCGCCACGACGCGACCGGACGTGAGTCCGATCTATCCGCTTGCCCTCATTCGCCGCCCGCCGAGCCGGGTGGGTGCCATAAGTAGCCGCCATCCCGCCTCGCTTTGCCCAGCTTGCTTTGTTCTTAGGCACACCGACCGAGCTCGCGGCCCCTCCATTTCAAGCAGTTCCGGCCGGCATGCCCTCATGCTTGCTTCGCGTTCTCAGATGTCTCGAGTTGAGAACCCCGGCCGAGTTTGAGTCTTGATCGAGACGAAATCGTTCTTTTTCACAACGCACTCCAACTGTTCGTTAAAATGCCCCCAAAGAGTTGTTTTTTGTCTTTTTATGCCTCATTCTTGACCGGTTCGTGGCCGGCGGTGACATGGGCGAAGGAGGTCTGCTACGGGGTGGCGGTCGGGAAAGCGGCCAAGCGGGTCCTCCATTGGGGCTTGGTCGGTTCGCAGGTGGCTCGGCTTTTCGTGGTCATCCTGCTGAACCCGGCCGACCGAGGCGGCCTTGCGAGCAAGGAGCTTCGTTTGTGATCCTCAGCCGGGGCTCGGCCCGGTCGTGGCCGGCCATCCCCTCGCCGGGGCTCGGTCGGTTCGGTTTGATCACCGCCTTCGTGGTGGCGGCGCTGAGGGCGGGCTCGTGGCGGGGGCCCGAACAAATTGGGCGAGTGGTGGCGGACGTCCGCTCCACGCCGGAGCGGTGGCTGGGGCACAGAGGAGTCCCGGGCGCGATGTGGCGGCCGCAAGTCGGGTCGCGAACCGGGTCGGGCGCGCGGGCGATCCGGGTAGGGCAACGCGCGTCCGGGTCAGGTCGTGGGTCTGATGGGTATTGGGCTTTCGCGGTTGGGGCCGAAGTGGGCTGGTTTGTTTTTTTTTTTTATTTATTTTCTTGTCGGGCTTTGGGCCCTTATTTTAAAAAATTTAGGGCTGGGCCTTTCTTTAAAACACTATTTTCAAAAAATTTTAACCAGGCTCAACAAATGAGCCCGGTCCGTTTGTGGACTCGGGCCGGCGTGCCCGGGTCGGTCCCAATCCGGGTCGGATGTGGAGATCCGACCCGGATCGGATTTCTTTTATTTTAATATTTTATTATTTTAATATTAAAAAAAATTTAAAAAAATTAATTTTTTTAAAAAAATTTCAAAAAAAAAAAAAAAGAGAGAAACCCGAATTTCATTTTATTTTTTTTCAAAAAAAATTTAAAAAAAATCGAAAAAAATTCTGAAAAAAACGAATTTCACAAAATATTTTACTTTATTTTATTTTATTTTATTTTTTAAAAAAAATTTCAAAAAATCAGAAAATTCATTTGGGTTTTGGAATTGATTTTTCTTGCCCTATTGTGCGTTTAGTGTCATATTTAATCGCACGATACTTGGTTCACACATTTTGAATTGCACATTTAATTTAATATCGAACGTAGTTAATTATGCATGTCTAGGTTTGGATATTGATCGTCGTTCCCCTTAGCTTAGTCAGGGATGGAATTTTGAGACTCCCGATTAGCGAGAACATGTTAGGTGGTGAATTGAACAAGATTAGGTACGAAAGGGCACTAATTAGTCGATTAGTGTAATTAAGTCCCCGTGCACCTTGAATCTCCGGTTCGTAGAAGTGAAGCTTTTCTCCGTGCTTAAGCTTAAGTGTCTAATCGACCTATCGAAAACTGATTAGTGGCGACTCCTAGATGAAATCGATTTGCATGTCAATGATTTAAACGTAAGTAGCGAATTGGTATGGGCTTGGGAGAGCTCGAGCTAGGTTTAACTTAGTAATCCATTAACAACCCTTTAGGCGGCGGGGCCGTCTCGGGAGAGGTCGCGACAAGCTGTAACCATCAAATTCAGCAAAGATAAAGAATAAACTCCTTCTATTTTTCCTACTATCTTTATGATAGAACCTTGTATCCCTAATCTAGTTCCTGAGAAACCAGACCAGAAGAAGTTGGTTCAGTACTTCAAAAGTGACGGACATCCTGTCCATAATTACAAAGACTCTAGTGGTCATTGTTTCCAGGATCCTTTTTGCCAATGTTCTTCATGTACAAATTCCCCAGATGAAATAGATCCAACTACCAAGCCAAAGCGAAAAGCTAAAAAGGCCAAGGACAATTTCTACCAAAGATACTTAGATGGAGACCCAACCATTGATACCCTTGGAGAAAATAACGGATACCAATTTATGGATTCATATGGTTCGCCATCACCTCCATCACTTTCATCACCTCCATCACCCTCATCACCTCCAATTTTACCCCCATATAAAAAATCTATTGTTTCCCCCTTTCACAAACCAATGTATAAGTGGGTAAAGAAGAATTCTTATCCACTTGAAATCCCAGACTTTCCTGAGAACCCAAGCAAAAGGCAACTCCCATCTATTTTCATGTTCAATGAAGTTGATTTCCCTCCTTTAAATCAAGTTGAAAGTTCTCAGCTTTCTTTTCTTGCTACTGAGGAATTTACAAATCCACAGCGAAGATACTTTCATGCTCCAAAAATTCCTTCTCCCACTGATGTAGATGAACGTGGAAGACCAAAAATTTCCATGTTCTTGAGGTTGTTCTAAATTGGTAATCGAAAACCTAACCAGCATTGTCCTAGCATATCATAGCCGGGTCTGTTCTACCTATGAATAGGTTTTAAGTGTTCTACTGAGTAAGTGTACCAAATAATGTACTTAGTTAGGTAAGGTTTGTTTTATGTGGACATAAGTCCAATAATGTACCCGTTCTAAGTGTATTTTTTCTGGACCCTCATCCAAAGATGTATCCCCAACGCCTATATAAGGCCATGTAATCCTTCGGTTTGAAATAAGAGGGAAAGTTGTGAAATCTCAATTCTCTCACTTTCCATGCCTCTCTAAAAATCCTTTTCTTCAAAGCCTAGCATGATCCTCTAAGAAATATAGCTCGGCCAGATAGGCATAACATCATCCTGGTCACTCTGAGCGTCTCTATGCTCTGAGCCAAATCTCCGAGTAGTTTTGCAGCTAAAAGGCAGTTCTTGAAGGGCTTGAACAAGAGGTTCGCCCATGTGGAATAGCATACCTGCTGTAAACTGATCTGGTTTTCCCTGGCTCTCAGTATAGATCCCCTCATTGGTATCAGAGCGTGGTTTTATGCCTAACTTGGTTCGTTCCATGCGCTTAGTTGGTGATTGTTTAGTGCTGCGAAGAATCCTTTCTCCTCATCATGACCGATCCAGATACAACTCCAATCGCTCTTACTGCTTCTCTCATTCCATCGTCTTCTTCTTCATCTTTAACCGAGTTTCGTACTTCACATGCTTCTAAGATAGACTATCTTTACGAAGTCTCTCTTAGTGATGAAACCAAGATTTCCGAAACGCAACTTCCTCTCATGAATCCATACTTAGCTTTTGCTAAACCTGCCACATCTTTTTCCCCCATTAGGTCTATACAACATCTCATCCGTCAGATTCTGAAAGAAGTCAAGGAATACGTTCGGTCTTCCACATTTGACCAACATCCAATTCCTGCTTCTGAAAAGGAATACTTTGTTACTCTCCAAATTCCTCCTGAATTTCCCAAACAGTGGATCCAACAAGGGTATTCGCATATTCACTATGGCGCAGTCCGTCTTGCTCTTACCTTTCATAGGAGAAAAAGTTTGTCTGTCATAGCAAGAATGGCTTTTTGGATACTAGGTTCCTAGAATACCAGCATGCCTATATTAGTCTTGTCCAAACCACTTTAAATGTTGGAACAGTCTTTGTAACCCTTTATCCAAATTTTAATATTGCCCTTTCGATCTCCAGCTACTTTCTTTCTTGAAAGTACAACTTCAGCTTACTGGAGCTCCTCAAACTACCGATTCTATTGCCGCAACTCTTCATTACCAAATGGTGTATAGAGTCCAAAATCATGCTCTAGATCTGAATTTCCAACATGGAAATAAAGATGCCTTTATTCATCTCCATGCAAAATGATCGGGCCTCTTGCATTCATGTTCCTCGGCGATCCCAAAAGAAAAGTTAGCCAAGCTTCTTCCCAGAATCCTAGATAACAAATTATGAAAAGCTCCATCAGATTAGCCAAGCTTCTTGGACTACTGAATTTGTCGACAAAGAGATAGTATTGTAACCATCAAATTTCGCAAAAGAAAAGGAAGAAACTCCTTCCATCTTTCCTACTATCTTTATGATAGAACCCTATGTTCCTAGTCCAGTCCTAAGGAACTAGATCCAAAAAAAGCTAGTTCAATACTTCAAAAGTGACGGGTATCCTGTCCATCACTATAAAAACCCTTATGGTCATTGCTTCCGAGATCCTTTTTTGCCGTGTTCTTCATGCACAAATTCCCCGGATGAAGTAGATCCAGCTACCGAGGCCTACGCGAAAAAAGCTAGAAAGGCCAAGGACAGCTTCTACCAAAGATATTTGGATGGCAACCCTACCATTGATACTCTTGGAGAAAATAGTGGATACTAGTTTATAGTATCATCTGAGACCACCATTATCCCCAGATTCACCCCCATGTAAGAAATCTTTGTTTCTCCTTTCTACAAATCCATCTATAAGTGGGTAAAGAAAAATTCTTATCCACTTGAAATTCTAGTCTTTCCCGAAAACCCAATCATTGGGCAATTTCTATCTATCTCTATGTTCAATGAAGCTGACTTCCCTTCTTTAAATTCTGTTGAAAGTTCTCGACTTTCTTTTCCTACTACTTGAGGAATTCAACGATCCGCAATGACGATACCTTTATGCTCCAAAAATTCCTTCTCCCATTGATATTGATGAACGTGGAAGGCCAAAAAGAATGCCTTCTGCGCGAGGTTGTTCTAAATTGGCAGTCGAAAACTCTCCCGCACAAAATCGGGCTTTCAAGACACTCGACTCCGGTGTTGATGTGCAACAAGACATCCGAAGGTACGACGAGTCCATCAAAAAGATGCTTGTGGATTTCTAGAAAAGACTTCATGCCTTGGAATCAGGCCAAAGATCTTGGCTACCATTATCTTAAAAGTCCGAAAAATAAAATAGAAAACTCAAAAGGCAAATCATTCTCCTTGAAGAAGGAAAATTTAAGCCGATTGATTTCTTCGCTATTCCGAGAATCGGATACTCTCTTCCATCACCGTAAAAGCTCTCCGGTTTTTATCGCAAATCGCTCTTGCAGCCGAAACTTCTACTCAACGAGATGTAGTGATATGACAGCAATGCGTAATCGCATTTGGAAAATGGAGAAGCTCCTAAAGGAAAGAATGAAAGAAAAACCTATTCTTTGAGCCCTCCGGAGAACACGAAAAGAGCTTTGACCAGCAAATGATGATCTCAAATCCCTCGGAATCTTTTCTAAGGGATTTAAGCAAAAATTAACAATAGCATCCAAAAGCTAATTCAGACCAACATCTAACAGAGCGCACTTCTCAAGTAGCAAAGGTATCAAATTTGCCTAATTCAAATTCAGAATCTGATTCTCTATCCTATTCCTCTTCGTCTACTTTTCCAATTCCTTCCATTGAATCTTTCCAAGTACCACCAACTACTTCTCCGATCTTCATGGCTGACCGACCAGAACAAGAAATAGAACCAAATCCATCTGAACCAAAAGTTATTCGGATCAATAACCCATCTCATATTTACATTTCCTCATCTAAACAGTTTTTCACTCTTGATGATACTCCTTATTCAAAGATGGCTAGAAAGATTGGATGAATTCCATGCTTGGTTGAACGCCGAGCTCTCTTCTTTGAAAGTAAATATGATGTTTTTCTAGAATTTGCTACAAGGTTTCTTTGAAGCCTTAAACATTGGTGGCAAGCAACTTCTGAAAATAGATTAGATGACTTTTCTTCTTCTGCAAGATTTTTCCCAAGCCATTGGAATCATTTACCTATATTTCATAGGTCAACTTGCTAATCTTTTGAGCTCAAAAGAAGAGAATATTTTGAAAGAAAATGTTGTTTTCTTTAAAAAGGCACATAGATCGCCATTACGAGGAGATGCTTAAACTCTTTTATGGCCTAGGATCTTATCCAAATTTGAAATAAGACTTCTTAGCCTCCATTCCTAAAAAACTCTCCCAACAAGTTGAGAGATCTTTTCTCAACAAGCAAAGAAGAATATCCCCTTCAGAGAACTACAGCAAAAAATCCATCTTTGTCTTGATGAACTCTGCCTCCAAAGACAGATGATGAAAAGCTACATCGTAGACAATCGTGAACTTGACGGTGCTTGCTCCAAACAATATTTGAAGATTAAATGTTCAAAGTAAGATTATGACGGTTCCTACGGAGAATATTCAAAGAAAAACAAGCACTTCAAGAAGTATCGAGTGAAAAGATCCACGCACTTCGGAAGAAAGAAGAAATGGCGGTTCCTGCGAAAATGAAGAAACTTTACAGGATGCAAGAAACCAAATCGTTGCTTCATTTGCAATAAGAAGGGCCACTTTGCCAAAAATTGCCCCCAGGCAAAAAAAAGTCAGAATCATCTCATTCATAATATCGAACTCGAGACAGGAATCTCTCTTGACAATGATGATATCGAATCCCTATTCTCTGTTGATGAAAATCCCACTAACCAAACACTTTGCATCATTCCTTATCTCACCCCGATTAAACAGACTTTGATTCGAACACAAGAACTTTTCCATCTATCATCACAACCAGAAAATCTGGATCCCAGTATACATTCCAGTCAACTTCATTGTCCTCACTTCCCAGTCAAAATCTATCTCTCAAAATTTGCCAAATCAATTTCAGTCATTGCCCTCATAGATATCTGGTGCTAGTACTTCAATTCTAGATACTAAAGAATCTTGGACTTCACATGTGTTCGATATTTCAACTCTCCTTCAGGAGACACTTTTTCCATAAATGTTCGCACCACCCCCAGATCTATTCAGTTTTTTCCCCAAAGTTCCATTATCACCGAAATTCTTGGATCTAGCCTTCCCAATAAAGACTTGATTATTGGGATATCATGACTCAACTTCCAGACTTGAGAATCATTCCTAGAAAAGGATTTAGGTATAAAGACCAATTCTTTGAATTCGTTAATATCCAAAGACTCTTTTCCATTCAAATGAGTCTGTTAGATCTAATCATGCAAAACTGTTGGAATCATGCTCAGAAAAATCATTCCGAATTATCTCAAAAATGTTCTCATCCTTTATGGAAAAATCCAGAATTCTATATTCGACTCCCTTCAAGAAAAAAATGAGGATATAAATCCTACTAAGGCAAGTCATTCAGGAATGAATCCAGAGCATTTGGCTCTTACTCAAAAAGAATGCTCAAAATTGTTACATTAAGGCCTTTTTTGAAACTTCTAATTCTCAATGGGCTTGTGAAGCCTTTTATGTCAATAAACGTCTTTGAGCAAAATCGAGAAAAATGAGATTGGTAATTAATTACCAACCTCGCAATTTTTCCTCCGGGATGACAAATTCCCTTTGCCTTCTCGAAATTCCCTTTTGTGGGAATCAATAAAGCCCATATTTACTCAAAGTTTGATCTTAATGTCGGATTTTGGCAATTGGGCATTCATCCTAATGATGAGAACAAAGACGGGATTCTGTGATCCCCAACCAACACATCAATGGCGAGTTCTTCCATTTGGTCTCAAGGTTGCTCCTTCCTTATTCCAAAAGGCTATGTGCCGCATATTCTAGCCAATCTTATCCAAAGCAGCTGTCTATATTGACGACATATTACTCTCTACAGCCCAGACGAAGAAGAATCTCACCGTCGACTTCTTGAGCAGTTTGCAGAAATTGTGAAGAAATATAGCATCATACTTTTTCAGAAAAAAGATGACCATTGCCCGAACCAAGTTGAATTTCTTGGCATGCACCTTAACAAAGGTACATATTATCTAAGACTGCATATTGCCGGGAATTGCTAAAATTTCCTGAAAAAATTTTACAACCAAGCAAATTCAACAATTTCTCGGGATAATCAATTATCTTAGAGATACCTTACCAAAAAAAAAAAATCAATTATCTCAGAGATTTTGTTCCAAATATTGCAAAGTTGTTAATTTCCTTGCAACTAATGTTAAAAAATGCATCCAAAGGCCATGGGAAAAGGCACAAACCAAAACAGTTCTGGAACTTAAAGAAATTATGCAAGATCTTCCCCCTCTGCAAATCCCATCCACGAGCAAGAGAATTTTGCGGACCGATGCCGATGATGAATATTAGGCAGCCATATTGTTTGAAGAACTTCATGGTAAGCGGCATCTTTGCGCTTACAAAAGTGGTAAGTTTTCTCGGGTAGAAATGCATTATCATTCTACCTTCAAGGAAATTTTGGCAGTAAAGAATAGAATAAAAAAGTTCGAATTCCATCTTATTGGCCACCATTTTCTGGTAGAACTGGATATGACTTCTTTTCCCCAAATGACCAAATTCAAGCAGAAGCAAATCCCTCATCTTCAGCTACTCAGATGGGCTGAATGGTTTTCGAAATACTCTTTCGAAACCAAACACATTGCAGGAAAGAAAAATGTGCTTGCAGATTTTCTCTCCAGACCAAAAGCATCGGCAGAAATCAACATGTATATTCTCAGGCATTCCTTCCCGTTCCGGGCAGACAAGTACAAGATTGAACGGTTCCGAAATTGGCCAAGCCTGAAATATCCTCAAGAAATAATTGAGCAAATTCAAAAGGATAAGCTCATTGAAAATCTTGACAATCTCATGTGGCAATGCCACACGGACCTTTTTCGCCACCATGGAGGATCTATTCTTGAATCTTCTGGATTACACTCGAGGTATCCTTTCATCCACCCATTACTTTGGAGAAAAAATGATTTTCCTGATAAACTTAAATGGCTATTATGGTATCTAACCAACAAGTACGTAATAGCTATTGAGTTTCCTACCAGAAAATTTATTCTCCAATTGACTAACTTGCTTCGGTTGATTACGTTCAACTAAATAAACACGAAAAAAAAACTTTTAACTGTGCTCAAATGATTTTACCCTCCTATTTATTAGAAACGATTCTTTCTCGAAGAGGTGAAAAAAGTCGAGATGATCCAGAAACACACACACTGTTGTACTCTTCCACCGTCCTTGGACTTTTGTGCATAAAAACAGTACCATTTTCAATACTCCCATAGCAGTAGGTACTACTACCTATAAGCCTCGATCACAACTCTAGACTGCGTGTCTATAAATCGTTCCCCAGTCGTATTGGTTTTGTTGAATATAATTACAAGGAGCTCCAAAGGATCCTATGCCAAGAAAATCGCATTATTCCAAAAGAAGCATGGGATTACTTCACACCCATCTCATGGGATCACGAAGGATCTTCCTCTACAACAAGACAAGCACTCAGAGAATACGAGCACGAATAGGCACAAGCATAGCTCGGATTATCACAAGATCATGAAATGTCAGATATAGGAGATCCAACACAGTCATCTCAAGATCCAAATGCGATCTCGGGATCTATGGGGTGAACCACTCTCTCAAAACCCCTTATGACTATGGACCATTGTCCTTATCCATTGGACTTGACGCCAGCTCTTCTTCTCACTACACACATCTCGAAATTAGCCCCACCCAGTTTTGCCTTAGCCAATCTTACCCTAAACCAAATCCACAACCAAGCCTTGGCATCAAAATGTGGAATAACCTCCTGTTACCACAAAACACTCCAAATACTTTTTTCCACCTTTCAACACATGCATCCTCTTCCTCGAAGCCAGCCGCCAGATTATCACCGAAGATAATTTCGAACACATTTTGACACGAGGACAGATAGCGAGAATCTGAGCGTGCAAACAGTTCATACAGCTCGATTATGACTACAACTCGGATGGAGAGAATGGGAATGATGGGGATGATGAAGTTGATGAAGATGATGGTGGTCGGGGCTTTCAAGACAATTGACTCCAAAATTGTTAATGTATAACAAGAAATCCAAAGATACAATGAGTCTATCAAAAAGATGCTTGTGGATTTCCAAAAAATGCTTCATGCTTTGGAATCAGGACAACATCTAGGATACCATTATCTTGAAAGTCCAAAAACATGAAATAGAAAAACTCAAAAAGCAAATCAGTCTCCTTAAAGAAGGAAAATTTAAGCCAAATAACTTTTTTTCTATTTCGAGAATGGGATACTCTCCTCCACAGCCCTAAAGCTCTCCAGTTTTTGCCGTAACCGCTCTTGCAGCCGAAACTTCCACTCAATGAGATAGAAGTGATATAATAGAAATGTGAAATCACATTCGAGAAATGGAAAGGCTCTGAAAGGAAAGAATGAAAGCAAAAGCAAAATCTATTGTTGAATCCTCTGGAGAATCTGAAAAGAATTTTGATCAGTAGATGATGATCTCAAATCCCTTGGAATCTTTTCTGAGGGACTTAAGCAAAGATCAACAAAAGAATCGAGAAGCTGATTCTAAACAATATCCACAAGAGCATATTCCTCTAGAAATAGCAAAGGTATCAAATTTGCTAAATTCATATTCGTAATCTAACTCTTGATCCTCCTCCTCTTCTTCCACTTTCCCAATTCCTTCCATTGAATCTTTTCATATACCACCAACTACTACTCTAATTTTCATGGCCGATCCACCAGAATAAGACATGGAACCAAATCTATCTAAACTAAAGGTTATTCAAACAAATAACCCATCTCAGATTCCTATTTCCTAATCTAAACATTTTTTCACCCTTGATGATACTCCTTGCTCCAAATGGCCAAAAAAATTAGATGAATTCCATGCTTAGTTGAACACCAGAGCTCTTATTGTTGAAAGCAAATATGATGTTCTTTTAGAATTTTCCACAAGATTTACTGGAAGCCTTAAATATTGGTAGCAAGCAACTTCTGAGATAGACCAAATGACCTTCTTCTGCAAGATTTTTCCCAAGCCATTGGAATTATTTACCTATATTTTATATGTCACACCCCGAACCCTATGGCGCTGAAAGCATCCCCATGGTCGATTCGATCTGACGTCCCGTGATAAAGCACAACGGAAATAACAAACACCTGGACAATAATTCACATAACCAAGGATAGCAGCACAACCATCAATATAAACAAATACACACTTGCATTGCGGGGAGAACCTTTACAATATTCATATACAGCATGAACCTCGAAAATCAAAAGCGGGTCGATGGCTACTACTATCAAAAAGGGGTAAGTGGCCGGGTGGTCGTGGCTCGCCAATTCTCCATCGGGACACTAAGGGTCCACATCCCGGCATCAATAAGCGGAACCTCAAAAGTCCGGAAAGGCTCGTGGGTCCCCTCATGATCCCCGATACACCACACTATAAACTTATGGACCTGGTCCATCTCCTCACTCAGCGTCGATCTGAACTACGGTAAGGTATCTAACCCAAAAATCCCGTTCCATGTGGGGTATCTTGACTCCTCCTCGGTCTATCCGGTAAGGAATCCCAAAAGGAACCGGTGCGGTCGACATCTCAAGGCCGGGGTCTGAAAAATTGGTTTTCAACAACGGTGAGAATAAATCTCAGCGAGTAATTCCCTAAACCTAAACTAGGCTAACGTGCACCTCCCGGCGAGTACTAAACCATGCATAAATCAAAATATAAAGCTCGACTCAAGTCCTCGGGGCCTAAATCTAATTCATACTTGACCTGCAGGTTAATCATTCTATAAACTTAATCACAACAGCACCATAACATTTAGATCGCAGTACAAATACACATATCACTTAATCCTGATGTATATAATGCACGCTCGTGTTCGCACTCATGTCATGCCTCAACAATGCAAGAACTCACGCTCGCATGCTAGTACTCTGCCATTTATCAATTTCTCCTCCGACTGCGCATTAAACGCATCAGGTCCGACCAGCGTAAAACGTATCGGGTCTATCACTTGAGATCGATCTTTGGCCCGCGTAAAGCGCATCAGGCTCATGACACATTACCCGCGTAAAACGCATCAAGCTGGTCATCTTCCTATAAACCGAGCATCGTCCCGCGTAACACGCCTCGGGGCGGGTTCACTACCTCGCGTAAACGCATCAAGGTTTATTGTGATCACACATTCACGGTATCAATTTTTATCTCCCGACCCCGCGTAATCGCATCAAGGCATTTTAGGTGATCACAATGCACATGTCATTCGGGCACACTTGTAAATGCACATGTCGTGCCGATGCATGAGATACACATTCATGGTTATGAAGTTCACACTTGGGCAATTCACAATTTTCATAATGGGCAATTAATAGCACAACACCATTCAATCAATTACAGTACACTATGCCCAATCTACATTTCGACATGCCCAACCAACATATGTGCACGACCATGGCACCAGGATCAAGCACTCATGCATGATACACAATTCATATGCATAAATCAAACGACTAGATTGACATAAATCCACAAAAATCGAGGCCCACTAAGCTACTCCCTTCCTAAAGGCATTAGGTATGTGTCACGACACTACAAAATCACTCACATTTAGGGACAATTCGCCACTAGTTCGGTCAATCCATCATTTCCGCACTTACATTCCAAACCTCAAATTAATCGCGCTTTGTCCAACTAAGTTCCAAAGTGGACAGCCACTATATCAATCACACGGGCCATCTAATGACCTCAAAATGTTCCATTGGACTCCTCAAGACACCATTTTACTCGCCACCATAATGCCAAATAAGGTGCGCACTAGGATCCACATTTTAAGCCCGAACTTCCCCAAACTTGGGCTATTCCATTCCAAACCTGTCTAGCCATCTCACAGCACATACACAACCGCTAAACCCCATCCAACGATCACTATAATTCATCAAATTGGCATAACATCAGCCCTTACCGTCCCTTGCACAATAACCCATAAACTTGTTGAGAAATGCACAAAGGCCTAACTAGAGCTTAGGGTCGAACTCACGAGATGTCTTATGTGACATTCCGATTTTCGACCCATTTTTTGGATTTTATGAAACGTGTAATTAAATCGATGTGCTTATAGTAAAATCTCGCCCGAGAACTGATCACTCTCGGTTATTTTAAATTTTTAAATTAGAGATTTCGCTAGAAATGCACTCGATCGAATTTGGCCGTTATTTAGAGCCCAAACTTTGATGTCGAATTTCTCGAAATTCCGGAACGAATTTAATTGGACGGTGTCGATATTATTATTGCCAACCTCGATATTACCCGGTATATGTGAAAAGTGAATTTTTGACCGGGTACAAATTTGGACTGGTAGACCACTCTCGTGGTGTGTTTTTATTAACACAATTTTACCCAAATCCTAAAATTATTAATTAGGATTTTTGGGGGACCGTCGGATATTTTTCGGATTTAAATCGTGTCCGTTGGATCGCAATTATTGCGATTTTGATTTGTCTTCTCTCTCTCCTCTCTCTCTCTCTCTCTCTCTCTCTCTCTCTCTCTCTCTCTCCTCCCCTCTTTTCCCTCTTTCCCATGACTTCCCCTTCCCCCACGTCTGACTCCCTTCCTTTTCCCCCACCTCTCCCCTACCTATCCCTCTCTCTCTCTTCTTTTTCTCTTTTCTTTTCTTTTTCCTCTTTTCTCTTCTCTTTCCTTCGTCTTCTCCTTATTTGGCTCCCCAGGCCTTTTTCACGGTTTTCCACCCCCCTGGGACCAGCCCGGCCGGCTTCTTAAGCGCCACCTTCTCGCCGGCGACTAGCCCGCCACCCAGCAGCCGCCCCGTCCGACGCCCGCGCCTCACCTAACCGCTTCCTTTTCCTCTCTCCCTCGGCACCGCGTCGTGTAACCACATTTTGCCGCGACCGTCCCTCGCGGAGGCTGCCGCTCGTCGTCGCCGCTCACCGCCCGCCCGGCCCGTCCTAACCGCGCCGTGCCGTTTTCGACCGCCATCCGGGCCTCTGCGTCGCCAATTCGCCCAAGCCCGCGTCTTGTCGCGTCACTCGCCACGGACGCCCGCCCGCCGCCCGTCACCGCCACTCACCACCGCCGTCCAACTACGCCATCGTCGCCCGTTCTTTGTCTCGGCTGCCCGGAACAACCCCGACCAGCCACCACAGCAGCTGCCCTCGCCCGGTTCGTCGTCGTTCGCCGGTCGCCGTGTCCGAACCGGAACCACAAGGACCGCCCTCGTCGCCGCCCGTTAAATGTCGTCCTCGGCGTCCTCGCCCGGCGTTAGCCGAGTAAGTTAACCCCTAATCCCGTGCTTAGGGAGTTAAACTTGCTTAGGATAGTTTAATTAGCGTTTAGGTTAATATTAGGTTTGTTTAGTTAGGATTTGTGTTAATTATGGGTTAGTACTTAATTAATTGTGTTTAGGGTATAAGTATGGATTAGTTCATTGTTATTAGTTATTATTATTATATCTTTTATTTTCGGAATTTTAAATATTATTTTATTAGTTAATATATTAATTCCGAATTAAATATCATTTTATTATTTTCGGAATTAAATATTATTATTTTTGAAAAATTTTCTAACGTCAATTATGATGCCAATGTTAGATTTTGCCGTATAAATTGACGTATTTAGAAAATGATTTGAATGATTTTGATTCGAGGAAATGTTTTGACATTTTGGAAAATTGAATTATTTTCGGATATTATTAAATAATTAAATTCCGAATTTATTTATTATTATTTCGAAAAATTTATAATTTCAAATTATTATTTCCGGTTGAATGTTAGCGTTTATACCGTGAATTGTCGTATTAAATTGTTTACGTGACAATATATTTTGATTGGAAATTTTCAAGAAGGTTTACGAGTTTTTGGCATTAAATTATTTTATTCTGTTATGCCAAGTAATGTTAGTGATGCTTTGTGATTGATATTCGGGTTTGACATCGAAGCATGCAAAATTGATTGACTGTTGTATGTGTGACCATGTGATATTGTTGTATGGCATTTATATGAGCACTATTCATGAACGTATGGGCTAATTGAGAAGATAATAATTGGCCGGAATGCTTGTGTGCTCGTGTGGTCACACGTTGGAGCCGTCTTGCTGTGTATCGCTTGACGATGCCCGATTTATCGGATGCTTGGGGATAATCTGGAGTGCCGATACCCCGGATGCCTTGTCGCGGCCCGAGGCCGGACTTGATGCTCCTTACGGGATACCATCTTACTGTAGATCGTTTGATGTTGCCGTATTGGAATGCCGTCTTACTGTAGATCGTTTGACGTAGCCGTGCCCGACGGGGCGGGACGGAGCCGGTTATACCGGTAGACTGCCATCTTGCTGCAGATCGCTTGATGTGTAGTGGCCCCGAGGGGCGTAATAATTGGAATACGTGTGATGCATAGTGCTTGATTATGGGGTAGAAACTGCTAGGCATGGTATGGGACGTGCCCAAGCGGGTTTTGTCTTATAATCGAGACACGCCACGATCGTGTTGCATTAACGCATGGAAAATCTTGTTAAATGCTTCGAGTATGTGGCATATGCATTTCATCAACGTGTGTATCAAGGCAAGGTAAGGATGCCTGTGGTTGTTTATTAATGTGCTGTTGATATTATGTTGCCTGATTAGGGACCCCCGTGCGAGTAGGCCTCCTAAGCGGGGCTTAGGCCGTTAACTTATTGAGACTTTGTCTCATTTGTTGTTGTTAACCCTTTTTCAGGCCCTTAGCGTGTTGGCGCACCCAGTTTGGTTCGAGGTGTTTAGAAGCTGGTTTTGGAGTTCGACTTCGTTGATGAAGTAGATTGACCCCTAGCCTATTATCTTTTTGCTGGCTTTTTGTGGTAGCGCCCGAAGTGGGCTTGTAAGAACACTCTTAGGGGTTAATTAAGTGAAAATTAAAATAGTATTGTTTGACTGTTGTGATTTGTTTTCCTGACTATCCCTATTTGTTATTTGTCCGGGGATTGTTGTGTTCGTTTCCGCATGCGTAATTAAAAGATAAAATGAAGGGTCGGCGACGAGTCCCGGACGCCGTGATCATAACGACCATAGCGGGATGTCGCGGTCCGTAGGGTTCGGGCGTGACATCCTAAGCTTGAAATGGTGGCCAACACGCTGACGGTAGGGGCAAGTAAATACGTCCTCGCCGGAACAAAGAACGGTGGCGGGCGATCCGGCGTGGGACGCCGAGTGGCGGTGACAAATTAAGCGATTCCACGGCCCAGGAGAGGGGGAGAGGGACACCCGCCGCAGAGAGAGAGAAATGAGATGGCTGATGGCCGGGCGAGGTGGCGGATCCGTGTCGAATAGCACAATAGGGGCGGTGGAGCTCCTTCGGTGAAAGGTTTCCACGCCAAAATAAAGAGGGAGAGAGGGGAAGGAGGCTCACGGGGTGGAGGAGGAGAGGCGTGCCACCGGCTGAGGTGAGAGGGACCAAGGCCTCCCCGGAGGCATCTGAGGCGACGGGCCCGCCAAGGTGGACGGAGCCGAGGAAGGGAGGGGCGAACCGGCAGCGAGCAGCACGCGAGGAGGATGGCGGCATCGGGCGCCATGGGTCGCCATATGCTATGAAATGATGGTGGCGGCCGGACAAAGAGCCGGCAAGCGTAGCGGTGGACGAAGCATAACCAAAGCGCGGGCGAAGAAGAAGCAAAGGGAGAAGGAAGAAAAGAGAAGGGAAGAAGAGAATGGAAAAAGGGAGGAGAGAGAAGCCTGGGGTGGTTGGTCCCGAACGTGGGTGAGGGACGCTGCAGGAGAGAGACGCCGGGTCGAGGTGGGGAAAGCGTGCACGCGAGGAGAGAGAGAGGAGAGAGAGAGAGAAATAAGAGAAAATAAACTTCATTCAAATATTAATCGCGATCCGAAGGCCCAAATTCAAAATTGAAAACGATCTACCGGTCTAAAATAAACCTCGAATATAAAAAGGGACAAAGGCCAAATTAATTAAATCAAACTATAGCGAGGGAGGTCTACTAGTCCAAATTCGCACCCGATCAAAAACTCCCATTTTTCTATTATTCCCGACAATTTCAACGTTATTACGATAATATTGACACCGTCCAATTTATTTCATCCCGAAACTCCCGAAAATCGATTGCCAAGTTCGGGGTCTAAATAACGGTCAAATTCAATCGAGTGCGATTCTAGCGAAATCTCTAATTTAAAAATAATAACCGAGAGTGATCAGTTCCCGGGCGAGATTTTACTATAAGCACACTGACAAATTACACATTTTATAAATCCCAAAAATGGGCCGAAATTGGGATGTCACATTATAAGAAAACCTGTTAATCTTTTTGAGCTCAAAAGAAGAGAATATTTTGAAAGAAAATGTTGTTCTCTTAAAAAAAAAAAAAGCACTTAGACTGCTATTACAGAGAAATGATTAACTCTTTTATGGCCTAGGAGCTTATCCGAATTTGAAACAAGTCTTCTTAGCTTCCATTCCTAAAGAACTCTCTTAATAAGTTGAGAGATCTTTTTTCAATAAGCAAAGAAGAACTGTTGATATCCCCTTTGGAGAATTACAACAAGAAATTCACCTTTGTCTTGATGAACTTTGCCTCCAAAGATAGATGATTTCATCAAAGACAATCGTGAACTTGATGGTGCTTGTTCCAAGCAATATTTAAAGATCAAATGTTCAAAGAAAGATTATGACAGTGCCAGCGGAGAATATTCCAAGAAAAACAAGCATTTCAAGAAGTATTGCATGAAAAGATCTGAGCACATCAGAAGGAAAAAGAAATGGCAATTCCTGCAAAAACGAAGAAACTTCACAGGAGGCAAGAAACCAAACCATTGCTTCATTTACAACAAGAAGGGCTACTTTGCCAAAAATTATCCTCAGGCAAAAAATGTCAGAATCATCTCATTCATAGTATTAAACTATAAACAGGGACCTCTCTTGACAATGATGATATCGAGTTCCTATTCTCTATAGATAAAAACCCTATTGACCAAATACTTTGTATCATTTCTTGTTATTTTACCCCGAGTGAAACAGACTCTGACTCAGAACCTGAAGAACTTTTCCATCTATCTTCACATCCTAAAAATCTGGACCCTAGTATACATTACAGTCAACTTCATTGCCCTCATTTCCCAGTCAAAATCTATCTTTCAAAGTTTGCCAAACCATTCTCAGTCATTGCCCTCATAGATACCGGTGCTAGTGCTTCAATTTTAGATACTAAAGTTCTTGCTAAAGAGTATTAGACTTCTTGTGTTCATTATTTCAACTCTGTTTTAGGAGATATTTTTTATTATAAATGTTCGCACCACACCTGTGTATATTAAGTTTTTTTCTCAGTGCTCCATTACCACTAGGATTCTTGGATCTAGTCTTCCCAATAAAGTTTGATTATTGGGTGGGATATTATGACTCAACTTCCAGATTTGAGAATTGTTCTCGAAAAAGGACTTAGGTATAAAGACCAATTCTCTAAATTAGTCAATATCCAATGACTATTTTCCATCCAAATGAGTTTGTTAGATCTAATCATGCAGAAACTGTTAGAATCATGCTGAGAAAAAATCATTTTGAGTTCTCCCAAAAATGTTCCTATCCATCGTGAAAAAACCTAGAATTCTATGTTCGGTTCCCCTTCAAGAAAAATGAGGATATAAATCCTACTAAAACAAGTCATTCGGGAATGAATCTAGAACATTTGGCTCTTGCTCAAAAGGAATGCTCAGAATTGTTGCAACAAGGCCTTATTGAAACTCTCAAATTCTCAATGGGCTTGTGAAGCTTTCTATGTCAACAAAAGTGTTGATCAAAATAGAGGTATGATGAGATTGGTTATCAATTACCAGCCTCTTAATCGCTTCCTACAAGATGACAAATTCCTTTTGCCTTCTCAAAATTCCCTTTTGCGCGGGAATCACTAAAGCCCATATTTATTCAAAGTTTGATCTTAAAGCCGGATTTTGGCAATTGGGCATTCATCCTGATGATAGACCAAAGACGGGATTCTGTATCCCAAACCAACACTTCCAATGGAGAGTTCTTCCATTTGGTCTCAATGTTACTCCTTCCTTATTTCGAAAGGCTATGTATCACATATTCCAGCCAATCTTGTCCAGTGTTGTCTACATTGATGATATATTACTCTACAGTTCAGACAAAGAATTTCATTGCCGACTTCTTGAGCAGTTTGCAAAGATTGTAAAGAAATATGACATCATGCTTTTCTAGAAAAAGATAACCATTGCCCAAACAGAAGTTGAATTCCTTAGCATCCACCTTAACAAAGGTACATATTATCCAGGACCATATATCACCAAGGAATTACTAAAATTTCTTAAAAAGGATTTTACAACCCAGTAAGTTCAACAATTTCTCGGGATAATTAATTATTTTAGAGATTTTGTCCCAAACATTGCAAAGTTGTTGGTTTCTTTGCAACTGATGTTAAAAAAGCACCCGGTGCCATGGGGAAAAGCATAAATCAAAGCAATTTTAGAACTCAAGGAAACTACGCAAGAACTTTCCCCTCTGCAAATCCCATCCATAGGGAAGAGAATTTTGTAGACTGATGCCAGTGATGAATATTGGACGGCCATATTATTCGAAGAACTTCATGGTAAGTGACATCTTTGTGCTTACAAAAATGGCAAGTTTTCTCAGGCAAAAATGCACTATCACTCTACCTTCAAGGAAATTTAGGCAATAAAAAATGGGATAAAAAACTTCGAGTTCCATCTTATTAGCCACAATTTCCTTATAGAACTGGATATGGCTTCTTTTTCCCAGATGACTAAATTCAAATAGAAGCGGATTCCTCATCCTCAGTTACTCAGATGGGCTAAATGGATTTTGAAATGCTCATTTGAAACCAAACATATTGCAAGAAAAAAGAATGTTCTTGTAGATTTTCTCTCAATACCAAAAGTATGGGCAGAAATTAACATGTATATTCTCAGGCATTCTTTCCCACTTCAGCCAGACAAGTACAAAATTGAAAGATTTCGAGAATGGCCGAGCTTGGAATATCCTCAAGAAATAGTTAAGCAAATTCAAAAGGATAAGTCTACTGAAAATTTTAAGAACCTCATGTGACAATGTCACACAGAAATTTTCAGGCTACATAGAGGCTCTATTTTTAGTCCTTTCGGATTGCACTCAAGGTACCCTTTCATTCACCCACTAATTTAGAAAGAAAATGATTTTCCTAAAAAGCTTAAATGGCTATTATGGTACCTAACCAATAGGTACTTAATAACTATTGAGTTTCCCATCAGAAAATTTCTTCCCCAATTAACTACATTACTTGTGGCTAATCACATTGGACTAAATAAACACGAGAAAAACCTTTTAACTGTGTTCAAATGGTTTTATCCTCCTATTTATTAGAAACGACTCTTTTTAGAATAGTTGAGAAAAGCCCGAGATAATCCAGAAACACACATTGTTATACTACTCCATCGACCATGGACTTTTGTGCACAACAATGGCACATTCTTCGATACTCCTATAATAGTAGGTACTACTACCTACAAGCCCCAATCACATCTTCAAGTTGCATGTGTTTATAATTTGTTCCCTAGTCGCATTGGCTCTATTGAATATAATTATAGGAAACTCCAAAGAATCCTATGCCAAGAAAATCGTATTATCCCTGAAGAAACATGGAATTACATCACACCTGTTTCATGGGATCACAAAGGCTCTTCATCTACAACAATACAAGCACTCAGAGAACACGACTAGGCACAAATACAATTTGGATCATCACAAGATCAAGAAATGCCAAACACAGGACATCTAGCAAAAGCATCTTAAGATCCATGGGGAGGACCACTCTCTCAAGACCCTTATGATCATGGATCATTGTCCTTATTCATTGGACTTGACACCAGCACAAGCTCCTATTACGCTTAAATAGGAAATTGACCCTAGCCAGTCATGCCTAAAAGAACCGGATCAAAACTTATCTCTTATAGACTTTTCTACATATGCATCCTCTTCCTTGAGCCAAATGCCAGTCATTATCGAAGATAATTTCAAACAAATTCTGGAACAATGACAAATAGTAGAACATGAATGTGCGAATAGCTCAAACAGTCCGAACTATGATTATAACTATGGATGGAGATAAACTAGAATTGTTCATCTAATTGGCACTGTTCATTGTAGCATGTAATAGCCGGGTACTATATGTTCACCTAACCGGCACTATTCATTGTAATTGTCGAGTACTGTAGCACATAATAGACGGGTACTATTCACCTAATCTGGGCTACTTTTCACCTAACCCTATTAGTGTGTTTTAGGTGTGTTTTGTTTTATCTAGACCGTTGTCCAGCAGTGTACTCCCTAGCGCCTATATAAGGCCATGTAACCGTTTAGATTGGAATAAGAGGGAAAGTTGTAAAATTTCTTATTTCTTACTCTCCATGCCTCTCTAAAAGTTTTTTCTTCAAAGCTTGGCATGAACCTCTAAGAAATGCAGCTCGGCCAATTAAGCATAACATCATCCTGGTAACTATGAGTGTCTCTATACTCTGAACTAAATTTTCGGGTAGTCTTACAGCTAAAAGGCAGTCCCTAAAGGGCTTGAATAAATGTTTGCCCGTGCGAGATAGCATACCTATTGCAAATTGACGTTGTTTTCCCTGGTTCTCAGCATAGATCGCCTCATTGCAACATGAATTGATCGACTAACTCATTGTTGTATTGTCTCATTGCCAACAAATTCACAACAAACACATCCAGCACAGCTCTTTGACATTGACTATGAAACATCGTTTCCATTTGATCCCAAGAAAACATAAAGTGAGGTGGTAGAGATGTGTACCAAGTAAAAGCAATCTTGGACAATGATAATGGAAACAATCTCAATTTTCAATGATCTCCATATGTAGCATCTCCATACAAAGTAGTAAATCGATTGATGTGTTCTTGTGTCGACCGGTCATCCTCACTAGTAGGCTGAACTTTGGCATCTTAAACTCCCTTGGGTACGAGTCTGCGTCCATCCACTATGGGTGTGGTTTTCTGTAAACTTGCCTAAAACCTCCCACATCACCACCGTATTGCCTCAGCACTTGATCGACTGCATATTGATTTTGTTCTACTGGATTTACAACTGGTGGTATGACTGCTTGAGCCGCCTACATAACCTGAGGCATCATTTGAGGAACATTTTGTTGCAAAGGTTGCTGCATTTGGTATTGAGGTACTGGTGGTTGTAGTATTGGCTGCAGCAATGAGTATTGTTGTACTAATTGCAGATATTGCGGAACTAGAGTTTGTGGTAATGGTTGTGGCGTTTGTGAAACTTGGTATCGCGGTACTGGCTGTGGTGGTGTTAAAGTTTCTCTAGGATTTCTGCATTAGCATTTTGCCTAAACAGAGTCTATGGGAGATTAGGTTGAGCAACAAAACCACCTGATAGCCTGTTGTCATGCGGCTGATACAAAGCAATATGTTGAGGCATCAAATTCGCATTAGTCGCATTCGTTTGAATTGGCCCAGACAGGTTAGTACCATAGGCTGCTGGCTAATAAATGTTGGTATTCTCATTCCTCGATGATAAATTAACCATATTACCTTCATTTGTCACCACTTGGCCATATGCTTGGTTTGCCAATGCAGTCTCTCCTCTCTAGAGAATCCTTACTAGCATAAGAGGTATACCTTGTCTCGTAACCCTCATATCTGGGAATGTAGCAGAGGGTTGTCTAAGACTTCCAACTCCACCGAGAAGAGCAACAGGGGCAGTTTGCGGCTAGGTAGAACTCATCGATGGGCTCTGCCTTCTAGTAATCTCTTGAACCGTATTGATAATCAATGGTCTAATAGTATCAGCTACACATCTAGTGACTAGATTGGCTAGATCGTTGTGCTGTTCTTCTATGATTCTTCTCATAGTAGCAAGTGTAACGGGATTCGCTTCCAATTGTCTTCTCTGATCCTTAGTAAGGTTCTTAGGAATATCTATTTCCCCTGCTTGTCCTTGTTCTGCCACTATCCGTTCATTCGATGATTCTGCATGTGTTACCCACTCCACAGCAGGATTCGAGGGTGCACTGCTCCCTGCAACGTTGTTATTCTAATCTAATTGGCTCTGACTCCTCGTTGGTGCCATCGTTACTCCTCCAATTGACCATGTAGGTCTCACCGGGCATGCCAAAATTATGTTTTACTGGAAATGTTCCCGACAAAATATAATTCATCGAAATCATTCTTTAGTTTTTAATGAGAGGAGACCGGGTCTAATTCCGGACAGGAGTTATCCAGATGAGAATAAATAGTTCAATTGTCTCGATCAGTAACACGAGTTTCGAGTAGAATCGAAATTTGTTTTATTAATTGATAGATAGTTCAGACAAATCCGTCTAGAGACTGGCGGCGTCCGAAGTTCGTCAATGCGATATTACAAAGTTACTGGCTTGAAAAGTAAATAGCTACAGCTATGGAAAGATAAAGTGCGATATTGAAAAGTAAAGATAAAAAGATAGCATTTTTATTTGTATGCACAGGGGGGTCTTCTGTTGGCAGTCGAGTGTTATTTATAATGTGGGCTTGGTAACTATCTTTGGTATCATGTTCGACGCCCACCGTCGATTTCATCTTCACCATTCATCTAATGACACCGGTCCGCCAACCACCATCGATCTTATCCTTTGTTCCAAGGTAATAACTGTCATAAAGTTCGTATTGTCTGACACCTATCTTCCTTGAAGCAATAACACTCATCGAGCTCATATTGTCTTGACACCTATCCTTCTCGAGGTAGTAACCGTTGTCGAGTTCTTCCTGGCTTGACACTTGTCCTTGTAGAGATGATAACCGTCTTCGAGCTCTTCTTATTCCTTTCACCTATCCTTCCCGAGATGATAACCATCATCGAGCTTCTTTTATTCTGACACCTATCCTTCCCAGGATGATAACCATCATAGAGCTTCCTTTATTCTGACACCTATCCTTCTTTTATTTTGATACCTACCCTCGTCAAGCTCTTCCTTGCTTGACACCTGTCCTTCCAAAGGAGGGACCTTCGTTGAGCTCTTCTTGGCTTGACACCTGTTCTTCCGAAGTAGGGACCCTTGTCGAGCTCTTCCTGACTTGATACCTGTCCTCCTTATCAACGGCCTCAGTGACCATTTTCCTTCATAACTTTGGCGCTCGCTCGCCAGCTCTCTCTGGATTTCAAATTTCCTGCCAGTGTCTGCCAATACTTTCCAGCTGTTTTGCTTACATGAGTCATCTCGTGCGGGGTGCATCATCCTTTGATGTCTTTTATTATTTATTTCTATTTATTTTGGTTGTCGACAACCTAATCAATTATAGGTATCAACAGGCGCTCACTTTAGTGCCCGAAAGTTTTCGCCGGATCACTTAAGTGCCAAATCGAATTAAAAACGATCGCATAAGTACCAATGGCGAGAAATTCCAGCCAAATTAATACATGACTTTTATAATTAAAATTTTAATCTGAGTTGGGTTCTTTTTAAAAAAATCAGTCGATGTGATATTTCCATGTGTATATTTCGATTTTTTAAGTATTGTTCTGATTTTTTCTTTTTTTCCTTCTTTTCTTTTTTTCTTTTCTTTCTTCTTCTTCTACCTTTGGCCGGTGATCGAACACCGGCCATCGGCCATGGTCGGTGGCGGGCAACGGTGGCCTTGTCTAGGCAAGGCCAGGCGGTCAGCCATGGCCGGTGGCTAGTGTCCGGTCACCGGCCAAAGGTAGAAGAAGAAGAAAGAAAAGAAAAAAAAAAAAGAAGGAAAAAAAGAAAAAAATCAGAAAAAAATATTTAATAAATCGAAAAAATATTAAAATATTATTAAAAATTATCACCGTCAATGCTGACGTGCCACGTAGGACTGAGAAACTAATAAAATATGGCTACGTCAGATTTCCGTCGACCCAAATCGAAGTTGATGCTTAAGTAATCGTTTTTTTTAAAAAAAAAGTGGCACTAAAGTAATCCGAAAAAATATACCTTACCAAAAAAAAAAGTAATTCGAAAAAAACTTTTGGCACTAATGTGAGCGCCGTATATAACTTTTGGCACTTTTAGTGTTCTTCTCCCCTCATCAACCAAAACCAAAGTAATAAACATTTCCATGTAGAAGTCAGAACTATTGGAAATATACAACGCATCAATGTCGTTCGCCTGCACGGTCACAATGCAGAAGAGACAAAAAGATTCCTAGTATATGAGAACCTTGTAAATGGTTTGCTTCCGACCAAAAAAAAAAAATGGTTCGCTCGCAGCTAATTTCTATCAAAATGGTTCTGACACATGCCATGTCATCATTCCCGTGTCATTATATTACCACGTCATTATTTTCACGTCATCATATATCCATGTCATTTATTGATTGCATGCTTAGACTCATATAAATTAGAGTCGTCATACTAAATTAGTTCATAATTTTTTCCCAGCATTAAAATTAGGTCATGTCACAAGTCATTAGTTTAATCATTTATGCATCTTAAACTTAAATAAAATTGCATATAGTTTATTTTTAATTAAAAAAACCCAAAAAGAATTAATTAGAATTGCACAAGCATTTAGTAATCATGTTTAGGTGGGACTGGGACACTACAAGTATCAAAACTTGTGTATGGCGCTCACTTTAGTGCCAAAAGTTTCCGCCGGATCACTTAAGTGTCAAACTTTTTAAAAAACGATCACTTAAATGCCAACTCCTGTTAGTTTGGCTGAAAATTCGATATGGCATTTTTTATTAATTTCTGAAGCCGATGTAGCTTGCCGAAGGATGAGTCAACATGTATAGTCAGCATTTTTTATTTTAAATAATTTTTTTTCTTTCTTTTCCTTTTCTCCCCTTGCTTACCAATTGCGGTGGTTGGCCCGGCCACCGTGGCTTCAGGAAAGGTTGGGGGAGGTTACCCTCCGATCTGGGGTGAGGTCGCCCTTGCCGGGCGGCGGTCGAGCAAAGCCATCCCTTGCCGTGCGACGGTGAGGGTCGCCTCACCGGATCTCTGAGGCCGCCCCTCGTCCATGGCGAGGCCGGCCCTCATCAAATCTGGGCGAGCGGGTCTTACCATGGTTTGGCGACAAAAGCGGTCGCCTCACCCGGATTTGGTGAGGCCACCCCTCGTAAACCAATGGCAAGGCGACCCTAGTGGAGGCAGTGAGGCCACCCCTCGCCACCCTTGCCCGACCCTTCACAGGCTTAAAGCTAGTGGCCCGGCTCGACCACCCGACAATTGGCTAACAAGGGGAGAAAAGGAAATAAAGAAAAAAGGAAAAAAAAAGAAAGAAAAGGAAAAAAAATTATTTAAAATAAAAAAAAGTTGACTATACATGCTGACTCATCCTCTGGCGAACCACATCGGCTTCAGAAATTAATAAAAAAATATCACGTCGGATTTCCGTCCAAACTGATTGGAGTTAGCATTTAAGTGATCGTTTTTCAAAAAGTTTGGCACTTAAGTGATCCGGCGGAAACTTTTGCTACTAAAGTGAGCACCGTACACAAGTTTTGGCACTTGTAGTGTCTTAGTTCCTGTTTAGGCTATACATGTATTTTTAATTAACATCGTGTAGATATTGGGGAATTAGTTATAGTGAGGTTATGTTTTGCGTTGCATTGAGACAAGCCCTATTTCTAGCAATTTATTTATTACTTTGGTTTATGAAGTGTTACAGTTTTTATTGTTTACCCGTATGATCACTCTTGTATGTTAGTGACTTAGGTTTAAAATCAACCAAGACTTGTTACAAAACTTGTTACGACAAGTGCAACTGAATATTAAAATTTTCAAAAAGTGTAATCAAATCTTAAAACTTGTCATAAAAGTGTAATCGAATCTTAAAACTTCCAAATAGTGTAATCAAAACCTAAAACTTGTCATGAAAGTCTAATTTGACAAGTTTTAAGACTTAATTGCACTTTTTGAAAGTTTAGGACTCAATTACACTTTCGTAACAAATTTTAGGACTTGATTATACTTTTTGAAAGTTTTAGAACTTAATTACATTTTTATGACAAGTTTTTAGGACTTTCGATACATTTATCCCTTTATTTAACTAAGCTATTTTCCAAAACCTTAGGGTGGTGAATAAGACTTGGCAATCGTGCGAACACAAACCTGCACGCGCTTTGACTTTATTGGAGTTTGCTGCAACTTTCATTGTATAAATATGCATTAACAGGAAAGAAAAAAAGCTCATGTTATTTGAGAGAAAATTCGATGAATTTACACGCAAAACATGCTTTATCCTCGAAAAACATTCTTTTAGGGAGTTTCATTAGTTTGGAATTGAAATTTAATGTTACTTCAAGCAAGGATCTAGATGTAAGATGGGGTAGAAGTTATATCTAAATGGCGTTCGAAGCACTCGGACGCCACACAACCAAGATTTCATTGCTCAAGCACTGTCAGGACAGATGATTTGCCATCATGAAACCCTCGCACACAAACGCCGTAACAAATCCTTAGGAAAATGGTAATCACACAAGCAAGAGCCCATACTTTCTTAGATTCCTCATATGCATCGATGAGGAAAGCTCAAGATATTAGCTTTGAATTGACGCCTAAATTTTGGTTATGCCACTTGGTCAATTATCACATAAAAAAAAATTAGGGATCCATGCCGACCTCTAAGCAAAAATACCATTAACATAATTTATATTTGCATTGTATTTGAGTCATGCATCACATGCAAGTCACATGGTCTTAACACAATGTTACCATGGACTATCGCATGCATAATCGAGAGCTATAGCCTGCCATATCCATAGAAGGAGTTTAAACTCCATACCCAGCTCCTTATTGATGAAGTTTGATCCAGTGGTTACTTGATTCAATTTTTTAGTATTTTAATATTCAAGGTTTCGTTTGTTTTGGTCGAAAATTCTTGGAATTTGCAAGAAGTTAGATTTGGAAAGTCATACAAATATGGAAGAGCAGGGTTAATTGTCCAAAAAGTCTTAAATTTATTGCATTTTTGCCAATTCAGTTCTAAACCTTTCAATTTTGCTAATTTAATCATAAACATTTTCACGTTTACCAATTAAGTTCATCCAGCCAATTTTAATCGGAAATCGCTATGTAGGTGGCCGGCACTAACATGGATAATTTTAAATAATATTTATTTTATTTTTCTTATTTTTAATTATATTTTATCTTTTTCTTCTTTTTTTCTTTTTTTTTCTTTTTCTTCTTCAAGTCTAGTGAGGGTCACCGATGACCCTCGCCGGCACGGCCCTTGCTAGTCGAGGGCAAGGGTTGTCGGCGGTGACCCTTGCTGGACTTGGAAGAAGAAAAAGAAAAAAAAGAAAGAAAGAAAGAAAAGGAAAAGGAAAAAAAGAAAAATAATAATAATTCAAAAAGTGTTGGTCATGTCATATAGGATGGCTGGCGTCCACTTTTGCAATTTCTAGCTAAAATTGCCGGACAGACTCAATTGGCAATAAGTGAAAAGGTTTATGACTCAATTGGTAAAATAAAAAGTTTATAACTAAATTAGCAAAAGTGCAATTTTTCCCTGGATGAGCGTATGACCAGTGAACAATGTGTATGTGTGTTTGACCTTAATAAAAGTCTAAAAGTGTTTGGTTAGAGATTTCGGTGAAGACTGTTCATTTTTTTCCTCGAATTAAATAAGTACATCAATAAGTAGATTTAATTATTTATTTGAAATTTGGGGACTAAAAGTCGTCCCACTCTACCGGTGAACGCCTTCATGCATCGATATCCCTACAATGTTCTCTACGATTATCCACCGTATTTGAAAATTAGTGTGGAATTATTTGAGATTAGCTCACTAATCAAGGTCAAAATATTTGAGATTAACTCGCTTGATTTGCACTTAATTTCTTGGATAAGTGGAGGTGTGTGCTATTGAACGAGTATTTAAATTGTATGATACATATTCAATTTTAATAAGCTTTGATTGAGATTAAGATCACCAGCTGAAGTTTGGGACCCGTCGTGCCTCCTTAGATATATAGTTTTCTTGCATTTTGAAAACTAAAACAAAGTATTATACATCACCCTCCCCAAACCTAAGTTTCTTCGACCACATGCCATTGCTTAGAATTGTTTGATTATGATGGCTGAGGAGACCTTAATAGTCAAACGTATCTTATTGGGCTTCATATCAACACGCATTCGTTCATTTCGCGGAAAATGTGACATTTTTTGAAAATGTTTTCTAGGAAGTCATTTTCCATGAAAATAACAATATTTTCCAGTGTTTACCTGAAAATGACAAAAATGTTTTCCTAGAAAATATGTTCGGTGAAACGAACGGAACTTAAGTTACAATGAGTTGAGTCTAACCCTTCAGGATCGGCGCAGTTGGTTCAAATGTCAGAGAATTTCCAGCTCAAGCTCCAGAGGTCACTTGTTTAAATCCCACCAACCACGTGCGAAGTGCTCTGGGCCAACGCTTTTGCACCGACGAAAAGTCTGAATCAAACTTAACCGATCCATGAAGCTTGCCCAGTGTTCAATAGGTCACAACGAGCTTGATTTGTGCCCAAACGGCAAAGACAAACCCCATAAATGAAGACCCTAAGGCATGCATCCGATTCCCGACTCGGCTTCAACATCAGTCTCAAATTTCAGATTTTTCTAAACAAGAAGCTCTCAATTTGAGCTCGAGCATTGCGTTTGAATTCGAGTTCAACTCTCCCTTTGGAAGATCATGTTGCTTGTACTCGTACTAATTGAAATATTTTTTACGTGGGAACGAAGGCTATGGATTACGGCAATTGCATGCATGCAATTTGGTTTGGAAAAAGCCGGCGCTTTGACCAGGCTTTCAATGTGATAAGAGAGAAAGAGACCCAGCGGTTTATGTATAAGACTTTTGAATAGTTCAGAGATTAGGAGACTTTGAAAGTTGGCAAGCTCCGCCGTCCTTTGCTATATAGTTTAAGCTAGCAATCGTATGACTTTTTCGTTAAATCAAAGGGCCAGGGCCGGCGATTTTCCGACATCGTCCCTTTTACATGAGACGTAGTTAATCTTGTTTATGTTAAGCTTAAGCGTGTTTGTGTGATGAGCAAGTCGATCCATTTATCTACAAAGAATCACCGTGTTGTTTCACGGATTTGATCTTTTCAATACAATTATGACGCGCCTGGGCATGTATTTACGAAATGTGTTAACACATCAGATGTATCAACGCTACACATTCGGATACTCTAGACACGTTCAATGAAATAAATTAACATATTATTTGTGCCAGCACGACACATTTTGATACATTTAAATATGTTTATGTCAAAAGGACCATGACCTTTTTTCTTCTTCTTTTGATCAGACAAAAATACCACGACTTGAGAACCGCATAATTGACATCTAGAGATAAGACACGACTGATAAAACGTGTCGTGTTCTGGTTAAACCCAAATTTCACATGACACCATCAGGACATGAGAACACTAACTGCCGCGAAGTGCCCGTCTTAAGTGCAATCACGATTACTTCCAAAAACATATTAAAACACTTACAAGAACAGCATGATCTATACATTTGAACATAAAAGTAGTCTTGCCCTATATGTTTACATCTAGCACTGCTCATACAATGGTGGAGAACTCTCTTCCTCGTACATGATTTACTTCAGGTCGTGAGGTCTCGTTTTGCTTTTCAACGAAAGCCCTGCGTAAAGATTTTCTTCATAGTGTTTACATGTAGATACATGACTGCGCAACTCGGATTCCAAATGCTTCGATACGATGACCGATCAAAATTTTCCAGCAGAGTTAACAGGCAAAATAACCATGAAATTTGATAGACCATCACTTATTGAACCATTATAGTCGAGGTTGGTTGAGATGAGTTGCTGCTTAAATAAAGTTTTACAAGAAGTTTCTAGGACTAGACCTAGATAATAGTTAGATATCAAGCGTAGACAAGCTTGGGTTGCAGCAGAGGAGATCCCCATATAGTTATCTCTGAAAGGTGCTCTCGTATGGACAAACGCACAACCCGGATCGCTACTTCCTAAAATTGGCTAAATGAATCAAGCTCCATATTTTCCAGAGGGCTTCAACAAGTCCCCGACACAGCTTTGCCGACATTCTGCAGCACCTGCTAGACCGAGGAAGTTGCCTACAGTACTTACACTGGGCTCCAACTAGTTTCACATGCTCGATTTTCCAGACTCCGATCTGATTGGTGTCTTCGGGGAGTGGAGACTAGGGGAGTTGCCTACCTTAGCAGTTGAGCGGTGATTCTTCACCAGTGGCACCAGAGACTGCACGACATCCGCCATAAGTGGCCGGTAGTCTGATTCTGGCTGCACACACATTGCAGCGATTGCCGCCACCTGAATGACCTCTTTCAGTGAATACTGACCCTCTAATGCAGGATCCATTATCTGCACGACCTTTTCCCTGTCGGTTAGCTGAGGCAAAGCCTGTCGGGCAACAGTAAAGACCCTTTAGAATGTGGATCTAGAACAACAATAGATATTCAGACATGTTGACTGTCAAAAGGGAAGAGGGCAGATTCTGTAAAGGAATGGGAAACAAGATATGGAACAATTTGAATACATATACATATCAGATGCAGGAAGATGAAAGAAGAAACGCACCCACGACACAAGGACCCCTTCTCCAGGAGGTCTCTTCATATCAACAGGAACTCTTCCAGTGAGCAACTCCAAGAGAACAACACCGTAACTGTACACATCTGATTTTGTAGTCAAATGACCCGTCAATGCGTACCTGCATATCAATAATATCAGTACCGAAATGACTCTGATCACTATGAGGTTACTGAGAAAATAAAACCCAACCAAAATGAGAAGAATAATAAGTAGTTCATACTCGGGGGCTACATATCCCTGTGTTCCCAAAACTCGGGTGGAAACATGGCCTCCAGCTTTCTCAGATCCAAGCTTGGCCAATCCAAAGTCAGAAACTTTGGCATGGAAATTTCTGTCCAAGAGGATGTTGCTGCTCTTGAAATCTCTGTGAATCACTGGAGGATTAATGTGCTCATGGAGATACTCCAGACCTTTTGCAGCTTCTAGAGCTATTCTTAGCCTGGTTTCCCAGTCCAACTTTGAGTAGCGAGCACTAGAACCTGCAGAGAACTTGAACACTAAATTTAACCAGCAAGAAAAACCTTCAACACAATCTGTATTGGAAAAACTTGTGCATGAGTGAAGATTTGGTAAAACATTCACAGATGAAGCAGACATTTTTTTTTTTTTGGTCGAAAGATGAAGCAGAGTTTATCAGCTAAGAAAAGGCAGGACATTGCTGCTCAAGCCTAACTTGGAATTGCGTTGTGACAATTTACTTTCTACAACAACAGGTTGGTTTAAAAGCAAAGAAACGAAACACATGACACAGTAATAGTAATGAAGAGAAATGGAAACAAGCTACTCTACCGTTATTATTAGATAAAAATAAGAGCTTCAACCCTATTGAAGAGAACATTGACACAATGTAAAAATTAAAATTCAGTGAATTTATAGGAAAGATAGAAATTTACTGTCAAATTAAGTTCTAAAAAAAACACATGGACTTGCTAGAATAGTCCGTGAAGTCCCAATGTTCAATTCTGAGATCCTATATCCCTAGAGTATGGACTAGAGTCCATATGTTTCAAGCATCGGAATCAAAATAAAAACTGCTACTCACTGCTCAAAGGGTATAAATGTTCCTGCAGACCGCCATTTGCCATAAAGTCATACACCAGCAACTTATGATTATGATCAGAACAATATCCAAGCAAAGCAAGCAAATAAGGAGAATGCAACCTGCTCAGCAACTCCACCTGCACAAAAGATAACATTGATCGACTAATAGATCTGAAATCATACTCCTCGATAGAAGATAATATGACGTGAATTAAGCAAACATCTATATCCACCGAACCTCCACTTTAAATTCCTCCTCTCCCTGCTTCCCCGCCTGGTCCATGAACTTAATGGCAACTTTCCGGCCATCGCTGAGCACTCCTCGATAGACCAATCCGAAGCTACCGTGCCCAATCACATTGGACTTGCTAAAACCACCAGTAGCTGAATGTAGCTGCTTGAATGTGAACACCTGAAGACCATTCTCGGAAGCAATTTGTAGATCCCCAAAACCACCTTTCTCCACGTCATTAAACCCTTGTAGCAGGCAATTAAGACCACATTAACTTATACTATAACTCTGATGCTAAGAAGAAACAGAGAAACGCTGACATTAACGAAAAACAAAAACTAGGATTTCAACAGTCTCAGCACAAGCAAAACAAAAAAAAAAACTAGGCGGGCATGATTTTCTGATACTTCTAGCAAAAAAAATAATAAAATGGTAACTCCGTGCAAGTTTCTACGATCTCGATGAGCTTCATTTGACGCAAAGACCGAAGAATTTAAGAAACAACACCAAAATAGAAGCTTGAAATGAAGCTAAGAAAATCCCTCATTCGAACTCCGGAAAAGCAGAGAAACCCACTTCTACTCGCAAAAAAATCTCTTCACCGACACTCAAATGGAGCCACATTTTTACCACCCAGAAAGCTACAGAGCAGAAGATCAACGTACAGAAAGACTCAGTCACCCACATTTCACTTCCTGCACACACTCTAAAAACCAAACAGGCACCAAAAAAGAAAAATGCAGAGCAGGAAAGGAAGCTGAAGGCCACGAAATGCGGCTCACCTCGGGCCTTCTTCAAGCGCTTGGAGACCTTGTTGCGGATGTAGCAGTAGTAGCTGAAGGCCACGAGCAAGGAGGCCATGGCCAGGGAAGCGAGCACGACGATGATGACCAGTGCCGCGCGCTCTTTCCTCTCGTATTCGCCTTCTGCAGGGGCTTCCATCTCTCTCGTCAGGATCTAGCTAGGAAGGGGAACCCTAAGCCCCCGTTAAAGAGCAAGAGGGTCGAAGAAGAAGCAAGAAGAGACGTTAGAGAGAGAGAGAGACAGGGAGAGACAGAGAGAGTGGTGGCTCTGCTGCTCTTGCTGGAAATGGGAAGTGAGACAAAGAACAGAGCGAGTGCGCTAGTGTGTGTGGCTGTGTGTCTCCGAGACTTTGCCACTGTGCTGTGTTTTGTCTCGTTTTGTGGCGCGGAGAGATAGTGAGAAAAAAGAAAACAGAGCCCTGTGTCTGAAAAGCTGATTGTGAACAGTTGGTCGGGTGGTAGATTTTCTTTTCCTTTTTTTTTTTACCGATGAGCAGAAAGCTTCTGTTTTTTTTTGCTTTTTTCCTTTTTTTTGCTGTTATTACGTTCATGGTCCAAGACGATTAAAATTGAATGAACTTACGACAAAATTATACCGTTGCAAAGTCATTCCCAGAGAATCTCGAAGATCAATTAGTGAAAGGAATAGTTAGAAGGAGAACGATGGTGAAGCCAAAAGCAAAAAGGAAACTCAGCTCATCCATTTCGATTTCTGAAAAAAATGACGGGACACGAGGGGCGACCGGCGTAACTATCCTGCATGTTGCACCGAATTGCCGTGTACATAGCTAAAGACCGAAGAGTTCTTCCGGAAATGTATATAAAGTTTAGAATGGCTCTTTGGCTGCACCTAAGAGCCACCTTTTGCTTTCTTGATGAACTTTTCTCTGCACCTCGCTGTTGGACAAAGGCTCTGCAAAGTGGGGGGAAAGAAGGAACTGATCGAGAGGGAAACGTTTGCAATGATCTTCGACTTTGGATTTTGCACGGACGTCACAGAGAGGCAACACGTGAAAAATATTCACTTTGGATTCCTTGGGAAAATAAAAGTAAAAGTGATAGACAAGAAAAGAACGGAAGTAAAGATGAAGAGCCAAAAAAAAAGGGCTGAACGTATCCTGAGTCAGATCTTTTTGCGCATCAAAAGACACTTTGATATGGCAAGGAAAAGCCACCCCAGTGGCATTATCACATCAGAAGATTCAAAGAGAAACCACTCGCACGAGATGTGAGATCTTTGGGACAACTTGTGAGACTATCTAACAATTCATGCTTCTCAAGTGGAAGAAGTGCCGTACTTTCTTCTTCCTTTCCTATACCGGCAATTAGCAGATCGCGTAAACAAAAGCTCATCAGTATTGCCTGTCGCAAGCGCGGAATCCCGTACAATCTTATTCGATCTGGGGGTTTGAAGATGAAGCCGCCACGAAAACCCTAGTTAACTTGCTAATTCAGCTATGCTTCCCGTAGTGTATGAACCCTCACACTAGAAGGATTTCCTATTCCAGCATTTTCACAGGGTGCGAGACAAAAGCAAATGCCGCCGACACCACGCGCACGAACCCCAAAACGCCAAGGACGGTGGCTTCCGATACTCAAAAGGCACCCTACAAATTGACGTGGCTTGGAGCAGCGGTCACAATTCATGTACAGCTCAAAAGTAAAGGAATGAAATGGAAACATGAAACCTTCAACTCACATGTCAAGCAAATTTAATGAGAAATGTTTCGATTAATCAAGGCATTTATTATACATGAGGCAAAAACTCAATGCATTGAAAACTCAACACTCTCGAACTCTATTCTGTGCCTCTTTGACCGAAAAAAAGAGAACTCTATCTTGTGACTGGAACTCGGAGGCACTCGCCAATTTTGTCCTCCTTTCACGATGATGCTGGAAAAAGGAGATCAACACATACTGCTTGCAAGAGCAGAATAATCAATACAAGAGATCAAGGCTGTCGCATACTGCAAATCGACTCACAAAGTCATAAGGAGTACAGAAAATTATAAAATAAAAAGAACTAAAAACGAACATGAAAGTAAAGAACGCTCTCCATGTTGCACGTACAACCTTCTGCTCACATGCATCTGCCTCAGCTGGAGGGGTTATCATTTCATACTTCTCAATCAAAGGTCATTGCCCGATTAATTGATCAATCGCCGATGCCAAATGCTTATTGCTAAATCCAAAGAATAAACTGCAAGAGCAACATGACTACAAGAACAAGAGACCCATCTCATGTAACCATTCTATGATAGTCCCATGAAAATTTTTGCTGGAGAGAAATGCCTTAATAACCATCTCTCAGGAAATAAAAGAGAGGAAGCGCATCTGAAATAACCTAAGCATGAGAATCTTGTGGTAGCCCCAGCGCTTCATCAAAAGAAGAATGATTGAGGAGTTCGCCCTGGGCAACATCAGCTCAGACTAACTTTGTTATAGTGATCCGCAGCTTTTGATAGCGACTGTATTGAAACAGAGAATCCAGGTCCCATCTGCATGTGAACAGAGTTATAACATATTAATCTGGCTTAGAGCATCATTTCAGCTGTGGTTATAGATGCTCCTTAGTAATTTAAGCTGTGAATGACATCAAAGTTAACCAGCAAAAAGATTAAAACCATTAGTGTCAACTATAAAGGTAGATGAAAAATCAACTAGAGTTAATAACATTTATGGATAATTAAACATCTAGTTCTCCCTTTTAAACTGTCACATAGCTAATCATCTCAGATAGGACAATAGTAAAGATCCACCACTGTAGACAACAAACAAAAGGGAAAAGGCACAGATTGTGAGATCTTTAAGCACGGATCATTCTTCGAAGGAGGAGGAAGGGGAAAGGAGGACGGGGGGACAGACATGGTGGTATGTCGGCTTTCAATGCTTCTTCAAACAAATAGTAAACACCAAACAAGACAGACCTGGGCAAAAGAGAGATTTTGGTCATTTATGGACTACTGAATAGAATTTGTGAATAATAACACATCCTCCAGTTATATGGAGTTTCACACAAATTTCTATCAGAGAAGGTTGTTTATTATAATTTTAAGCACACTGTAACAGGAGACCTACGGAATATTGGATTTTGGACTTGGGATAGCTGGTAAATCTCTAAAAGGCTATTTACCGTAGAACCACTCAACCAATATTTAGTCAATGTACAAACTTTGACACAGGTAGATTAGCAAAAAAAGAGCAGGTTTTTAGTAGCATATACGGAAGATCCATTAGCTATAAAGATAAAATTACTATCAAGTGATCTAAAAACATTCATTTACACAATGAATCAAAGCTGACAAAGAGATGCCAAAATTAACCCAGAGCGCTTACAAACATACCGTGCTGCATATATGGAAAGAGTTCACATAACCAGCATATTTGGAAGCTGCAAAAATAATTTAAAATGATACATCAGAAATCTTAATAGATAACACCATGTGTGGACATAGTATAATTGCAGCAAAATTTTTTATTAACACAAGGTGACATGGACATGTTGATGTTATTTCTATATCTAAGATAGCCACAATGTGAGAAACATAGAGGTGGTCCTATAATCACAGGAGCAGCTGGCTCCTTCCAAATCCAGGGCATCAGGACTTCAGTGCACCAAACAGAAGAAGCAAGATCACTCTAGATATGCTTTTAGATTTAGGAGGAAAAACACAAAGTCATTATGTAAGTTGAGGAAACAAATAAAACAAAAGCATCTAGACTCAACATAAATGATACTCAAACAGCAGCTCTCCACCCATTCTTCCAAAAGAACTCCAGACCAGTCTCAGAGGCTCATTGTCACTTAAATAGAAGAATCCAGAGACTGTCTTTAAAGGAAACTAAATGCACAGCTTGTAAAGTCTATGCCCTGTAATAGGTGAAAGAATTCACATGCAACTGGTTGAAATTGATTTAAAGCACTAACCTTTTTCTTGGTGTGTTATTACAAATCAAGCCATCCAAAGAAGGAAAATTAAAGGACAAAAAACATTACTTCGCAGTTCTGTAGCTCCAAAAATAACATGAATCATGTTCTATTGAAACAATTGCATCATGCTGCATATGCCCTCGTGTCATTTTCTAGACATTTTCAATATGGCCTGACATAAAAGTTAAAATTAATTTGAATAAGTATTCTTCTTCTCTCTCCTATCTTGCAACACATTCGTGAAAAAAAAAAACTGTCAACTACTGAATGTGCACTCTCTCCCCAAAGACCACCCATACAAGAGAGATTTTTAGATGCTTCAAGAGCATCAAGTGGCCATCCACCCAGCCAATACCGGAGCACACTTCTTTATGTTACTTCAATATTTCAACAACACTCGCCTCCATGAATTTGTTGGGTGGATGGCTGTTCGGTGCTCTTGGAGCAACTAACAACTTTCTCCACATCAGTTTTGGGAATCACAATATAGCAAATGTCAACTTCCAGTGAATTCTTTGCACTTCAAAGTGATTGGATATGCAATGCTCATTTATTCTCTCTTTTCAATGAACTTAGGTAAATTTGCATGCATATATATGATAGAAAATCGTAAATCATGACAACTTTCACACAGAAGATATGTAACATAAGGCAAGGATGAGAGCAAAATTTTCGATTCTCTCCCACATTTCTGGTCTCAGAGCTACTATTTTAAATAATTAGTAAACCACCTGATCTCATGTCTGAGATGTAACTATATATTTGGACTTTCACCGAGGCAACAAATAACAGTATGTCAATCTTGAATAAAGATCACTTACTTTTCTTCAGCCCTGCAGGTTTGGCACGCAAAAGTGCATTCACAAAAGCACCTATATTCTCACGTAAATCATCCTCTGACAAGCTCACCTACAGGAAAGTATAGCAATCACAAGCAGATAGTCAAATCAATGAAACCAAGGGTCTATGTCATGCTAAAGGAACATGATGGTGGATACCTTCCCAACTCCGACATGCACAATAGATGTTTTGTCCATTTTAAAATCAACATTACTCTGCTTTGCCTCTCTCACAGCTCGGGCAACATCACTAACCAAGGTGCCTTGCTATTCCACATATAAATAATTAGTAATCAGGATAAAACTCAGTTCAGAGATCCATAAATATAATTGAACGTTCAAGAACACTCACTTTGGCATTTGGCAGCAAACCCAGAGGTTTTAGAACCTTTGCTATCTGCAAGAGTTCATTCGCACCTCCGGTTAGGGTGACAAATATGTAAAAACTACACTTTCACTGTAGAGTCAAGTTAGATAACCTTTAGGACTTGGGGCATAAATCCCGGAGTTGTGAAACACTTTTGAACATCAAACTTGCCGCCACCTACAACGAACCAAGGGAAAACATGTTACACATAATAAAAGCAAAACTAATGTCCCCAGGAAATTTAGGAACAAAGGCATAGAATGACAAAAAAGCTCTCTATTGTTATGCTGAACATTTGATGTATAATGAAGAAAAAGGATCCTTGGCTTCTCTTTAAAATGTAAACATATACAGGAGACATATCGACCTAAGAGAAAAATGTAAGCACTGAAAGTATCATCTATTCGACTTCTGACCATCTATCTCAAAGTTTTAGAGCATTATACATAACTGTGGTGTCACAACGTGAGTAGCAATAATTTTCATAGTTTGCTGAGTGAATTATGCCAAGAATTAACCAGCAACCATGATAACAAGATCAGTTCATTACTATTAGCAATCTTCTCAACAAGTTCAGGACCACCAACTATATCAGCACCAGCTGCTCTAGCTTCATCAGCATCTGCCCCCTCACCCAGGAAAGCTATCTTGGAAACCTGAATAGAATCATAATTACCAGATGAATAAACTATGTCGAGCTGATAAGAGTGAGTCCTAGTGAAGAATGGAAGTAGCTAGTACCTTCATCCCAGTGCCATGAGGTAAAACCAAGCTACCACGAACTATCTGTACCAAAGTTTTGGATAATCAGGAAGTAAATAAAAATTTGGTCGATGAAACTATCAAGCTATGCAACATAGGTGACGTGACACAAATATTTCACTGCTGTAGAACAAGAATCAGATAAAGGCCAAAACAGACCAAAAAGTTTCCTCCAACAAGTCTAACATGTATTTGACCAAAAAAAAAAAGTGTAACGTGTAGAGGCATATACAAAGTATAGACTTATAATATTGATACCCTAATAAAGATCTAGACGATTGATTATTCTATCATTACAAAAGGATAGTGGCAGTTGACTCAACAAACAGATATAATCCTTCAGTATGTGCCAAAGATATAGCATCATATCCACAAAGATATTCTCACCTATGACCAGATAACATAGTAGAGGACATTGTTAGCCCATCTAGACTGATACGTAAAATGACTTAGAAAAGATGAGGTAAAGACAGCACACAATCGGAGCGGGTTGTGAATTACCAAGTCACTTCGCTTTTTCTCAATGCCCAACCTTACATGGGCTTCAATGGTTTCATCAAATTTTGCCCGTGCATTAGCCTGAAAAAATGCAAACACTCATAGTTAACAGTTAAGTTTACTTAAATACAAGTCATAAGACCAATAACATCGTAACTCTTGGGATAGAAAAAATTTAAGGATCTCTGTCATATCAAACTGGAACTTTGGCAATTATGCATCAGTAACAAGCCAACATGCAAACAAAAATACTACCTTCAGCTTGGGCATATAGTACAAATGTCAAAGATCTGTCCAATATTTTCTATAAATCAAGGTCAATTTCCAGCCTAGTAAAAGGTAATAATGCGAAAAGAAATTTGGACACTGATTCATATAAGTACATGAACCATAATAACCTGGTATTAAACCAGTTCCCGGTCACCTATTAGCCCCTTCATATGTATGCCTTGATATTCTAGTTTTTCAAGAGATCACCCCTAAGTTCAAACTTCTTTTAAGAATTGGTAAAACCTCCCAAAAACAAAAGTTCTTTTTTGATCATTAAGAAGCTCCACAATGTAGACAATGTGTAGCAAAGCACTGACAGGGTATTGAATGAGAAAAGAAGAAACGAGTGTTATGGTGGCAAAAGGGCAAACACACGGAGAACCTAGCATTTCAGTCTTTAACCATATAGACGGATTATCTCCCCTACAAAATTTACATTCCCTCTCAAAGTGCGGTACAAGATGAGTAGAAATAGACAAGAAGGGTTCCCACACAGACAAAAGTTGTAGCCTTTCCATGTCGATTGATATGAAACATGTACGTTCGCGAGCCAAAGCTCTTGAGCAGCTCTACATTTCGAAAACATGCCCAAATGACACATTCCTTATCAAATGGAAGAGATTTCTACTACTGCTGCACTTGCATAGTGCCTCTACAATCCAACACAGGGCATTCCCAATTCATCAAGAACAGCATCAATCAAAACTAACCTTGACAAGCCGGATTGCCTCGGCCAAATCGAAAACGGCCTTGCTCTCCCTCTTCTCAGCTTTCAGTATCATCGGGAACGGCACCATCGCCCGCTCCTCCTCCTCCAAAACACGCGACAATCTCCTCCTCCTCATCATGGCCGCTCGATCACCCGCCTCGGTCCGCCTCCTCTCGAACTCCATCCCCTCACTCCGCTTCTCCGCCTCCGCCCCCTCCCCCCTCCCCCTCTACCGCCGCGTCCTCCGCCGATGCCCTATCCTCCGGGAGCGGCGCCACGCGCATGGCGTACGACACGGGAGATATGGACGGCGCGTCCTTCATGTAACGGATGTCCTGCCGAGTCCAACGCGCCCGAGGCTCGAGGATCGGCGCCTCGCGCGGCGGCGGCGGCGGCGGCTGCGGCGGGGGCTGCGCATCGCGTTGAGCCGGAGCTTCGGGAGAAGGGGGCGGGGCTTCCTTGGGCTTGGCGGCGTAGGAGACTGGTTGGATGGGGACGGACTGGGGCGGCAGCCGTCGCTCCTTCGGCGGCTCGGGAGGAGCGCCGCCGTCGTTTGGAGGGGGTTGCGATTCCGACGGCAAGGAGGAGGAGGAGAGGTACTTGGGGAGATGGTGGAGAGGAGAAGGGCGGGAGGAGGAGAAGGCGGCGGAGGAGGCCGGGTTCAGGAGGCAGTGGCGGCGAGCTTGGGAGAGGAGGAGCTTCAGCGAGGCCATGGAGCTACGGCGGGACTCCGGCCGGCGTCGCGACGGCGGACACGCACTTCGCTTTGGGGAGTTGCAGACGAGGCCAGGGTTTTAGAAGAAACCGGACAGGGGGTTTTTGGCTTTCGGGGGAGAAGGTGATTTTCCCATTTCTCGTGTTTCCCTATTTTTTGTTTTTTTTTTATTTTTTTTTTGTTGGCAGAAGAAATTCTAAATCCCCAAATATCTTTCTTTTCCTTTCAAATGGAAATTGCGTTAATAAATAATGAGCCTTAGCAACTAGTGCGGTACCAATAGGCATGAGATCCGGCGGGAAAGGAATTGGCGGTGGAACCGGATAGTACCGAGCCTGGGGTTCAATTCTTGTGAGTATCGCATATACAATTTGTATATAGAAGAGTAAGAAAAATTGCTGTCAAGTTTTTATCGTAATCCTCAAAGTTTTATATAAAATTTGCATATATTGTCATCGAAACTTGGTATTTCTAAGAAAAAAAATCAATTATATGTCAAAGTGAAATTCTCATCTCCATCGCCACCATAACTCTTTCTACTTTTTTTCGACCAAATCCAAATTTTATTTTGCTTCTCCCGAAACCCGATCAACTCGACTCATTCTCTCGTTCCAGGCCTCACACTTGGGTTCGTTCTTCTTCTTCTTCTATATCGTCGCTCGAAATAAAAATGTGACTTATCCCAACGCCCACCACCGGCCCTTCTCCTTTCCGGGTCTGGATTTTTTGCGTCGTGGTCGATGGGGATCCCAAAAAATGAATAAATATGTTTCTTGAAGTTCTCAAACATGCTTAAAATGTTATCAATTTCAAAGAATTGATTGCATATGAACAAAACTAACCTATTAAAAATCATATTTTATATATTTATTTATTTAATCAAGCTTGGAAAAACCAGCTCCAAGCATGTTATGATGCTTCGACTTTAAAGTGGCGACACTTAGTTTTCCAAAGATGAAACGATCGAACCAACTTTGTTTCAACCTCCCATCAATCATCATGATGGATTGGAGACATGGGATAATCCCCAAGTACTCCACATAAGAACATTTATTCCTCAGTAGCACAAAAAAAGTACAACCTCAAGGAGTCACAGAAGCAGTGTTATGAACAAACTCGGAGCGGTAAACCAATCGAACTTGAATAGCACACACTGACTTCAACTTGGATTGATTATATCCGGACAAGCTGTTCCGGATGCCGAATTTCGCTTGGGCCATGACACTGTTCTTAAACAATTTCACTTGAGAGAGACGGCGAGAGAGAGAAAACGTAATTTTGGCTCACATGTATGAAAAAGAAAATTGAAAATTCACATTTGGATCCGCAACATGGCATGAATCACCAAACCTCCTATCAATTCTTGACTGTCTGTCCAAGCTCCATCTAGATGAATCTTTCCGGCGAAAATTGAACAGGTGTCAGCCCGATGAATTCATATATAACTCACCTAAACGAAGTAAACTAATCGAATATCAATGCAAGAATCATGAGTAACTGGACTGTCCCAATAGTAGATCGACCATGTCATCAGGAGTTAGAAGAGTTGTTCCACCTAGGATCAATTGCACATCAGGCCTGCCGCTTTCAGAAACTGCCTCCTGGACTTCTCGGACCTGCAAGAGAGACACAAAGCGGTAGTCATTTCGTTATCGTTGTTCTACACCATGATACAACCTAGCACGTCTCTACAGTGCCTCAGGGTGTTGCCTCAAGGGTTTAGATGTTGCCGAGCAACGGGCAGGCTCAGGCCAATTCCCTACGTTGGGCCAAATTTGTTGCCTAGTCCCGCCCATAATAAAAAAAACTTCATGTACAAAATTTCCAGGCCATGCTTTATAACTAAATAGTCATGCCCAAGCTCGGCCCGCACAAAAGTGCCCTTTAAGCTCATGGGCCACCAAGCCCATGATCGGATCTATGGTCAAATAACCGAAAACACTTCTTGTGGCATTTTGCAACACTTCACATCATTGTCTCAACAGATTGATGGGTGCAAGTAGCGAAAGCCAAAAAAGGGAGAAAAGAGATACACCTCCAAACCATTGATGCCCCCGACGACAAAAACCATTATCACGTCTTGATCAGATAGGCTTGGCTTTGCCTGCATTGGTTGGAAAACAGGGGTAAGCACGTATTAGATACAGGAGGGAAAATGATGAAGGGAGGAAATGGACCTAACCTGTCCGAGGCCAAATCTCCCAAACCCACTTTTGAAAAGCCGGCCAACTGTAGACGAATGATACTCCAAGCCAGGTATATCGGACTTGTTCAGTATCCTTGTCAAAAGCTTGTATAGTAAGCCTTTATTCAATTTGGAATCGCTATTGAAGCTACTGTCCAATGTGGACATTCCTTCTCCCAATATATTCCTTTTGCTTTTCGAGCTGGATAACTTGTGGAGGAATTTGAAAAGGTTATCAACTCTATCATGAAGTTCCAACTTCAGTTGCATGTCGCTATATGCATGGTCTTTGTTCTCGACGTCTTCATCCCCCCAGCTATCCCACTGATCATCATCAAAGTCATCTGTTGACGATTCCTTAGCAGACATTTCTTTAGTTTTGTCTGACTGACTCCTTTTCCTATTGGCATCAAGTTCTTCTGTTAAACCATCAAGAAACTTCAGTTCAGCAATGCCAGGGTTTTCGATAATCGCCTCGACAAGAGCTTCTTTCAATGAATGCTCCTCTTGCCAAGAAAATGGGCCACCAGATCCAGACGTCGGAAAATTCTCACCAGCCAATATGTAACCTACTACGGTAAGGAGCAAAGCGTCACAAAAAGAAAGAAGCCCATTGGACGTCCCTGTTTGCCCATTCTTTCCTCTAAGAGATCCCACTAAAATACTCTTATTGATAAGATCTCCAATTTGAGCAGCAAGACTCTGGCTGGTGTCCCCGGCACTCACACTTAGCATTCTTTCTGCACTTATGAATGCATCCCATCTAGCAGAATGTTGTTCATCAAGAGCAACTATTGTAGCTGCAGCTAACTGAATCAGCCCCTTGTTCCGAATTAATGATGACTCACTCTTGCTGAGTGCCTTAATCATAGGAAGCAATTCTGACTTTGTAGCATAACCAGGTCGAATTTTAACATTAGTATTGACATTTTCCCGACGTAGAGATTCCTGGAGCCATTTCTTCATTAATGCAGTGCCATCTTTAGTTCTTCTGTCCAGTAACGCCTCTAAAAATGGTGTCCCGCGGAAAGTTTCAATGGAGACCAATGAGCCATTAAGTGGCTCCAACGACAGACCAATGGACTCCATATTGTGATTGTCGAAATTCAGCACAACTGAACTACTCATTTCAGAAGCCAAACCACGAGAATTCCACCCACTCAGAAAAGCCTTGGTCCTATTCAGAAGTGGAATGCTCTCAACTTTTCCATCTTCACTTACGATGTCTGCAAGTCTTATCTGAACATCAAGAGGAGCACGTTGTAGGTTGCCAGTGCGTTGTTTGAGTTGAGACTGTGAACCTTTCATGTTCACAGCACGCACCAATCTTTCTCTACGTGGCAAGGATGAAATTATTCGATCAACAAGTGAATCACCATGACAACAGGGAGTAAGAAGATCAAGGGTGCGGTCAACAAGCAATAGTCCAGCAGATCTCCTACGGCGGCCAACATCGTAAAGACTTGACATATCAGTCAAAACTTTCCCGACTGATTTTGACAGATCGCCAAAGGAAAAGATTTCCAATTTCAAGTCCATCTGCAACTCAAACAAAGAAATCAGTCATATTTACTTATCATACTAGATTCACGCTAATCTTGCACTTAATGAATGGCTTTCACACAAAAAGCCATTGCTTGACGGTTGACAACTACTACGACCACCCAAAATAAATACACAAAATTCGTGCATCGAGTCATAATTATGATGAAAAGGTAAGTAAGTGAAACAAAATTCATTTGTTTGAGTAGATAAATTAGAAAAAGCAAGAATCTCGAACTTCATTCTTAAGAACACAAGGTGAAATTTGGCTTCACTTAGGTAACAACAAACTCTCTCAACTTTCAAGAAACAGAAACTCAAATCCCTACTAAAATGTTCAATTCTATCTTTTCTTTTCCAGTGAACTAACTGAAGCAAAAATTGCAGTTTATAACAACTGACAGAATACATACTGTTATCTTCTCAACTCGACCACCACAAGGAGGTTTATCACTTCCTAACAGTTCATTCTTTCACATGTACAATTAGATAGATGTTTCAGTTTTAGAATGCCTCTACCTTAGCAGCCAAATGATAAATAAAATGCGCTGTAAGAATAGCTCCAGGAGGAATGTCATCGCCATCCAAAGGGACCCCTGTGCTCAAGGGAGGCAACCCTTGACTTATGGAATATTCATGCCCGAGTTGCAAGCAAGCTTCAGCCACAGATCCCTCAGAAGGTAAGACAAAGGCTCTGGGTGAAAGTGGACATAAAATACACGGGAAGTGATGAACAGAAACAACCAATCTTGACCCTATATCATCTTTATGACCAGCAAGATTATCTTCATACGAATCTCTTCGAGTGGAAGAAACCTCCTTATTAGGTACGTCTTCTTCACTAGAAGTGAAACGTGACCATCCTTCATCTCCAAATGCCACATCTTCAGGAGAGTTTCCATCGTTTGACTGCCTGGCTTTTGTCTCTTGCTTCTTAACAAGCTCTTCAAAATCCTGAATGAGCAAAGTTTCATATTCACGGAATGCATCTGGTCCTAGAGGTGAATCAGGGTACGCTGAGTGGGCTATCTGCAAGCAAAAGGCACTAAATGAGTCTATAATGCAGAGAACAAACGAGAGGCAAAAAAAAAAACAGAATGAGAGGCAACTAGAAATAGCTGCCAATTGCAACATCAGGCTTCTCAATTTGTCTATTTGACATTTTCATCTAAAGAAACCTTGACGCCTATTTAAGAAAAGCAAATCATTTTTTATACCATATGGAAGTAATATATATAAAACATGCAGTTATGTAAAAAGACTATAAGAAACAATAAAGAAGTGCGTTATAGGTGATCAAACAATTAGACAAAGCAGTAAACATGGGCATACAATGGAAGTTCCTAAAATTGCATGCCAAACATTATGTGACAAAAGAACGTTAATATTGCCATAATTATGGGGTTTATAAAGCTAAACATCCTAAACATAAGGCAACATATAAGCTAAAAAACAACTGTCTCGCATAATAGTATAAGTGTAGTGCTGAAGAAGCACCTCTGAGATACATGTAAATACAGTACAACGACGAACAAGTTGATGTGAGCTCAGGCAACGTAGGATATACCGATGGGCGTCACTCAGTAGACGGGATGTCATGATAGTAACGTCCCTCCCTGGGTGTAATTTTGAGTTCCAATCAGCAACCTACATAAGAAACGGCACAGATAAGATCATTAAATTATTATTTGAGCAGTAACAAAATGACAAGACTGAAAAATTTTCATCAATCACCCAGCTGGTTCAAGTAACTGAACTGTCTTCTTGTTTCTTTGCCATCCTCCCATTTTTCAAACACAGCTTGTCATTGTCCAAGTTTCGGTTGTAGGAGATGCATAAAAAACATTCAAATTGCTAATCGTACTCCAAGCAAAAGGAAGGCAGAGTTCACTAATACTTGAGCAACTCTGTCGTTATGATATAACTCTGCCTACTGAATATATCATACAAAAATGGCTCTCACGATATCACAAGTCGTAGTCATTGTCACCCGGGGTGTAGAAATTCTTCAGTGCTCACTTATGTATCTCAGGCCATTTATTCAGTGTTTCCAAGCATACGCAGAAAGATAAGAGAAAAAAATTGCCAACACTCCATTGGGGTAGAAAATTGACCCACGCCCAGATGTTCTTACCATGTCAAGGGGAGACATGTTCTCCAAGCTGCAAACAGAGCGTGCCCCGAGGCTGAGCAGCAAGGGGAAAGCCCCCCAGATACTGGAAACTTTCGGTGCAGCCGCCATCTATGTAAATTGTAGCGTCCTTTATGTACTCCGAAATCTGACCAAACCAAGAGGAAGAATTAAAGAGGCGAACACCGCAATAGGTGCAAAGTTGACACCTTTATCAATGGCGACAACACAACCAGTTCCTCCAATGAACCAACTGGAGCAAATGCATGGTGGCCAAAGCAATCAGCAATTAAGCAAAACCAATTATATCTCCCTCTGAGACCAGACAACAAGACACCCTAAAACGACTCGAAAGGAGCAAGAACAACACGATTCCACACGACGACCCAAAAAGAACTCATCCGTCGAGGTTCCGGAACCAAAGACAAAACAACGTACGCAAGCGTCTGCGGAAGGAACAAGGGAATCGAGACCGATCAGACTTACTCCGCTGAGGGAATCGAGGCAGCATTTGGCGACGTCGACCAGAGCCATGACCGCCACAAGCCTCGCGCGCACAAACGTCCGACGTCAGTTTCGAGAGAACCGATTGAGATCAGCGTCGCGAGAGAGAGATCCAGATCACCTCGGCGACGACGGCGGTCATGGGATCAGCGGAGGTCGAGGAAGACGATTGGTGGAGGGCTCGCGAAGCAGATCCGTCGCCGCGATTGTGTTTTTCTCCTCCTGAAGAAAGCTCGAGGGGCGAGCGTCGAACCGGCTGAACCGGGGGGCATCTAAAGCGGTTCGAACCGGTCGTTCCGATGACGCTTGATGATGTTGTTTCTCCCCGACCCCTGACATATAAATCTTTGTTAAGGGTGAGCATAGTTTAGTGGCTCCAATCCTAGAATTGAGAACTGTCAACTTCCAAAAAATTGAAATTGGGAGCGGCCGTTGATTTCATAAAACCGGTCTCACCAAGCTTCACACGTCGACATCGTAATATTCAACAAAGAAATTACACAAAAATACAACTTCGTTCAAGTTAAGACATTGCTAATCGAGTTAAAAACTTCCTAACATGCAAGAGCCAAGGATTGGAAAGTGGAAACCTTTGCCTATTATTCAAACTTTTCAAATATGACCGCATAAAGACATTTGTGCCAAGAAATTCCTCGCAAGCCAGAGCGAAAGACGTTACAATAGTTACATTTAAGGGTGTCTTTTAACTTTCCAAGTCATATAGCACTGCACTGTTACGAATGGGCAAAAGCTGACAGTGAACTTCAACAAAATGAGTTGAATTATTTCAAGCTTTACGAGCTGTGAAAATGGTAGAACCTGTACAACACTTACACATATTATAATCTTCTGTCAACGGTAAACTTCAACAAAATGAGTGGATAATCTCATTGCTTGCTATTTATTAGCACTTTGTCACAAGTTCATCTAGCGGACTAGCACAGTATCAAGTTATCCACGGCGTCAACTGAAAGAGTAAGAGGGTGAGAGTATTGGGCGAGTTACGTTTAGGGATTTAGGATTTTTCTTTTTTTAATTAAAAATAAAATAAATATATATATAATAGTATATGTACATAATTGTTTTTTCTTTTTAATAATTATTTATGGTGGTAGTGGGGGTCAAGAATTGTCGATAATTGCTTGATCGATACTAGGGGTGAGCACCGGTCCGGATCTACCCGGGAAACAGTTCGAATGCAAAATTTTTGAATCGGACCGTAGGTTCCCAATTATGTGTCTTGAACCTATCCATCTTGGAAACTAGCGATTTAAAAACCTTTTTAGAAACCAAAACTCTATTGCTTTCTTATTTCCCCTGCAACCCCTTCTCTCTCATTTCGCACTCTCTCTCTCTCTATACTCTAATCTTGAACAGAAAATTTAGCCAAACATTCTTTAGAAAAGCATGAGGTGCATTTGGACATCATTCTTTTGAAATACTCCATTATAAAAAAAAAAACTACACAAAACAAAACAATTGCTCAATTTCTCAATAGATCTTAGAATGAGGCAGGATCAACATATATGATATTTAAATCGATCCTAACATAATAAGCTCCACAATTGGTTTCACGTCTTAGGTCTGAATTTTACCCATCTTAAAACCGATTGCTCCTAACAAATATTTACCATTACCGTAAAAATAATCATGGTAAGTCAACAGCATAGTCTTTGGTATAAAAGAGCAAATCTACCTTGGTTGAGTGGGCACAAAAGACATGCGTATGCTTTTTGTTATTCTATCCTGAAATTTACCACCTTAAAGAAAGAAAGAGGGGGCAGAGAAAAGAAAGTCAACAAGAATTTTAATTAGCCACATTAAAAAAAATAAAAACAAGAACTAGACGAGGAATAAATCTTTAGATAAGTAAAATAAATATATATGTTTATCACAAAGACCCTAAAAATATCTACGTAGAAAACTAAACTAATCATGATAATCAAGAATCTGTTCTAAGTATCCTTCAATGAACTCTTTATTCCTTAATGTCCGTGGTGTCCGCCTCCACCAAAATCACCACCCACGCTAAAACCGCCGCCTCCGTGGTATGCAGTGCCGTGACTGCCGATGCTGTGGTGTCCTCCGCCACCGCCGCTATACCCGCCTCCGTGATGGCCTCCGTGGTGGTGATCACCAACACCTCCGTTCTGGCCTTGATGATGATGGCCACCTCCACGGCCACCTCCACCCACACGATGGTGTCCATGGTGGCCGTGATGAAGATGATTACCTCCACCGCCACCTCCATCTCCGCCGTCATCTACAACTCCATACGCAGAACTGTACAAGAGAGTATTAGCAATAGCCAAACCTTGATGGTTACCCCTGCTGCCGGTGGCACCACCTCCCAGTTTGTTTTTGTGGGGAGAGCCAGTTACGCCTTTGCTGCCCCCGCTGGTGGTGCCGCCTCCCGATTTGTTTTCGTGGGGAGAGCCAGATTTGTTGCCGCCATGGCGGCCACAAGAAAAAATGTTTATGAAGCGCGAGATCAAACTCATCTTGATGCCCCAAGCTAGAAAGGATCGTGCACCAGAAGCCGATAGTCTGTATATTTATATATATTTGGGTTGCACTCGATCGGATTTCTACTCAACGTAGACCGGATAGGATAGGATAATAACTCTAAAGATTTTGGATAGGATAGGATAATAACTCTAAGAATTTTGTCTTATCTTATCGACCGTTTGATAAACTGCAAATTTAAAGTTTAAATGTTTTTATATCCTATCTTATTCATGGTTCGATAGAAACTACATTTCAATATAAAGGACATATATGTCCTTACGCATTGCACGCGAAATAATATCGATCTTATCATCATGAAAATATCATTCCCATGCACAAGCATACTTGAAATCCTTCACAGTTAATTAGACTTACAACTCTCGGTGCAAAAAAAAAAATAAAACCTTTCGATTTACAAGTATACTTGAAAATTACTCGAAAACAAATGAAAATAGGATATGGACCATCCAGGTTTCACACATTCAAAAAATAAAATAAAAATAATTTTTCTAACCTTTGCCCTTTGGCATTATCTTTTGCATCTGCAATAGTGAAACACCAACTCCTATTACCACAGCCAGAACAGCCATTTTCACTTCCCTTGAGTAATGTTTACTGTGCAGGATCCAGTCCACACGCAAACAACAGGAATAGCAAAAAGAACATTGTTCGATAGTGTTCATGGTAATAAAACACCATAGGGACTACGCAATAGGTTTATTATTTATTGATAAAATTAGGTACATCTTTCCCTTTCAACTCGCTCAAATCTACTGCGACTCAGCACTCCGACTCTGCCTAATTTACTGAATGCCACAGAAACTATAAACCGAGCTCATTGGTCATTATCATCTCTCCCCCCTTTAAGAAGTGTTTTCGCAAATATCTTCATGTCATCTCCTTGAAATTCAAGAAATAGATGGATGTTCTCGGGATCCTTCACAATTTTTCCTGCATACTTCTATTCTATCCATGGTAGTTAGAGACATCGGAAGAAGCTCCTCATTGACTTTTCTCCTATCGTTGTCCAAATCTTTAGCATGTTCAATGTGGCTAGCAATTATCTCCATCCTCTTGTTAGCTTTGTCTAATTCTTTAGCATGTCTTTGGTGTCCATGGCGGCCATGATGGTGGTTACCTCCACCGCCACCTTTGTCTCCACCGTCAACTACATCTCCATACACAAAGCTGTATCTAATCCATAACAGTCGTCAATAACACGAATAATCCAACAATTGGAAAACTGGTTCTATGTGGACGCTCTTATTTGCATGCAATGCGAAGATTCAATATGATGTAATCATTATGTGTAGGTACATTTACATCTAAACTAAGGTTAAAAATATTTATTTGATCTGTTGAAAAAAATATCCATCCAACTGGTGTAATTGGACAAGTACATTAGATCGCAGTATCAATAGTCGGTTGGGGACTCCATTTGCATGTTCGTCATGAGGTTCAAAGAATTTAGCAAATGCTTCAATGGCGTAACGACACGTTGAACGAGAGTGGCTAAGGGGTCCATCCAATTTCATTTAGACAATTGAGATTTGTGATGAGAGAAAAGCATGTAATATTCTGTATATGATCAAATAAAGAACACAAGACCCCTTTATATATGTGAAGAAAATAAAATTCGACTTAAGCACGATAAATATAAATGATAATTAACTTAAACCTAAATAGTAATCCTAACATAATCTAATAGAGACCACACTATTGCATCATAGTTCACTGAAAGGAAACCTTTTTTTTTTCTCTCAATTCATGCCTAAAAGGTATATTTAACACCCTCCGCCACCTCCACCGCCCCCACCGCAGCCACCCCCTCCGCCACAACCACCGCCTCCCCCACAACCGCCCCCTCCGCCGCAGCCGCCGCCTCCTCCATGGTGCTCTCCGCAGTGCTGGTGGCTGTCACTGCCACCACCATCATTGCCGCTACCTCCGGAGTAGCCGGCCTCGACTCCATAGTAGCCGGTGCCGCCTCCAAAGTTGCCGCCAACTTCGCCCTCTCTCTTCTTCTTCTTGCGCCGAGGCCTGGACGAGTCATCACTGCAGGAAAAAATGATTGCTGACACGACAATCAAGCACGATAGCACGAAGATCACGGCGGCGCATGCTGAGGCGACCCACTCTCTTGCCATTGATTTCCTCGCTATCTCGTGGAGAGAACAGAGGCAAGAACTCAAGTATTGAGGGTATTAGGAGCAGTAGTAGGAAGGAGAAGATGATGTTCTGGAGGTGAGGGACCTTCATTTAAATAAGGAAAATGAGAAGAGGACCGCACCGTCGATCTTAAAAAGCGACGGATGGATTTCAAGCTTTCTTCTTTTGGTCTGCAGATTTCAAGCTTTCAACCGCACAATTATTCCACACGAACCTGACGACTTGTTTATCCGGTTGAGAAGAAGATTGGGGTATTCATTTTTTTTTTCCAATTGTCGATCTCGAAACTTTGTAATTCTAATGAATGATATTTTATGACTCAAATTATACATTACTAATGCAGGGGACCTTCGATGATCCCCACATAAAGTATTTGTGCTAGCCCCCCCTTCTCAACCTTAAAACAAGTATCCTCTTTGAAAAATGTGCTCTTTCTTGATATATTAGTTATATCTTATTAGGTTCAAATTAATTTACAATTCGTGTAGACTATGTAAGGTGTAAACAAAAGAAAAGGCAAAAAAGAAAGATGCGAAACCAAAGATTTGCTTGTATTTTATATGGTCATAATAGAAAATTTTTTACAAGAATATTGACCCATGATTTCCTTTCCATAAATCTTTTGAAAGTTACATGATGTTTAGATTCGACTAGAAAAGTTAAAAAAAGTTACCATTTGAATTTTGTTAGATCTAGAGGAGCAACCCTAATTCAAATTATCATGTAAAAAAATTCACTAACATGATATAAATTAGTACAATTTGCATCACCAAATCAAAGACACCCCACAAGATATGGCACGCACTTTATTTTTGTTGACAGATCATGTGCGTCATGCGTTGTCTCTTACTTAGCTTCCTTCCAATGTTAAATTCATTAAGGTCAGCGAGTTTTTACAGGAACATACACATGTAGATTCCTCCACAGGTCCAACCGGTTGCCATGGGAAATTTGTGGTCAATAGTGTTGGCAGTAATTACTGGTGAAGGTTCTGGGAAGTTGCTTCGGATAAAACTTGAAATTCTTTATTAAAACAAAACAGATGAATTTTGCCAAGAACGGAATAGATGGACGGCTACGTACAGATAGATCACAACCAAACCATGCCTTAATTAGACACAAATTCTATGTAGTAATTAATGTCTAACCCTAGCGCTCGTGCCCTCAGCTGAAGTTATCTCTTTCCTCGAAGGTTCCGAGGCCCGGAACTCAACTCCAAACTGTTTTGAGTTTTAGTTTTATCGTTGGAGTCCGCAGATCAATCCGGCTGCGAAGAGCGTGCGCGTATCTCTGGAAGCTCGAGACCTTTTACCCTCTTTTTGTGATCCAAGAATAAACCGTTGTAGTAGTGAGAGCGAAACAGAGAAGTGGATTGGGTCAAGCCCGACAAGTCGATTCTCTTCCACGAAATCGGCTAGTTCAAGACCTTAAGCCCCTTAAGGACCTCTTACGTTTAGATGCCCCGCCCCTTTCATGAGCCCTTTTGTCTAAGACTAAAATTAAGATAGCTTTGCTTAGACAGAAAAAAAGGAACTCGTTACCCATCAACTAAATAAGCTAGCAAACCTTAGACCCATTACGAACACCAATATTAGAAAACCCGTCGATTAGACAAACGTAAGAACCCAAATTGATATCAATACTGATAAATATCTTCAAAGTTAGCCGCCGCATCCTCCGGCACTGCAGTTGTCGCCGCTGCCGCTATCCCCAGTAAAACTACCATTACCTGAGCAAAAACAGCCATCTCAGCAAGATTGCCGACGACATAGATGAAGAGCTAAGATTAATACTCTTTTAGGGAAGCGGATCTTCTACCCCTGCGATGCTTCTCTGGGCATCTCAATAAATCCTAGCCATTGACTTGATAAAAACGAGTTTGTCATGAAAGATTTGAGATTTATCGAGATACCGAGGTAAACATCATGCAGGATAGAGGGTCCCTGGCATATTTTCACACCTTCTACCTAACTTTAAACATTACAAGCAAGTTGCCTCAACTTTCCAACTCAAAGAAATATGTTATCATTTGAAAGTTCATCTTGACTCTGGTAAATTACTAATGATGTTACAACCTCTAATATCATTAGTAAGTAAAATTGATTGGCAACTTTCTTGTCAGGTCAACTATTTGTAACTTACCAGCAAAATAGGGATTTTATTATTCTCAAATCTGGTATCCAATAATAGATTTTTCTCAGCCAATAGTATCCAATAGTAGATTAACAAGTGCTTTTAGATTTGAGAACCGGGCTCTTCAATTAGTTAGTAATGGTCTTAGCATCTCTTTCACAAGTAGATTAGTACGTGTTTTGCAATATCGTGAGTGGACCCCAGCAATTAATTAGTAACTTATCGATAAATTAACAATTAACAATTTTACCATCCTTAACTGTTTTATGGCACTTGGTATTATTACCAAGACTACTTGATGGGCCCAAATATAAAATCAATTAGTAACTTATCGATAAATTAACAATTTCATAATAAGCTTGGATAGTAATTTCAAGTGTCAAGTTTGATTTTACGAGATAAGCATTGGCTCCAAAAAATAAAGAGTTGGGGGGAAATCGTAGAGAATGGTTGCTGGATACCATAAAAGGACAAATCTACCATTGTGTAGTGAGCACAAAAGACGTGCTTATGCTTTTTGATAATCTATCCTGAAATTTACCGCTTTAAATTTCACCAGTAATTGTTTTAAATACAAACAAAAAGAGACTTAAGAAAGAAAGAGAGGGGAAGAGAAACGGAAGTCCACAAGGATTTTATTTAGCCTCATTAAAAAAAATTAAAACAAGATTCATGGCGAGAAATAAAAAAATCTCTAGATAAGTAAAATAAAAGCAAATGTTTCTCGCGAAGATCCTAAAAATTATCTACGTAAAAATCTAAACAGATCATGATAATTGATAATTTTATTCTTAAAAACCGCCTCCACCAAAACAACCTCCATCAAAACCACCACCTACGCTGAAATCACCGCCACCGCGGTGGTGTCCGCCTCCATCAAAACCCCCACCTTGCGATAAAACTGCCGCCTCCGCGGTGTCCGCTGTGACCACCAATGCCTTGTCGTCCGCCGTCACCGCTGTACCCACCTCCATTCTGGCCTCCGTCGTGGGGGTGGTGGTGATGGTGGAGGTGGCCGCCACCGCCTCCATCATGGCCTTGTTGATGATGGTCACCTCGACCGCCACCTCCATATCTGCCAACTACAACTCCATACACGAGAGTATTAGCAATAGCTTAACCATGATGGTTACCCGCGTAGCCGCCGGTGATGCCACCTCCAGGTTTATTTTTGTGGAGAGAACTAATTATGCCTTTGCCGCCCCCGCCGTTGGTGCCACCTCCTGGTTTGTTTTAGTGGGGAGAGCCAGTTATGCCTCTACCGCCCCCGCCGTTGGTGCCATATCCCGGTTTGTTTTTGTGGGGAGAGCTAGATTTGCCATCGCCATGGTGTCCACAAGAAAAACAGGTTATGAAGCACAAGATTGAATGCATCTTGATGGCCAAAACTAGAAAGGATTGTGCATCTAAAGTCGATAATATGTATATTTATATATATTTAGGCTGGATTTGATCGGATATCTACTCAAGATAGGACTAGACATGATAAGATGAGAACTCTAAGGATTTTATCATATTCTATCGATCGTTTGATGAACTGTAAATTTAAAGTCGGATATTTTTATATCATATCCTATCCATAGTTCGATAGAAACTACATTTCAATATAAGGACATATATGCCCCGATGCAATGTCGTAAAATAATATCAATCTCATTGTCATAAAAATATCATTCTCATGCACAGGTATACTTGAAAACCTTTACAATTTTTCTGCATACTTTTATTCTATCCATAGTATATAAAGACATTTGAAGCAGCTCCTCATTGATTTTTCTCTTATCATTATCCAAGTTTTAAGCATGTCTGATGCGACTATCAATCATCTTCATCCTCTCGCTAGCTTTGTCCAAACCTTTAGCACGTCTTTGGTATCCATAGTGGCCGTGATGGTAGTTACCTCCATCGCCACTTCCGTCTCCATCGTTAACTAATCCATCACAGTCCATCACAGTCGTCAATAAGAAGAATAATCAAATGACGGAAAACTTGTACTATGCAAACACTGAAGTGGGATAGGGGCACAATCGCATGTACTGCGAAGATTCAATATGATGTAATCATTATGTGTAGGTACATTTACATCTAAACTAAGGTTAAAAATATTTAATTAATCTGTTAACAAAACTATCCATCCAATTGGTATAATTGGTCAAGTTTATTAGATTGCAGTTATCATTAGTATGTTGGTCAGGTTTGGGACTCCATTTGCACGTTCCTCATGAGGTTAAAAGAATTTAGCAAATGCTTCAATGGCGTAAAGACGCATCGAACGAGAGTGGCTAAGGCAAGGGCTCATCCAATTTCATTCGGACAGTCGAGATTTGTGACAAGAGAGAGAAGGATATGATATTCTGGACATTACCAAATTAAGAACACAAAGACCCTAAATGTAAATTAACAATCAACTTTTCAATCAAAAAAAAAATTTACAATTAACTTAACCAAAAATATTAATCACGATATAATCTAATAGAGACCACACCATTGCATCACGGTTTCTTGGAATGAAACCTTTTTTTTTTCTCAATTCATGCTTAAAAGGTATATTCAACACCCTCTGCCACCTCCACCACCTCCGCTGCAACCACCCCACCGCTGCAACTGCCGCCTCCACCACCTCCGCCGCCACCACCCCCTCTGCAGTAGCCACCTCCTTCTCCATTGTGCTCTCTACAGTGGCTGTCGCTGCTGCCGCCTCCACCATTGCCGCCACCTCCATAGCAGCCTCCGCGCATACCCACACGAGTCATAGCAGCAGGCATAAATAATCACCGACATGATGATCAGCAAAAACAGCACGACGATCCCAGCGGCGCATCCTAAATCGACCCAATCTCTTGCTATCGATTTCCTCGTTATCTCGTGGAGAGAACAGAGGCAAGGACTCAAGTATTAACGGCATCAGTAGCAGTAGTAGGAAGGAGAAGATGATGTTCTGGAGGTGAGGGAGCTTCATTTAAACAAGAAAAATGAGAAGAGGACCGCACTGTCAATCTCAAAAATTGACGTATGGATGTCAAGCTTTCTTCTTTTGGTCTGCAGATTCCAAAGCTTTCAACCACACAATTATTCCACATGAACCTGACGACTTGTTTATATCCGGTTTTGAAAAAGATCGTGTGTTCATTTTTTTTTGGGATTATTGATCTTGAAACTTTGTAATTCTAATGAATGATATTTTATGACTCGAATTATACATTACCAACACGAGAGACTTGAGATGATGACCATATAAAGTATTCGTGCTAGCCTCCGTTCTCAACCTTAAAACAAGTATCCTCTTCGAAAAATGTGCTATTTCTTTGATATAGTAGTTATATCTTATTAAGTTTGGATTAATTTGCAATTCGTGCCGATTATGTAAGGTGTAAACAAAAGAAAAGGCAAAAAAGAAAGATGCGAAACCAAAGATTTGATTGTATTTCATATAGTCATAATAGAAAAATTTTGACATGAATATTGACCTATGATTTCTTTTCCATAAATATTTTGAAACTTACATGATGTTTAGATTCGACCAGAAAAGTGAAAAAAAGTTACCATTTGACTTTTGATAGATCTAGAGGAGCAGCCCTAATTCAAATCATCATATAAAAATTCTGTAATATGATATAAATTTAGTACAATTTGCATCACCAAATCAAAGACACCCCACAAGACATGGCATGCACCTTATTTTTGTCGGCAGATCATGTGCATCATGCGTTGTCTCTTACTTAGCTTCCTTCCATTGTTGAATTCATTAAGGTCGGCAAATTTTTTACAGGAACATACAAATTTAGATTCCTCCACAGGTCAACCGGTTGCCATGGCAAATTTGTGGTCAATAGGGTTGACATTAATTACTGGTGAAGGTTCTGGGAAGTTGCTTCGGATAAAACTTGAAATTCTTTATTAAAACAAAACAGATGAATTTTGCCAAGAAGTGAATAGATGGACGGCTACGTACAGATAGATCACAACCAAACCATACCTTAGACACAAATTCTATGTAGTAATTAATGTCTAACCCTAGCGCTCGTGCCCTCAGCTGAAGCTATCTCTTTCCTCGAAGGTGCCGTAGTGTCTGGAACTCAACTCCGAACTATTTGAGTTTTAGTTTTGTCATTGGAGTCCGCAGATCAATCCGTATGGGAAGAGCGTGCGCTTATCTCCGGAAGCTCGGGACCTTTTACCCTCTTTTAGTGATCCAAGAATAGCCCGTTGTAGTAGTAGAGAACGAAACAGAGTAGTGGATTGGGTCGTGAAAGCCCGATGAGTCGATTCTCTTCCACGAAATCAGCTAGTCCAAGACCCCCAAGCCCCTTGAGGACCTGCGATGTTCAGATGCCCCGCCCCTTTTATGAGCCCTTTCGTCCAAGACTTAAATTAAGACAGCTTTGCTTTGACAACAAGAAAAAAAGGAACTCGTCTACCCATCAACTACTTATTTAGCTAGCAAACCTTAGACCCATTACGAACACCAATATTAGAAAACCTGTTGATTAGACTAACGTGAGAACCCGGATTGGTATAAATACTGATTAATATCTTAAAAGTTATCTGTCGCATCCTCCGTCACTGCAGTTGTCGCCGCTGCCACAATCCCTGGTAAAACCACCACTACCTGAGCAAAAATGGCCAGCTTGAGCAAGATTGCCGGCGACATAGATGTAGAGCTAAGATTAATACTCCTTTTAGGGAAGCGGACCATCTACCCCTGCAATGCTCCTCTGGGCATCTCAATAAATCCCAACCATTGATTTTACAAAAATGAGTTCGTCATGAGAGACTGAGATTTGTCGAAACACCAAGGAAAACATCATGCAGGATAGAGGATCCCAGCATATTTTCATGCCTTCTACCTAACTTTGAACATTACAAGCAAGTTGTCTCATCTTTCCATCTCAAACAAATATGTTATGATTTGAAAGTTTGTTTGACTCTGGCAAATTACTAATGATGTTACAGCTTGTAATATCATTAGTAAGTAAAATTGATTGGCAACTTTTTGTTTGGTCAATTACTTGAAACTTACCAGCAAAATAATGATTTTATTATTATCAAATCTAGTATCCAATAATAGATTTTTCTCGGCCAATAGTATCCAATAGTAGATAAACAAGTGCTTTTAGATTTGAGAACTGGGCTCTCTAATTAGTTAGTAATGGTCTTACCATCTCTTTCACAAGTAGATTAGTACAGTGTTTTACAATATCACAAGTGAGCCCCGGCAATTAATTAGTAACTTATCGATAAAATAACAATTTTACCATCCTTAAATAAAGTATCCAGTAGAATAATACCAAGTGCCATAAAATTTTATAATTGAGCACATCAATTAGTTTGCGACTTACAAATGAAACAATGATTTTTTCACAAGCAATTATTTTAAATACAAACAAAAAGAGACTTAAGAAAGAAAGAGGGGTAAAGAAAAGGAAGTCCACAAGGATTTTATTTACCCTCATTAAGAAAAATAAAACAAGAATCATAACGAGAAATAAAAAATCTCCACATAAGTTAAATAAATATAAATGGTTATCACAAAGATCCTAAAAATATCTACATAGAAAACTAAACAGATCAAGATAATCGAAAATCTTATTCCGTGGTGTGTGCCTCCATCAAAACCACCACCTACGCTAAAAACTGCCTCCATCAAAACCACCACCTGCGCTAAAACCGCCGCCTCCGTGTTGTCCGCCGTGACCGTCGATGTCTTGTTGTCTGCCATTGCCGTTGTACCCGCCTCCATTCCGGCCTCCATCGTGGCGGTGCTGGCGATGATGGTGGAGGTGGCTGCCACCACCTCCTTCATGACCTTGATGATGATGGTCACCTCCACTGCCACCTCCGTCTCCACCGTCAACTACAACTCCATACATAGAGCTGTGTGACAGAGTATTGGCAACAACCAAACCATCACTTATGCCATCGCTGCGGCCGCCACCGGCGGCCCCACCTGTCAGTCTGTTCTTGCGGGATAACCAGATTTGTCACGGCCACGGCAGCCACAAGAAAAGCAGATGGTTAAACTATAGAAAGAGACACCAAGATCCCGCACACCATCAAGAGACCGTAGGACTTGAGAAGCGCAAGATCCATCGTATCTGGATATGCCCAGAGCTAGAGAAACGAACCCACTTAAGTCTATCCTGCGAATTTCTCAAGGATTAATTAGATATGCTTCGGATATTGTTTAGATAGAATCGTGCGCACACGAAGCGGATGCTATGTATATTTAGGTTTTTCTATCGTTGGATCATTCGTGTTATGAACGACTGTGATGGATTAGAGACCTGATCCAACGATTGATAGAGAGACGACTACAGCATTCAACCATGGAATGATGCTGTCGATCATGTTTGTGTGTGTGTATTGTGAAACTTGTACTATGCGGACAGTGAAGGGGGATAGGGAGCTCATTTGCATGTGGTGCGAAGATTCAATATGATGTAATCGTTATGTATTAGGTACATTTACATCCTAACTAAGGTTAATGATATTTATTTAATCTGTTAAAAAAATGTCCATCCAAATGGTATAATTGGACAAGCTTATTAGATTGCAGTACCACTAGTGAGTTGGTCAGGTTTGGGACTCCATTTACATGTTCCTCATGAGGTTCAAAGAATTCATTGAAGGCTTCAATGGCATGACAACACATGGAAGGAGAGTGGCGAAGGGTCCATCCAAATTTCATTAAGACAGTTGAGATTTGTGACGAAAGAGAGAAGAATGTAATATTTTGTACGTTACCCAATGAAGAATACAAGACCCCTACATATAAGGTGAGAATAAAATAAGACTTAAGTAAAATAATGCACATTACAATTAACTTAACCCTATATAGTAATCCTAATATAATCTAACATCTCCTCTCAAACTCAAGATGACTTGAAAGAAGTCAAATGGAGTTCAAAGAAAATATTCAAAAAATGCCCAAGTAGATGTGTCTTGAAGAAAATATTAAAATTCTGATCAGCAGATGAAGTGGATACAAGTTGTATAGTGCAATTATGCACATTATATCAAATGAAATGACAATCAAGTTCAATGTGTTTGGTGTGCTCATGGAAAATATAATTTTGTAATCATTGGAAGCATTTCGGTTGTCACAATGAATGACTGTTACCCTATTATGACACACTCCATGTCTTCCAATAGTTATTGCTCATGTCGTATCAATAAGAGCTTGATATTTTGCTTTTGTACTAGAACAAGCGATAGTGGTCTATTTCTTAGTACGCCATGAGGTATGTGGTTACCTTGGAGTTGACAATTTATTTAAATGTTGACTAGGCTAGTGACCTACAAGATCGTTACTCCACTACAACCATGAAACAATGTACCCTTGATCTAGCAAAGAATTCAAAAAATTGCATCAAAATGAGTTGTATGGGGATCGCGGTCATGTATCTACTAACAAATAGAATAGCATAAGCGATGTCAAGTTGAGTAATATAAACTATCTACTAGCTAGGGATAGAATATAAGATTTTATATAGGAGCCCTATCTTTATCATTGGTCAAAATAGGGTTTGTAGAGACCTTGTTGTCCACAAGTCTTGTTCAATAAAAAAGATTAGTGGCATATTTGGCTTAAGAAAGACAAAAATTGGAGAAATTTGAAGTAAACTCAAAGCCTAGAAAATAACTAGTCATCCAAGACCTTTCATTTTAAACTATTTACTAAGGTATTGCTGGAGTTTTGAAATGCTAGTATGATTATCTCTAGTAATAACCATGTCCTCCACATATAAAAATAGCATAATAGACCCACGAGATGGGTGTCGAACAAAAAGAGCATGGTCACAAGGATTGAATGTAAAACCAAGGGATTCCATTGTGGAGCTGAACTTGGTATACTATGCACTAGGAGCTTGTTTCAAATCATACAATGCTCAACATAATCAACATACTTTGTTAGAAGAATGAGTGTATTCAGGAGGAGGCACCATACAGTCTTCTTCAGTGAAGTCGCCATTTAAGAATATATTTTTAACATTCATCTGGAATAGAGACCAGCACTTATTATGTTGTACAACAAGAGCAAAAGTCTCTTCATAGTCAATGTTGTACTCTTGAGTAAAGCCTTTTGCTACTAATCGTGCTTTGTAGCAGTCCACAGTGCCATTTGCCTTTATTATAATCTTGTATACCCATTTACAACCCACAACAAACTTACTAGGAGGCAAATCAACCAAAATTCCATGTTGAGATTTGTCTAAAGCTTGCACCTCACCTGCCATTCCTTGCAGCCAAAGAGGATTATTGCTAACTTCTTTATATGTGCGAGGTTCGGAAGGGAAGTAATGGTAGAGTAATAATTATAATCATGAAGGCAAAGAGAAGGTCAAACTTACTTGGTGGAACCATGGATAGAGGAGAAAAGCATGTCCGCCAGTGGAGAATCCAAAGATAGGGCAAACATGTCAGAAGGTGCCATGGTGGTATGGCTAGAATTACCTGCATCAAGATAGAAGAAGACAAGGAGGGGAAGATTCACAAGTGGACGGAGGTGTAAGATCTTTTGGAAATAAATTCACAAAGATTATGTTTGGTCGTCGGGATTTGAATTTGGATTAGGATAAGATAGGAAAAGATAAGGATTATAAATCCTCAAAATATCCTCCGGATTGTAGATAATCCCATCACATGTTTGGTGTAATCCAAGATAGGATTAAAAATCTTTGAAAATCTCAATTGGCAATCTCTTGCGACATCTAGATCTTACCATTTAAGCTCCCCCACCAGCATCTTAAACCCGCTCTCTTCAACTCTCTCTAGTTCATCTCTAGCCGGGCCACCAGATCCACTTCCGCTCATCTCCAAACCATAATCCTCGCCACCAATTCGACACCTACGAGGACAAGCCTCCCAGGGTTGCTAGATCCAACTTCCGATCTCCACCTCAACAAAAACAACCAATAAAAACCCTAGATGAATCCTATGAAATGCTCAAACATTCACCATATCAAAGGTGATTCGGACACCTACACGAACGGAATTTTCCAACGATCCATGGAGCAAAAGATCTTGGGTTCCTTTTTCTTGAACGAGATAGCAGCCAGACGACATTCTCTATCTATTTATACAGGTTAAAAGGTGGGCGGTTTGAGCAATGACCGACCACATGTAAAAATTAAAATCTACTTCTTAAGGATTAAGGTGAAAATGGTGGCAAGGTTCACTAAACATTAGCAAAGTGGTGGCTCACAAGTCATAAGCTCTAGCAAGACAATATGAAGATCAAGGTCGATGTCACTAATCCACAACTAATATTAGCCAATTGATTGATTCCTAGGGTAGTGAAGTAGGTGAGGTAGGAAAGGTGAATGGTGAGGGTGGATCAAGTGTCAGATGAAAACCACTTATCAAGGGTAGAAGGGGCGGAATTGGATAGAGATCCACCAAAGAAATAACAAAGGGCGGACACAAATCTATTGTGGACGACGACCTCGAAGGATTTGTCGCATTCGTGAAAGAATTTGAGTTCTTTGATGGTGATGGCCATGTAATGTATAACTTCTCCTTTTCACCCTCAGATGTTGGAGCACGATCGGTTGGATGACGATGACGATCGATGGTGGTCGAAGGCGATGACGATTGCATGGTGGTCATAAGTGATGATAATCGGCTATCATGGTGGTGCTCATTGGGCAGTGGCTGGCAAAGTTGCAATTCAAAAGAATGAAGGGAATATAAGGGATGAAGAGCTGAGAACATTTTGTATTCCCAAAAGGTAATATAACATGACACATGAAGACGGTTAGAAATAAGATCCAACATCTATATCCTTTGCGCTCAATGACATACCCAAGAAAACAACATAAACGAGCATGAAGTTCTAAATTCGTGCGTTCAAGTGGAAGATGTATGAAACAAGTATTACCAAAGACTCGAAAAAGATTGTAATTGAGACATTACCATACTCATTAGGAGAAATATGACCTATGATAGGTCACGGAGTATAATTAATAGGGTATGCATCAATAAGGCAAGCCTCTCCCCAAAACTATTCTGGATAAGAGACGGAGACTAGAAGAGTGCGTGTAACATCTAAAATATGCCTATATTTACGTTTGGCTTGAGCATTTTGTTGGGAAGTGTCAGAATAAGAACGATGAATGATAATACAATTCTAAAAGATAATTCTGAGAAATTTGATGTCTTTGCATTTGATGGCATTATTAATACAAAAACTTTGACATATTGAAAAAATTATATTTTTATCATAGCAAAAATCACAGTATATATTTTAAAAAAAAACAAAATCACAGTAGATATAAGTAAGTTCATATCGATTTGTTAGGATCTAGCCCATGTAAAGGTAGCAAGTCTGTTGGTGGTCTCTATATTTTGCATTGAGCAATGGAAGGGTGTTGAACTGCAACTAAAAGCTAAGGACTTGGCGGAGAACGGAACAAACTCAATGGGGTTTCCTCATACAACAAATAGCTTTGAATCAAGTTGCGAATTTTTAATGAAAGAGAGAGGAATGTAATATTGAGTACATTATCAAATGAAGAATACAAGATCCCTATATATATATATTGAGAATACAATCAGACTTAAGTACAACAATTGTAAATTACAATTAACTTATCATAATATAATCTAACATAAGCCACGCTATCGCATCATGATTTATTGAAATGAAACCTTTTTTTTTTTTTCAATTCATGCCTAAAAGGTATATATAGATATAAGTTCAATTCAACCCCCTCCGCCACAACCGCCGCAACCACCCCTCCGCCACAACAACCCCTCCGCAAGAACCAGCACAACCGCCGCCTCAAAAAAAGTTGTGCCACCACCTCTATCACTAGTTTGGCCACATTGTCGCTGCGACCGGACGAGCTGTCGCCACAAGAAAACACAATGACCGATCACGAGGATCAAGCACAGCACCAAGATCACTCGGGACTTGAGCAGCAGAAGATCCGCCCATCATCACACCAGGAAAACCGGGCGCTTGTTAAAGCGATCCAACTTCTCCCCATGGATTTCCTCATTATGCCGTGGAAAGAAGCAAGAACTCAACTATTCACGGCATGAATAGTAGTAGGAAGGAGATAATATTCACGAGGTGAGGGACCTTCAATTAAATAAGGAAAATGAGAAGAGGACCGCACCGTCGAATCACGAGAAGCCACGGATGGATTACGAGTTTTCAGCCACACAACTATTCCACACAAACCTGACGACTTGTTTATCCGGTTGCGAAGAAGATTGGGCGTTCATCATTTTGTCCTTCTAATTGTGATTAGCGTCTGTCAATCTCGAAACTTCGCAATTCTAACGGATGATATTTTATGACTCAATTTGTATATTACTAATGCAATAGACTTATAACGATCCCCATATTAAATATTTGTGCTTGCCCCCCCTTCTCGATTTTTTATCCATAAAAGAAATAAATAAGTATTTTCTCAACGTGTTATTTTTTTGATCCTATAAGTATCTTATTTGGTTCGATTAATTAACAATTTGTATCAATTATGTAAGGTCTAAACAAAAGAGATAGACACAAAAGATGGGAAATCAAAGACTGGCTCGTATCTCAATTAATTTTTTACATGAATATTGACCTACAAATCTTTTAAAAACTCACACAATATTTTAGATTTGACAGAGAAGTGAAAAAGTTACCTTTCGACATTTGATAAATCTAGACGAACGACCTTTATTCCAATTATCATATAAAATTCACTAATATGATATAAGTTAAATATAAATTGCATCGCCAAAGCAAGGACACCCACGAGACATAGTATGCACTTCACATGGCATCAATATATTTTTCAAATTCCATACATGGAGTGTAATTTTGTCGAGAGATCATGTGCATCGTCTCTTATTTTAGTTGAATTAATTAAGGTAAGCAAGTTTTACATGATATACATTTAGATTTGTCCACAAGTCTGACCGGTTGCCATGCGCTTGTGCGAGGAATTTTCTGGTCGATAGGCCTCCGCGACAACTAGCATAGCAGCACCCAGTAACTAATGGCCACATGGATGATGGACTATTGAGGTCGACTCGAGGCGACAAATTTGAAAATAATTCACTTGGAGGGACCTTTTGGGGAGTCGTGCAATGACAGGTCCATTGCGTAATTATTGGTGAAGGTTCTACGAAATTGCTTCTGATAGAACTAGAAAATCTTTCTTATAATCAAACAAATGAATTTGCCATGAACTGAATAGATGGACGGTTATATACAGATAGATCACAACCATGCACTATACACAAATTCTGCATTTACTTAATGTCATCAAACTCGTCCACCCATCAACTATTTATTTAGCTAGGAAACCATAGACTCGTTACGAACACCGATATAAAATAACCTATTGATTAGACCCATTACAAACTCACTTCATTAACTAGCCGCCGCTGCACAGCCTCTGCCGCTGCAATTGCCGCCGCTGCCATGATCATGGAGATGAATGTCAGGGAAAATACAACCACCCAGAGCCATGTCCACTCCAGGTGACTTACATGGCCGTTGGTAGCATTGACAAGAGGAAACAACTCTCTTGCCAAGGAGCCGAGAGAATGAATCATCTCTCTAATTTCTGATGCAAGAATGGAAGTTTTAGCTTGATAATTGTGGTGGAGGCTCACTAAAGGGATGGATTAGATCGTCGAAAAGATTAGTTGGGGATCATCTGTCATTGAAATGTGCAAGTCAACCAATTAACACAAAGTCAAGTCAAGAGAAAGTTAATTGTGTGGACCCACCAAAGGTTCCATCAATGGAAATTATGCAAATATTGTTGTACATATCTTTCACATTTATAAGGAATGACACCTCTCGCAATTTCTAAAGTTGAAATTTTTGACAAATTGATTCTCTCTAGCAATCACCTTTAGTATAGTATCAAATCAAAATTAGGGGTGATCAATCGGTCCCACCCAAGACCGAGAGCCAGATCGGAAGGATCGATTCCTAGTTTCTAGGAACTTGGGACTGAACCGACCGGTCCGGTTCGATGAAATCGGTGACTATAACGTTTTCCTTCCAAACAAAAGTATAGTATGGAGCAGAAGAAATCTATATTGGAGAAGCTCTGCTATGCAAAAAGCAAACACCAATAATTGCAAAGTTTAACATAGTGGCATTCGGCAGCAAAATAGGAAATCAATCAAAAAAGGTTTCAGTCATCCGCAGCGAATCAAATAAAACAAGATATTAAAACCCGCATTCGATGCAAACAGCACAAAAAAAGTCTATAGAACAAGAAACCGATAGATTACGTTGAGGAATTACCCAAGGTGCGGGGTCAAGGGGAGACTAGATGAATGACACGCACTGGAGCTAGAAGCTCTGGAATTGCACTAAAGTTCGACGAAATTTGAGGAGACAACGACGACGATAGATGATAGCTAAGGGTCACACTCACAGAGGCACGATCGAACAGTCTGTCTATGAGAGGCGAGACACGAGAGGGATTAGGGTTGAGCGTGTGCCGCATAAGAGGTGCCGAAATTGAAGAGGCATGAGGCTTGGGTGGAGCATGATCCTCGTCAGATCAAAGAGAGGAGTCTCGAGCGGTAGCGCTCGCGGTCGCCGTTGATTCTGTCGGCTGGATGACACGGTGAAATGAGATAGTGGAATCTAAAGAATAGAGATTACTCATATTAGGGTTTACTTTAGGCTATTCTTTAATAAATTAAAAAATTAAAAAAATATAACCGGTCCGGTCTGGTTCCCGCTTTGGAACCAAGAACCGGATTGGTGGCCTCTAGAACAGCCTAGAACCAGCTAGTCTAGGCAATTCCCGGTTCGGATGATTCTTGTTGCACACCCCTAATCAAAATCCTTGTAAGTAAGGCCTCTGTGTTGAAATTTATTTCAACGCCAATGTATCATGAGTGACACATTGTGAAGACAAAAATGAGAAGATATGGTACATTGATGATATTAACTTTGTTCACCTGAGGTTCAATTAACAATTTTGTTTTAAGTCATTTTCTCTTTTTAATTAAGTGAACTAGGAACCTGGTATGAAGGTCAAACATATCATGCTTGTTAGGAATTAGTGCACAATCACAAGGAAATAGTGAGTAAAAGCAAGAAGAAGTAATCGAGACACAATATTTTTATCTTGATTCACCTTTAAACTAGGGTTATGTCCAGCAGAGGATTTTATTATAATTAATACTTCGCGCCTCTTAGTTACATTTCTTAATTACAAGAGGAAAAGATTGTTGAGGGTGGACATTGTTCATCGAGCCAAGGCTGAGCTGGCATAGCTGTACTTGCGCATTCTCTTGGACCAAACTAAGGGACATCGATATGCATGCTTAGATTATTACTCAACCGTATGGAACAGGGGATAATCACGCCTCGTGAAAGACTAGTTGATAGCCAATTGGAGTCGAACTACATGAAAAGGACATAAAAAGGGAACTCATCCCATCAAAGTATGGATCTACTTCTTGCCAAGTTGAGTTAGGCCTAAAAATCTTCCTTTCCTTGAAAAATATCTTTGATGATTCAACCGGCTATTGGACATGTCTTCATTCTTGAATTTGGAAATAGCTGTATCTTAGCAAACTACATTGTGGGCATTGGGGTATGAGATTTGGAAGCATCTTCAAAGGGTTTTTGTCGCTCTTTGTCTAGGTATGACTTTTATTCGTTTGATCAAGTACGTGGTGTATTTGCAAATTTCTGGTGCTAATCTGAATGTGAAGTTTGGGCCTGAACTAAGAAGGTTCTGGGACGATACGGCAACGGCCGCCTGAAGATGAATTCTGTGGTCGACACGCGGGACAACCTGAATACGAGGCTAGATGAATTCGACCAGATGTTACGAAGGTAGTTTCGGAGATTCGGGATCAACTCTGAGCGGAGAAACGTTGTGGACAGAACATTGAACTCCCCCACTGTAAGGTTGCGGTAAGTTGTAAAACTGAATTTGAGTTTCTACAAAGAAATAAGTAGATTTAGTGTAGCAACTCTATTGGTGGTCTCTATTTTTCGGATTGAGCAATGGAAGGATGTCGTTTTGCAACTAAAAGCTGAGGAATTGGTGGAGAACGGTGGTCGGTGCGACCGGCTGTGCAAAAGACTCGATGGATGTTTCCTCGGACAACGTATAGCTCTGAAATCAAGTTGAAAATTGTAACGGAAGAAAGAGGAATGTAATACCGTGTACATTACCAAACGAAGAATACAAGGTCCATATATATGTAGGGTGGGAATACAATTAGACTTAAGTACAACAAATGTAAATTACAATTAACTTAATCCTAAATAATAAATCCTAATATGATCTAACACAAACCACACCATCACATCACAATTTAATGAAATGAAACCCTTTTTTTTTTCAATTCATGCCTAATACGTATACAAATATAAGTACAATTCAACACCCTCCACCGCCCCCGCCTCAACCGCCATTGTGTACACCTCCACCATCTTGACCACCACCGTGGTGTCCACCTCCACCACCATGGCCACCACCTCCATGGTGCCCTCCATGGTGGTGGGGGTGGCGGCCCCCGCCACCGCCACCGCCACCATTGTCACCATGATGGCCTCCGCCTCCATGGTGGCTGCCACTTCTTTTTTCTTTGACCTGGACGAGCTGTGGCCACAGGAAAACATAACGACCGACACGAGGATCAAGCACAACACGAAGATCGCTCCGGACTTGGGCAGCAGAAGAACCGCTCCATACTGAGTATTTACACATGTTCTTGATGTCATATCCCTACTTATTTTCAAGTTTAAGAGTTACTTATATCACGTATCAACTATCCAATGTTAATCTCGTCTAACCTTGCGTTTGCTCATCATTTTATTAAATAAATTAGCATTTTAATAACTTACTACCTTAATATTGTATACTAGTTTTAGTATAAATAGTATTGCTAATAGTAAACTATAGTCCCCATCCAAATCCCCCTATTATGATCTCTGCTTTTGGGCTAATTCCAACTTGCTCCGTATGATTTCATAGTTATCTCAGTCAATCCCTCAAAATTTCTTTGCTCAGTCAACACAGTATACTTTGGTTTTTTATGTCTCAGTCGGACCCAAAATTCTATAATCGGTTTCTAACCGAGCAAGATCCGATGCGTGTGACATCACATGCTCAATTGTCCGTTCATTGGGCAAAATAGTCAGGCTTACCATATGTCTTTTATTTTGGCATGTGCAAGTCACAAGCCCATTTTGATCAGTCTAAAAATTTAAACGTCAGGATTAAGGAACGGCGTTGCCCTTCTTTCTTCTTCTTCTTCTTCGTAGGGACGTGCGATCGAGATCGGAGATTGCTCGGGAAAGGGCGGCCCCCGTAATTGTGGTTGATCGTGCAGCTGTCAAGGAGTAAGGTAGAGGCTTTGGTGGGAAGGAGAGAGCTCGTAATTGATCGGTGGAGAGAGAGGACTCGTTGCTTAATGCAAACAATATCACGAAAACTTGATTTGAAAAAACCCACACGAAAGAAGAATTTCACACACGAATGATCGAAATTGTACAAAAAGATTGTCCCATAAGAAGATCGATCCGTGGTTCTATACCGCTCGCAAAAAAGCACATGAAGTGGGGATTCGGTGGGGTGTAAATCCACGTGAATCTAGGTGCAATGAGTGAAGATATTGTGAGGAAATTAAATCACATTGAAATTGGAAAACAAGGCGGAAATACAAGATCGAAATCGAATGAAAACTTAATGAATGGACGGATAGTTAGAGATAGATCACAACCATGCACTAAAGACAAAATTTTGTATAGTTCATCAAACTTGTTAGAGTAATTAAATAATAAATCATGCCTTCATCTAATAGTTTAAGCTTTTAGAATGGTTATCAGTGGTTCCATAAAATCTCACATAATATCAAAGCAGATTTACCTCCCTAATTAAAAATTTTCACGCTTAGTGCTGGGCAAAAGACCATACTAAACGTGAGGGTGAGTGTTAAAGTAATTAATTTTTTTTTTTTTTTGGAGAACTGGAGGGATGAAACAAAGAAGGTAAGTAAAGAAAACCCAGCTTCCCAATAATCAGAAATAGCCCGAAACAGCAGGAGTAGAATTTCTTTTGCATTTATAAGCATCGTAGATTCGCCCGAACAAGTTCGTAAAGCTCAGAACTAGCTTGCAAGACCCATCTTCTCCTTATAAAGATCCAACAATTGGGGTGCTTCTCCCAAATAACGGGTCACGAATTCCTCTAGGAACCTCCTCTCCGGAACTATCAAGGATGGAGCCAAGCTATGGGTATGGACCAAGCCCTTAGACAACAGGACTCGAAACACCGAACACTGAGGAACAATTCGCATCTGTAAGCTTAGTGAGATCACCACCGGACGCCGCGCAATATGCAAAGGATCGAGCCCCATCTCAATGACAAAGAAGTCCATAGCGTTCGTAATTTTGCTCTCCGACACTGCCATTACACCACGGATGCCTCCTAAAAAATGTCACAAAACTCGTCTACACATCAACTACTTCTTTAGCTAGCAAACCATAGTCCCTATACCAACACCAACATAAAAAGTTCAAAACCCGAATTTTGATTAAAAGAAACATAAAACCTTACTTTGAAGTTAGCAGCTGCCACTACCCTCGCCAACACTGCAGCCTCCGCCGCCGGCCCAACTTCCACCATAGCCGCAATTATTGCCGTCACTACTAGCTGTCCTAAGACCACCATGACCTAAGTAAAAGCTGCCCCCTCCAGCGAGATTGGCCTCTCTGCCGCTGCCACCACTACGCCTTCTTTATGCGAGGTTTGTGCCCACGTTTGCCGCATGCGAATATGACCATGGAGGTGACTGCAAGGAAAAATGCAATCACATAAGATTATGCCCACTCCAATTGGCTTCCACGGCCTTTGGTAGCATCAACAAGAGGAAACACCTCTCTTGCCATTTTCTTCTAATCTCTCTCGCACACGTACTTACAAAAATTTGCCCATTTGATCTTCTCAAATCAAAGTATTCGCACCACTGATAATCTCCGGTAGAAAACTCGCTCAAAAAATTCACACATAGAAAACCCTAAACACCCCTTTTGTTTCCTGTACCGTGTGACTTATGAAAATTGGCCAAAACAAAAAGTGTTCACACCACTGATAATCTCTCGTAAGAACTCGCTCAAAAAATTCACAAATAGGAAACCCTTAACTCGTGCTTTCGAGGCTGATGTGACACCTGGATGCGCGGAACATGTACAGAGTCGGTAAGTTTATCTATGCCTCTGGTCGAGCGCCCATCGACGCCAGCCGAGCGCCCGCCCGGTGCCTAGTAGCTACAAGTTACTAGGTGCTCATGGCTGGAAGGCCAAGCCTTTGAAATTTTACAAGTGGGCCATGTAATTCAGTGGTAACTTACCAACAAAATAACGATTTCACCATCCTCAAATATAATATCTAATAATAGATTCCCCCAAGTTGTTAGTAACTTATCATTGAAATAATATTGATATCACCAATATCCAGTAATAAATTTCCCAGTACTTCAAAATTTTACAAGTGTGTCCATATGCGAAGTGGTAAACTTCTAGAGGAGTTATTAATTTACTATTCCACTTGAAAATGATAAATTCCTCATTTTGTTGGTAACTTACTAAGCTAAAAGCAAGCTACGAGGACAAGTTATTACTTTCACTAGTAATTTGTTAATTGCACTGGTAAGATTTTAATTTCAATGGCAACTTCCTAAATAAGCCAATAAACTTATTATTAAATTTGACACTGATAAATTTCATACTTATGATGCTAAAAACAAGTATACGGGCGGTGAGTCACTAATTTTATTTTTCATTTACTAACTTCAATGATGGAGCTTTACAACTTAATATTGAATTTGAAGTTGGTAAATTCCTCAAATAAATGGTAAATTACTTATATCTACTTACTATCGAAATAAAGGTTACCAACTTTGGTTTTACTTCCAATGTAAATTCTTTACTTTGTTAGTAACTTACTAACTCGTAAGCAAACTTATGTCGCTAAGTTACTAATTTCATTGAAATTTTTAATCAACTGGACTAGTTTAGAATTCCATTTACGTGTTCCTCCTAGGTTTATAACTGTCTTGGATTGTAATTTTGAGTGTGAAGTTCGATTTTATGGTGAGCTTTTCACCATAGCCCCTTCTGCTTTCATCCCTACTCGAGCAAAGGCTTTAATAGCATAACACAACACATCCAATGAGTGGCCCATATCTTGCCCAAAGGTTTTTGGCCCATCCAATTTCATCCGGACCACATTGTGGCAACACAGTTTACTGAAATGAAACTATCTTTATAATTCTACTGTGGCAGTACATATAAAAAAAAAAAAAAATCTACTGTGGCTTTAGTGCCTAAAAACATATAAATATAGGTTCATTTCAAGACTTTCCGCCACTGCCTCCGCTGCTGCCGTCTCCGTCACTATGGTGTCCCCCCACGATGGTCTAGGTGGTGGTGGCCGACGTGGCCTCCGTGGTGGTGGCCTACATGGTGGTGGACGTGGTGGCCTCCTTGATGGCCTCCCTGATGTATTCAAGTAATTGAGAATGAACCCTTGGTATATGGCTTCATCAAATGACTTGCCCCTTCGATTCAATACAAAAGAAGACTCAAGCTAATATACTCTTTCTCCCTCTCAAAAGAAGTAATTCGATAGTTTAAAAGAAGCATGTTTGATGTTACTCTTAAACTATTGTACTTATAAAAATAAATAATAATCGGTCCGGTTCCCCTTAAAAATGAGAACTGGACTAGCGCCTCCAGGAAGTGCCCAGAATCAGCCGATTTGGGCAATTCCCAATTTAAGTGGTCCATATTGCTCACCCCTACTCAACTCGACGGCTGTTTGAGTTTTAGCTTTATTGTTGGAGTTTGCAGATTACTCTGGATGAGAAGAGCGTGCGCTTATCTTAGAAGCTCAAGACCTTTTATCGTGTTTTTGTGATCCGAGAATATCTCATCATAGTAGAGAGAAAACGGACTGGTGGATTGGGCTGTGAAAGCCCCAAAAAGTCAATTCTCTTCCACGAAATCGGCTAGTCCAATCCCACCAAGCCCTTAATTACCTGTTATGTTTAGATGCCCCTTTTATGAGCCCTTTCGTTTAAGACTTAAAAAAGATAGCTTTGCTTTGACCAAAAACAGAAGGAACTCGTCTACCCATCAACCGCTTATTTAGCTAGCAAACCGTAGACCCATTACGAACATCAATATTAGAAAACTTGTTGATTAGGCAAACGTGAGAACCCAAATTTATATAAATACTGATAAATATCTTCAAAATTAGCCGCCGCAACCTTCGCCGCTGCATTTGTAGCCGTTGCCACTGTCCTCGGTAAAACCACCACTACCTGAACAAAAACAGTCAGCTTCACCAGGATTGCTGACGATATAGATGGATAGCTAAGATTAATACTCTTTTAGGAAAGTGAATCTTCTACCCTGAAATGATTCTCTTGGCCATCTCAATAAATCCCAACCATCAACTCTAAAAAATGAGTTCATCACGAAAGATTGAGATTTGTTGAGACACCAAGAAAAATATCATATAGGATAAAGGATACGTGTCATATTTTCATGGCTTCTAACTAATTTTGAATATTACAAGAAAATTGCCTCAACTTTCCATCTCATAGAAATATGTTATCTTCTGAAAATTCATGTGACTTGGCAAATTAAATTAAATGATGTTACAACTTGTAATATCATTAGTAAGTAAAATTGATTGGCAACTTTCTTGTCCGGTCAACTATTTGTAATTTACTAGCACAATAGTGATTTTATTATTTATTGTGCTTTTATTATTCTCAAATCTAGTATCCAATATCCAACCAAAAAAAAGTCTAGTATCCAATAATAGATTTTTCTCAGCCAATAGTATTTAATAGAAGATTAACGAGTGCTTCTAGATTTGATAACCAGGCTTGTCGATTAGTTAGTAATGGTTTTATCATTTCTTTCACAAGTAGATTAGTACGTGTTTTACAATATCGAAAGTGGGCCCCAACAATTAATTAGTAACTTATTGATAAAATAACAATTTTACCATCCTTAAATATAGTATACAATAGTATAATACCAAGTGCTATAAAATTTTATAATTGGGTCCATCGAGTAGTTTGCGACTTACAAATGAAATAATGAATTTATCACCACAGATTGAGTAGTCTGTTAGCAAATACCGGAAAATTTTATAGGTGGGCCCCATCGATTAATTAGTAACTTATCAATGAAAATTTATGGTACCCTTTCGAATCTAGTATTCGGAAGCATATCACCAAGTGCTTTACTATTTTACTAATGGGCGCCGCAAGTTTTTCAAAACTTTGCCGATGAATAATGATTTCACTACTGCCGCGTCCACCGGTAGATTACCAAGTGCTTTGAAATTTTACAAGTGGGTCATTCGAATTAATTAGCAGATTATCCATTCAGGTATAATTACATCTAAACTTAGGTTCAAAATTATTATTTAATTTGTTAAAAACATCCATCCAAACAATATAGTTGTACAGTCTATCAAGTTCCAGCATTAGTCAACCGGACGGTTTAAAGACTCAATTTACATATTCCTCCTACATTTAAAACAATCTTGGATCGTAATTTCAAGTGTCAAGTTCGATTTTATGACAAGCTTTACACCGTAACCCCTGCCTGCTCCCATCCCTTCTTCCATCCCTACTCGAGCAAAGCTTCTCTCTTATCGAGTGTCTGAAACTAGCTAAGCTAAAGGTTGAGCTAAAAATCGTGTAGCAAAGTTATGGAATAAGCATTGGCCCCAAAATATAAAGAGTTATGGGAAACGGTAGAGAATGGTTTCTGGACACCATAAAAGGACAAACCTACCATGGTTTTTTTTTGGTCGAAGGAAGATTCATTTCATTCATTCAATGACAGTACGTAGTGAACAACAACAGCATGATTCAAAACATAAAAGGTCCCATAGAGATTGGGGGTTTTGGAGAGCCAATTAAAGGGAAGAGTCCCATTTCGGTTAGCTTTGGCTACCCAATCTGCAATTTGATTAGCATCACGAGGACAGCCGGCTAGAGAGACCTCTTTTGCTGGGCCAAAAGAGTCTTGCACTTCATAAATAGCTGCCGAAGGGCCCATGGGCTTTGGTCTACGTCTGATAAGTTGACTACAGCTGATAGGCTATCAGTTTGCACGATGATACTCAGATCAGTTCGGGGATCTTGAGTTCGGGCCTCCAGCAGAGACGACAGGGCATGCTTCACAGCTAGGGTTTCTAGCTCCAGAACCGAAGAAGGTCTCTCCTTGAAGGCGAAACTCATGATGATCATCCCCGTCACTCTCGGCACACTCCCGCGACCGATCCCTCTGCAGCACCGTCGAGCCAAGAGCAGTCGACGTTGAATTTCCAGCAGCCTTGGCTGAAATCTACCATGGTTGAGTGGGCACAAAAGACATACTTATGCTTTTTGATGATCTATCCTGAAATTTACCTCTTTAAGTTTCCTAAGTAAGAATGAAGAAAGAAAGAGGGGAAGAGAAAAGAAAGTGCCCAAGAATTTTATTTAGCCTCATTTAAAAAAAAAACTAAAACAAGAGTCATGACGAGATATGAATCTTTAATTAAGTAAAATAAATGTAAATGGTTATCACAAAGATCCTAAAAATATATAGGGAGAAAACTAAACAGTTCAAGATAATCGAGAATCTTATTCTGTTTTAAACTATCCTTCACTCAACGTCTTAATCCCTTAATGTCCGTGGTGTCCACCTCCATCAAAACCACCGCCTACGCTAAATCGCCGCCACTGTGGTGGTGTCCGCCTCCATCAAAACCACCACCTATATACACTAAAACCGCCACCTCTGTGGTGTCCGCCGTGACCACCGATGCTGTGATGTCCTTTGCTACCACTGTACCCACCTACATGATGGCCTCCGTGGTGGTGGTGGTGGTGGTGGTGACGGTGGAGGTGGATGCCACCACCTCCGTTATAGCCTTGATGATGATGGTTACCTCCACCGCCACGTCCACCCATGTGATGGTGTCCATGGTGGCCGTGATATTGGTTACCTCCACCGCCACCTCCGTCTCCACCGTCAACCGCAACTCCATACATGGAGCTGAACAAGAGAGTATTAGCAATAGCCAAACCATCAATTATGCCATCGCCACCGCCGCCGCCTGTCGGTTTGATTTTGCGGGAGAGCCAGATTTGTTGCTGCCACAGCGGCCACAAGAAAATCAGATGGTTACGACTATAGAAAGAGACACCAAAATCCTGCACAGCATCAAGAGACCGTAAGACTCGTGAAGCGCAAGATCCATCATCTCATCTGTATGCCCAAAGCTAGAGAAACGAACCCACTTAGTCTATCCTGCGAATATCAACGGATTAATTAGTTATGCTTTGGATATTATTTAGATAGAATCACGCGCACTAAGCACATAATTTGTATATTTATGTATATCTGAGTATTTCCATCGTTGGATTATTCGTGTTATGAACGACTGTGATGGATTAGAGATTTGATCCAACGATAGATAGAGATGACTTAAGCATTCAACCATGGAATGATGCTGTCAATCATGTTTGTTTGTGTATATTGTGAAGGGCAAAAGCCATAAAAAACTTAAATTATGTCCATCGTGACACATTTATTCTGAACTTTTTTTTGTGACATCAAAAATCTTAAACTATGCATATTTTGACACACTTACCCTAAACTTTTTCTTGTGACATAAAAATCCTAAACGTGTACCTATTTGACACATTTACCTTTTTCAGCCAAAAAGCGTCTTTTTTTTTATTCGACTTAAGCCACGTGGGTTTGTCAATATTGTTTGTCTTATGGCGTCCATGTAGGTAGAATTTTAATAGTTCTCATTGATAGAACTTTGATGGAGAGTAAATGTGTCGTGCGGGTATAAGTTTGGAATTTTTGTGTCGAGAAAAAAGTTGAGGTAAATGTGGTACAATGGGTATAGTTAAGAGTTTTTGGTAGCTTTTGTCTTATTGTGAAACTTGTGCTATGCGGACAATGAAGCAAGATAGGGAGCACATTTTCATGTAGTGTGAGAATTAAATATGATGTAATTATTATGTATAGGTACATTTATATCTAAACTAAGGTTAAAAATATTTTTTTAATTTGTTAAAAGAATATCCATCCAAATGGTGTATAATTGGACAAGTTTATTAGATTGCACTATCATTAGTCAATTGGTCGGGTTTGGGACTCCATTTACATGTTCCTCATGAGGTTCAAAGAATATAGCGAAGGCTTCAATGGCATAACAACACATCGAACGAGGATGGCTAATGGCCCAACCAATTTGATTTAGATAGTTGAGATTTGTGATGAAAGAGACCTCCCGAACCGATCGGGTTTAGGCTAAGAGGTATTTGTCGATGGATATGAACAACGATTGGTTCATTTGAATGGCAAACCAAATGGTTATTAATCCAATGACCGAGGCACTCCCAAGTCTCATACCTTGCGCGACGAGAATTTTTAATTTACGCATTCGATTGGAGTCGCCACTAGCCATAATTAAGGGTTGGCTAGAAACTCTGATCGAGACGCGGGAGTGTCGTCTCGATATGTGCGAAAATCAGAGATTCTAAAATTCGGGGACTTGATTACACTAGAGATCTAACTAGTGCCTTTTCGGTACCTAAACTTGAGTGTTTGCAAACTAACTACTTTGGATAGCTTATCAAAAAGCTAATATTCAACCTAACTGTTCTAAAAAAAAAAAATAGAAAATAACAATGAATATATTGAAAGTGCTCAACTAGATAATCATAAAGAAAATAAACGACCAGAGACCTAGCATCATCTCTAAAAGGAAAATGCAATAAAAACCCTAAGGTAAAGCCCTAATGGCTTATCCGATTTTTAAGAATTTTTTAGAGAGTTTTTCTCATTTCTCATTTTTTTTGAGTTTTTTTAACCTAAAATCTAGTAAAATTAAACCCAAAATTGATTTCTAAACATTTCCTAATTTTCTGATTTTTTTTTGGAATTTTTCAAATTTTTCTGAATTTTTAAATATTTTTTCAATTTTCTGAATTTTGAATTTTTATATATATATTTTTTGATTTTTCTGAATTTTTTAATATTATATTTTTTAATTAATTTTTTTTTTGGGATTTTTAAACATTTTCGAATTTTTTGGAATTTTTAATATTTTTTTTGAATTTTTAATTTTTAAATATTTTTTTGAATTTTCTTTAATGTTTTAATATTTCTAATAATATAATAATTGCGAACTGGGTCCCCTGACCCGATCCGCCTGACATATGACCCGGGATCCCCATTCCCCACTCCTATTTTTTATTCATTTCTTTTTATTTTCCTTTTCTTTTTTTTGCTTCTTTTTCCTTTTTCTATTTTTCTTATTATTTCCTTCCCAACGTGCTTTTCCATGCACGTTCTTTTGCTTCTTCACACAGGAGTTTCCTCAGCTGTTTCTTCATGGCGCCTTCACCGAGCCTCGTCGGTACCATGCCGAAGAAGCCCACCGCCGATCGACAGTTCGGACCGCCAGCGCCGACGATCGGCGTTGGCCGAACTGCCGTCACCGCCGGCCGCCGTTCGGCGACAATACCGACGACTTACTCCGGTCTCGAACCGACATCAACGTGTAAAAACTCGATTTCTCGGCTCTCAAATTCTCCACCACCCCATACAGATAGTAACACTGAACACACAAGGATATACACACATCAAATGAAGATGGAGAGCTAATTGTTTCGTTCCAAATCGCGAGCACACCCGGCGACCGGGAATGAAACTTCCGACAAAGGGGACGTATACACACGGCCAACTCGTAGAGGTGCGACTAGCGACGAAATCACATGAGCAAAAGAGAGAAACTTGAAGTCAGTGACGATAACAGAGCAAATCGTGCATAAATCAACACTCTAGAGTATCGGTTTTCATGGAGTTCATCTCGGGTCTCACTTGGGCATTTTACCGAGCAGGTGGTGTGCGACTAAAACTATGGGTTTCTAAGTCGATTTCAATGGGGTTTAAAAGGTTTTTCTTGGTGGAGATCGGTCAAGAACGCATCCTGGAGGTGCAAGGAAACATTTTCATCGTCTTGTGGTGTCGGGCGATCACGAATAGACTCGGTGTGCCCGGCACCCGAGAGGCAGGGAGGGAGACCAAAACAGGGGAAGGCCAAGAGAGACCGACCTGGTTCACAGCCGACCGAAGCGAAGCGTTCTGGTTGGGGGTTAAAAAGATGGGCCACGCGAAAGATAAAAATAAAATGGGCCGACTGCAAATTTTTTTTCTAATAGACCATATTAATGCAAATGCACCTAATGTCTATATGCCATGCAATTTTAATGAAAATATTTATGTTTAAGGGTTAAAAATTAATCCATAATTTTCTATGCGATTAAACCCTGAATGGATAAGCAAAATTTAGGTGTCAATAATGTCATATTTTGTATATTACAAAATGAAGAATACAAGAACCCAATATATATATATATATATATATATATATATATATATTTTTATATATATAGGGTGAGAATAAAATTAGACTTAAGTACAATAATTGTAAATTTCAATTAACTTAACCCTAAATAGTAATCCTAATATAATCTAACATCCACCCTCAAACTCAAGATGACTTGAAAGAATAGTCAACTGAAATTTGATAAAAGATCCACAAAACACAAAAGTGGATGTGTCTTGGTGAAAATATTAACAGTATGATTAGCAGATGAAGTGGAGGTGAGTTGTACAGTGCTATTACGCACATGCTATCAAATGAAATGAATGACAAAATGCTATCAAATGAAATGACACTTTCAATGTTTTTGATGCACCCACGAAAAATATCATTATGTGATAATTGGAAATACTTCAATTATCACAAGTAATAACTGTTACCCTATTACGACACACTCCCATGTCTTTCGGTAGTTATTGCTAATGTCATATCAATAAGAGCTCAAGATTTTGCTTTTGTACTAGAGTAAGCGACGATGGTCTATTTCTTGCAACGCCATGAGGTGAGTGAGCTTCCTTGGAGTTGACAATTTATTCAATTGATGACTGGGCTGGTGACCTACAAGATTGTTACTCCATTACAGGCTACTAGTCATGAAACTATATACCCTTGATTTAGTGAAGAATTCAAAAACTATATCAAAATGGGTCGTATGGGTAGCGGTCAAGTACTAATTAACAATGTGAACAGTATAAACGATGTCAAGTCAAGTAATAGTGAGATATACTACCGACTAGCTGGCTATAGAATATAAGATGCTAAAGAGGAGTCCCATTTTTGGCATCAAATTTGGCATTGGTCTCAATAGGATTTGCAGCAACTTTGTTGTCCATGAGTCTTGTTTGAGAAAGAAGATTAGTGGCATACTTGGCTTAAGAAAGATAATAATCAGAAGAATTTGAAGTAACATCAAAGCCTTGAAAATTACTAAGTCGTCCAAGATCTTTCATTTTAAACTCTTTACTAAGGTATTGCTAGAGTTATGAAATGCTAGTATGATCATCTTTAGTAATAACCATGCTCTCCACATGTAAAAGCAGCACAATAGACCCACGAGATGTGTGTCGAACAAAAAGAACATGGTAAAACCAAGGGATACCATTGTGGAGCCGAACTCGGAAAATCATGCACGAGGAGCTTGTTTCAAATCATATGATGCTCGACATAATCGAAATACTTTGTTTAAAGAATGAGTATATCCAGGAGAAGGCACCATATAGACTTCTTCAATGAGGTTGCAATTTAGGAATGCATTTTTAACTTCCATCTGGAACAATGACCAATGCTTAACTGCAACAACAGCAAGAAGACCATGAACAAAACTATGCGTACAACAAGAGCAAAAGTTTCCTACTCTTGAGTAAAACCTTTCACTACTAGCTGTGCTTTGGAGCAGTCCCAAGTGTCATCTGCCTTTTATTATAATCTTGTATGTACATTTATAACCTACAACAGACTTACTAGGAAGCAAATCAACCAAATCCCATGTTGAGATTTGTCTAAAAGCTTACACCTCATCTATCATTGGTTGCAGCCAAAGAGGATTATTGCTAACTTCTTTATATGTGCGAGGTTCAAAAAGGGAAGTAATGGTAGAGTAATGATTATAATCACGTAGAAGAATAGAAGGCCGATTTGCTCTGGTGGAACCACAGATAGAGGAGAAAAGAATGTCCGCCGAAGGAGAATCCGAAGATGGGGGTAGACATGTCAAAAGGTACCGTCGTTGTGTGGCTAGAATGACCTGCATCAAGATTAGAAGAAGAAAAGGAGAGGAAGATTCACATGTGAAAGGAGGCATGAGATACTTTGGGAATAAATCCACAAAAGGATTGGTGAAGAAGGGGACGCAAGTCGTAATTCAACAGGATGAAGAGATTCCCAAAAGGTAATATGACAAGACACATGAAGATGGTTAGAGATAATATCCCAACATCTATACCCTATGCGCTCAATGACATACCTAAGGAAACAACATAAACGGGCACAAGGTTTTAACCTCATGTGTTCATATGGAAGATGTACAAGACAAGTATTACCAAAGACTCGAAAAAGACTGTAATTGGTACACTACCATACTCATAAGGAGAAATGTGACCTATGATAGGTGATGAGTATAATTAATAGTGTATGCAGCAGTAAGGCAAGCCTCTACCCAAAATTGTTCTGGACAAGAGGCGGAGACTAGAAGAGTGCATGTAACATCTAAAATATGCCTATGTTTACATTTTGCTTGACTATTTTTTTTGGGAAGTGTTGGAACAAGAATGATGAATGATAATACAATTTTAAGAGAGAATTCTGAGAAATTTGATGTCTTTATATTCCATGGCATTATTAATATGAAAAACTTTGATATATTGAAAAAAAATGTATTTTTATTATAGCAACAAAATCACAGTTGATACAAGTAAGTTCAAATCGATTTGTCATAAGATAAAAGCCATCCATAACGAGAATGATCATCCACAAAAAATTACACAATCCAGCATGGGGTGGCGCGTTTGGCGTTCGTCCATGACGAGTTTTCAGGATCTGGCTCGTCTAAGGGCAGAAAATCTATTGGTTGTCTCGGGTTTTTGGATTGAGCAATGAAAGGATGTCGAACTGCAACTGAAAGCTGAGGAATTGGTGGAGAACGCCGGACTGTGCGATTGGCCGTGGAACAAACTTGATGGGCGTGTCCTCATACAACAAATAGCTTTGAAATCAAGTTGAGAACCATAATGAAAGAGAGGAATGTAATATCCGTACATTATCAAATGAAGGACACAAGATCCATATATATATAGGTGAGAATACAATTAGACTTAATACAACAAATGTAAATTATAATTAACTTAACTCTAAATAGTAATCATATTATGATCTAACACAGATCACACTATCGCATCACAATTTATTGAAATGAGACCTTTTTTTTTTTTCAATTCATGCCTAAAAGGTATATAAATATAAGTTCAATTCAACACCCTCCACCGCCTCCTTTGTGAATTCAACATCATCCGCAAACCGCCGCCTCCGCTGAAACCGCCGCCTCCGTCGAAACCACCGCCTCCTCTGCCGCCCGGCGCCGCCGCCTCCGTCACTGTGGTGTCCAACTCCTCCATGGTGTCCTCCATGGTGGCTGCCGCCACTTGGTGTCCTCCATGGTGGTGGCAGCCGTCGTCGCCGCCCGCCCGTTGCCCCGCCCGCCCGCCGCCGCCACCGTTGTCATCGCCGCCACCATTATCGCCGCCCCGCCGCCATGTCTCTTGTTCTTTTTGTGCTTAGACCCGGATGAGCCGTCGTCGCTGCAGGAAAACATAACAACTGACGCGAGGATCAAGCACAGCACGAAGATCACTCCGGACTTGAGCAACAGAAGATCCGCTCCATCATCGCCACGAACACCGGCGCTTGCTGAATCGATCCAATTTCTCGCCATTGATTTTCTTGTTATGTCATGGAGAGAAGCAAGAACTCAACTATTCACGGTATCAATAGTAGTAGGAAGGAGATAATATTCTGGAGGTGAGGGACCTTCAATTAAATAAGGAAAATGAGAAGAGGACCGCACTGCCAATATCAAAAGGGGACGGATGGATTACAAGTTTTCAACCACACAATTAAGTCCACAAAACCTGACAAACTAGTTTGTCCAATTGTGAAGAAGGTTGGGTATTCATTTTTGTCGTTCGAATCGAGATTAGTGTTAATCTCAAAACTTCGCAACCCTAATAGATGATATTTTATGACTCAAATAAAATATTTGTGCTAGCCCCATTCTCAACCATTTGTCCATAAAAGAAATAAAACAAGTACATTCTCCGAAAAACGTGCTATATCTTTGATACAATAATTATATCTTATGAGGTTCAAATTAATTTACAATTTGTGTCAATTATGTAAGGTCTAAACAAAAGAGAGAGAAAAAGAGATGGGAAATCAAAGATTGGCTTGTATTTCAATTAGTTATAATAAAAAATTTTTTACACAAATATTGACCTATGATTTCTTCATAAATCTTATAAAACTTACATAATATTTTAGATTTGACGGAAAAGTGAAAAGTTACCTTTTGACATTTGATATATCTAGACGTATGACCTTTATTGAAATTATCATATAAATCCACTAAAACGATATAAATTAAGTACAAATTGCTTCACCAAATCAAAGACACCCACAAGACATAGTATGCACTTCATACGGCATGAATATATTTTTCGTGTTCCAAATAAGGAGTGTTATTTTTGTTGAGAGATCATGTGCATCTTGCATTGTCTCTTATTTAGCTTCCATTGTTGAATTAATCAAGGTAAGCATAATTTACAGAATATACTTTTAGATTCCTCCACAAGTCCAATTGATTGCTATGGGCTTGTGAGAGGAATTTGTGGTCAATTGGTTTCCGTGACCGCTAACATAGCAGCACCCAATAAACAACGGCCACGCCGATAAGGGATCGCCACGGTTGACTTGAGGTGTAACGGCCACGTCAATAAGGAACCACCACTGTTGACTTGAGGGGTACCGGTCACGTCGATAAGGGCCCGCCACGGGTGCCTTGAGGGGACAACTTCCGAAATAATTCACTTGGGGGGACTTTTTGGGAGTCATGCAATAATAAGGTCCATTGTGCAATAAATAGGAACTTTCCGCACAGTAGATAAAGTCGAAGTTGGACTTTCAATCCTTGAGAGCAACTCCAAGGCACGTTAGAAATGTCGTATATGTCTCATTTTCTTCTGTTTTGCCCGAAATCCTTGTCCAACTTGGACTCTTAACACCGGAAAAAAAATTTGACTTCCATGGCATATATTTAGGCGTGTCCACAAATATAATTTATCTTGAGTCAAATTTCGTTTACGGGCTCAAACTCAAAACATAATTTTAACAATTTTCACCTTAACTCGACATTTGAGCCAAGTCAAATCGATGTGATAAAACTTGAATTTCACTGCTACTCTCCTACAGCCCCTCATGGGCTCAACTGCCACCTTGAATTTGACCATAACTGTGGACCTCATCAGAAGATCAACTCCGCTTGCATCTTTAATTACTCCACCATAATTTTCAGACACAACCTCCTTTACCACAGATAAATTAAAACTATTATTGTATCCATATTTGTTAGGAGATCAAGTATGCACTTTGTCAAACTTAGTAGTTACATTCTATAGGCTCCACCTTGCTATAAGCATCATTTGTGTTGATTACTTCGCTAGTACCCACTACATCAAGAGTTTCTAGCTGCAACTCCACCTTAAGCTAAACATTGTCCATATCCGTATAAATACTATTATAATCACTCCTAGCCAAAAATACTGAAGACTCATCAGATATAACTTTTTTACTGACAACAGATGAATTTAATTCCGAGCACCACGACCAATAACTCCGTTCACCTTGTACATAACTTAGGAACATGCACTTTCTTACCTTCCCATCGAACTTACCATCACTCACTCGAAAATAATATGGGCAACAAAATATTCTAAAAATAAAATAATCATCAATGTTACCTGACCACACTTCTTCGGGAGTCCGACATCCAATCGCAGTTGATGAGGATCTATTCATTAGGTAGCTCGTCATACCAAGCGTATCCGTCAACAATCTCTTAGCCATTTTTAGCATTAGAGAGCATTTTATGGGCCTTTTTCTAATAATGTTCTGCTCATCAACTCTGCAACTTGTCATTAGTTCACTGGCACTAGTGCGATGTTTTACTATACCTCCCTTTATGCATAATTCGTTTAACAGTTTTGAGCAAAACTTCATGCTATTTTTAATCCGCATATGCTTGAACGATTTACTAGTCTCCTTTTAAATCAAAGCTCTTAATTGTCTAATTATAACAACAGCATCAACCCTGTGTCTCAACACAAACACCAAGTCTTCCTTGCGTAGTTATCCACAATCTGTTGGTATAAATCGGCACTCTTCTTGAAAGAAACCGCGATAACCTATGAACATTCAAGTAAATTAACTCTGCAATCTCCATGGCTTCTTTGACAATAGTATTGAACTGCACTTTTCGTTGTTAATTCAAGCCACAACACTTGCGTACATTTAGTTCATTAGTAACATAACTATATAGCAAATTCCTTTTCATTTAGAACCTTTAGGCTCTTCTCCCTAATGTGCCCCAAACGCATATGCCACAATTCAAACTTTCGAACAGATGCATCCGACATCTCCGTGGCAAAATTCATCACCGACTCACCTTGAAGCTTATACATGCCACTATGCTTGATTCCTTTCATTATCATCAAAGAACCTCGAACAACCTTCAGAATTCTACCTTCTAAAGTATATCAACACCCAATTGAATTCAGAGCACTCAAGGAAATCATATTCTTCTTTAACTCTGGAATATACCTCACTTTAGTCAATGTCCTCACAATACCATCATACATTCTAATTCTAACATTGCCAACACCTACAATATCGCACTCGATTGTTATTCCTAAACTGCACTTTACTATTATCCGTTACAATCGATCGTAGTAAACTAGTTTCTATTTGGTGTAGAATGAAAAGAAGAACCAAAATCCATAATCCATCCGTCAAACGATGAATCATTAGTGACCGTAGACAAGACGTTATCGGTACCATCCGAATTCATCGTCGGCTATTACTACAACATCATAGTAGACTCAACTCTCGATTCCCTTACCCTTATCGTTTTTCAACTTAAAGCAATCTCTTCTAATATGCCCTCTCTTGCCATAGCTCCAATAGATAGCCCCATCAGTTCTAAATTGACTACGCCTTTTCAAGTTTACACTATTTTTGCTAATACGAGTACCAATTCTTCCTTTATTTTCACCTTCTAAAGCAAGAGATACAGGTTCACTAAATTCTCTCTTATGGATATCCTTACTCAGAAACAAATCACAAAACCCATCAAATGTTAAGCTTGTTGGTCAAGAGGAATTATTAATAGTAATATTCTAAGTATCGTGCAATGATGATACTAGAATCAAAGCACGTACATCATCTTTAAAGCTAATCTCAACTGAACTCAATTGACTAACGGCCACATTGGATTCATTGATATGATCAACAATTGATGCACTTTCACCCATCTTCACGCTAAACAGATGTCGATCAAGTAGACTTTATTGATTGCCGAGAGCCTCTCATAGATGCTTGACAAGGCTTCCATCAAATCCGTAGTAGTCTCAAACTTATAAAGGAATTAACTATTTTTATCACAATATTTACTTGGCTTCAACACTAAAATTATTTATGTAATTCCACGAAGAAAACCCACACCAAGTGCTCGGTGGAAAATAGCACTTCAAGACGTCTTCTCAGGCACAGCGTTACTTGCTATACATATGGAAGCAAGACCCACAAAAATAAACCCTTCAATTATTTATTGCACCGCCAGATATGTGTGACTCCAATTCGTAAAATAGGAAATTTCCGCACACTAGACAAAGTCAAAGTTGGACTTTCAATCCTTGAGTGAAACTCCGACGCACGCTAGGAAAGTAAAATTTCTGTATATCTCCCTTTCTTTTTTTTTTTTTTTTTTTCTATTTTGCTTGAAATCCTTGTCCAACTTGGACTCTTAACACCAGAAAAAAAATCTGATTTCCATGGCATATATTTAGGAGTCCATAAATATAATTTATCTTGAGTCAGGTTTCATTTACAGAGCTCAAACTCAAGATATAATTTTAACAATGGTAATAAATTTGCTCACCCAAATTTCAAGTAACCATTTTGGGTGTATTCGTTCTAGAAAAAATTTCATGATAAAGGAAAATACTCTTCAAGAAATAATTTTTCAGGAATTTTTTTCCCTTTTACCGGTTAGGAAATTCATTTTCCTAATTTAAGCATGCTTTTTTTCTTTGACCATAAATGACTTTCTATTGACTAATCATTTTTGGCAAATCAAACACGTAAAAGTCCAAAAACCTAATTTGGCAAAAAATTATTTCACTAATATAAACACACCCTTTATTTAAACCATTACCCCTTTGCATTAAGTGAATTGGCAATCTGGCATGAAGGTCGACCACGTCATTTTCATGAGAATTAGTCTCCATCCTAAGCATATCTATTTGTCGTAGATAATATGCTCCCTACTTAGTTTTGAAGTTTAAAAGTTATTTACATTTTGTATCGACTATCCAATGTTAATCTCATCTAATCTCGTGTTTTACTCATCATTTTATTCTATCAATAAACATTTTAATAACTTACTACCTTAATATTGTAAACTAGTGTTGACACCTATTTTTTTAATTTACCCAAATTAATTACACAAAATTTAGGAATTAATTTTCTTTAATTCCTAAGATAAAAAAAATATTTCTATTAAATGCATTGCATATAGAAATTAAGCATATTTGTATTAATAGGGTCTACTAGAGTGTTTAAAAAAAAAAAAAGTCGCCGGCCTGGGGTCAATGATCCGCCCCTTTCTTTTTTCTCTTTTCTATTTTCCCTCCATGGGAGCCCATTGCCCGCCTTTCCTTTTCTTTTCTTCCTCTTGACCCGGGCTCGACCTCCTCCTTCCTTCTTCCCCTCCCTCATGTTTGGGCTTGGCACAGCCCGGCCCTTTCTCGTCTTCCCCCTCGCCTCTATCGCTCTCCATCCCTGTTCTCCCTCGTTCATGGCCTTGATCGACGAGCGGCCCGGCGTGCCCGCCTGTCCCCATCAAGCCATAGAATGGTCGAGGAACATGCCAGCGGGATTGGCATTAATGGTCGATCTCATCTTCCTTGATTTCCCGCCATCTTCCCCGTTTTTCCTCTCTTGCACCCCTACCACTCTGCCTTCGCCAAAGCATCCCTTGCACCGACCTATAGCCACGGGATTCGCGGAGGCGGCGGCCAAACTGGTGCGAGGCCATCATCGACTCACATAAGCGGTGGGGGCCCCATCATAAATGTTGGTTATAAGAGCCGGAGAGAGGAAGAGCTACGATCGGGTCATTTTAGAGAGAGAAAAAGAGAGGAAGAGAACAGAGACATACAGAGAGAGAGAGAGTTGAGAAAGAGAGAGAGAGAGAGAGGAGCAGACTAAGAGTTCGCCGGAGTAGGATAGAGCCAACAGCCTCACCGCCGCCCAAACACCCGCCAGAAAGTCACCCAAAGAGTGCCGCCGACCGCGGAGCATCCCTCGGATCTTGAGCACCTCTATTCTCCCCGCTTTCTAGCATGATCGGGTCGACTCGTGCTGCCACCGTGGTTGCGCGATTCCCCATCCATACCGCTGCCGGTCCAGTCCTCACCGCCGAACATGAGCTGCAGCTCCGCTGAATCGACCGTGCCGCCAGAGGAGGTCGAAATTGGCTGATTTTCATCGCAAGACGCCCAATGCTCGACAAAATGCCTCAATGAGGTCGTTTTTTATCTGATCGCGGGTCGGCGAATCCAACCGATGGTGGTTTAGGTAAGTAGTGAAGCCTAAAGGCGGTCCCAACGCCGATTCGGGCGGCATTTGGTTCGTCGGTGGCGGCGCCAATTTTGGCTCCGTCGGCGTTTCCCCTCACGTTCGCAAATTTGGGTCGGACTTGATCCGAATCAGCGATCCGACCTAGGTCAATGCAGGTCGGATCCGTTGACTTCGGGTTGATTTCAACCAACCCGAATCGATCGATCCGACTCGAGCCAATGCCGGGTCGGATCTATTGACTCGGGTCGGTCCGACCGATCCGGATTAGCCTATCCAACCCGGGTCAACACCCGGTCGATTCGTTGACCGGTTGGTTCCGACCGACCCGGATCCGCAACCCGACCCGTTTTAATATTATATTATATTATATTATATTATTTAAAAATATATATAATCTAAAAAATTTAAATTTTTTTTTTTTTCTTTTTCTTCCTTTTTAAAAAAAAAATTTTAAAAAAAATTATGTGATATGTCTTAATGTGTTAATTTATTGTTATATTATTATGCATGTTATTTTAATTGCATAAGTCGCCGTGTTTTAATTAGATAAGCCTATAGGATCGTGTTTTACTATCATGCATGTTTCTAATTTAGACTTTAATTGCATGATTTGTTATGTTTTGAATGTCATTTGACTTAGTTAGGGCTAGAACCTTAGGCTGCATATTTACCTTGATTGCTAATCGCTTTTAATTATGCACTTGCTTGATCACCTCATATGTTAGGAGAAAGGTCCTAAAATCAATCCAAATTATCCGACAAATATTTTCGGAAATGAACAGGGGTAAAAAGGTACCGAAAGGGCATTAGTTGTACAACTAGTGTAACCAAGTCCCCGAATTCGATTAATTCTAGTTCGCAGGAATAGGGTGATTCTCCCATCACCTTATTTGGGTTTCTAATCGACCCACCTCAAATCGATTAGTGGCGACTCCTTGGTATAAACCACTTGCATGTTAAATAATTAAACCTTAAGTCACAATATAGTATAGGCTTGAGAGAGCCTGAGTTAAGTCTCAAACCTAGACTTAGCACGTACCAAGCGAGCCCCTCCTTTTTGAGCATGTTAAAAAAAAAATCGGGAGGTCGGTCGCGACAGACCGCCACTCCGCTAGGGACTTGCTTTTTTTTTTTAAAAAAAGTGGACTTAAGTCAAAATTTTTATTCTATTCAAAATAATTTTTGTTTGGCAAAGAAAGACTCGGATATGATCTTGACATTAATGTGTTATTTGTTTTGTAGGTTCAAATTGATTGTATATGAATTATTGTCCATGTTTTTATGATTTAGCGCTACACTATTGCACACATAACCACGCTTATCGGACCTGGGCATAATAGGGCATTTTAGGATGGTGTTAAGAAAAATACGATCTCGAACGCATGTAGAGGTTGCCTTTCTTTTCCTGAAATTATTTCTAAAAAAAAAATCGTAAAGAAATATCTTTATCCGCTATTCACTTCATGATAAGATATTTCCTTTGATTTGGTCGAGGTTAAAAGGACTTGATACTAATGCGAGACTAAGACGGTCAAGCATCCTCTTAATTTCGTTTTGTTCAGCTAGTCTAAAATAGAAATCGAACCTCACTCTTCATGTGCATGTCGTTGTAATTGACATGGTCCAAGGAAATATATATATTCTATCCCTTCTCATTTTTATATACGGCCTACTTATTCATTTGCTTTGTTACTAGGCCACCTATTGATTGTATTCTATACACGATGGGAAAAGCGATGTCCAATTCATCCCCGCTTCTAAGACAGTAGCTTTTGGCATGGTGGGACCGACTAGATTAGAATGGCTAACAGTATGTCAAAGCAAGAATTGGTCGCCTACTTCCACTGCTCAAAATCAACATCCATTCGGCATGATGCAAGCATTAGCACATTTAAATGCCCACGGACATCCACTTTCATATTTGGTAAGTTTGAAATGACCCCGACCTTGGAGGAATATAGTATCGCCATTGGGAAACCTTTGGGATTTGAGCTCATCAAACCGCTTTTAGGTGTGTCCCCTCTGCCCGAATTATCTCAATTTTTGCGAACCAAGAGCGATAACATGAAGAGAGTCATTAAAGCTCATTGTAATGCATGCCCTTGATTTTTCTTAAATGAATGTTTTGAAAGCCAGCCTATGAGCCAAAAAGCCAAGATTTTTATTCTTGCTTTTATCGGGTGTGTCCTTTTCCCTCATCGTAGTAATTCAATAAACCCCTTGATTGCGTATGTGGTCAAACAAATTTGCACCGGCTTGAGTTATGTTAATTCGGTTTTTGCATAAATATTTTTGTCTCTAAATCGTTTAAAACAAAATGATGATAAAATCATCTGGGCCGCCCCAAAAATTTTGCAAATTTGGTTTTTATCCCATTTGAGAGGATTTAGGCACCTCATGCAACTTTTCAAATCGATGATCTCATGCACCCGATACAAAAATTTGAGATTTTGAAAAATAATTCCTGTGATAAGGATTACGCTACTTTGATAAACTTTTGAAAGACCCGGATCCTAAGGCATTCTTATGGTATACTAAGTGGTTCAATGAGGGTCGGGCTCGTTATGCCTACCGGTTCCATAACCCCGTTCCGCTACTCGGTTTATCAAGCATCACTTTGTACTACCCCTACCGGGTAGCCCGCCCGAAGACTGGGCCCTTCAGAAATTCCACCGCCTCTCAAGAAAAACCAGTTTCAAGTTCGATTCACCTGCTCAAACTACAACTACGCTTAGTGAAGTTCATACCACCTAGGGGTGTGGGCTGAATGTCGACTGAAAACGCTTCAGTGCCTAGGCTATTGAAGGGCAGGAAAAAGATCCATCATGCTTCTCTGTTCTACATTTTACATCATCGAATTCCGATCGACTTACAGCCAAAAAGTCCCGGATGTAACCAACAAGCCCAATCGACAAGCACAAATCGATCATCTCGAAAAACTGTGGGGGGACGAAAGATACGCTTATTGCAGAACTTGTCCATGAAAAAAAAGCAACTCCGAGAGACCTATCTTCCCCATCGTTTATATAATGAGCATCCGGGAAGAGAGCCTTTTTTTTTTTTTTTGTAAAAGCCCCACCTATTTTATATTTTCCTAGTATTTATGTTTAGGGCCTTTGTTTTTCTTCTTTAAAGGTATCTTTAGGTTGTAATATTATTAATATAACTCGGACCGTTTTATTCTTTTTATAAATTTTTTTGCGCCTTAAAAGACACCACCGTGGCCATTGACCCAAAGTGGTATCCGGTGTGAAGCCGAACGGTTCGATGCGGCCAAGGTTTGAACCCCGGGGACATCGCCTTTGTAATGTTAATATTAATAAAAACCTTTTTCCTCATTTTTTTTCTTCACAAACAAATAAAGTATGCAATAATATTATTATTATGTCATGAAATGATTCTTTAATAGACATTATACTCATTCATTTCAACGTTTTCACAGTAGTTACAAAAATGGCGAAGAAAACACCCGCCTCGACAATATGGAAAATGAAATGAAGATGGTGTTCAATGCACTTGAAAACCTCACTAAACAAATATAATCCATTAATAGCAAGCTCACGCCCATGCCTGCAGCAATTGAGGTAATGCTACCACCACCGTCCACTAGAAAAGACAAAGCTTCCGCTAGCAACAAAAAATGTCCCTGCTAGAGAACGATCCGCTTCCCACAGCTATCGTGAAAGTTGAACCTAAAAGCCCCCGATGATGTAACATGACAAACACCTAGCAAAGGTCGAGAAGATGTTGGAATAGCTACAAGGCCCGGCATGCTGCTGTCCCACTTGACCTATCTATATACAAACGGGTCAAAGTACCGAAAAAGTTCAAGATGCCGGAGTTCGAGAAGTACGATGGCGCTTCATGTCTCGACATCATTTGCATAAGTATCATGTGCGGATGACCCAAGTATGTTGATAATGAACCCTTCATGATTAAGACATTTCAAGCAAATCTAACGGGGCCAGCTTTGACATGGTATATGTCAAAAGACGTCGATGCTTTTAAATCTTAGGATGACGTTGCCAATGGATTCCTCAAGCGGTACCAATTCAATCTCGATGTCACTTTTACTCGGGACGATCTAGAACACACTTAAAAGAAGAAGAGCGAGTCCTTCAAGGAATATGTCACTAGGTGGAGAAACTTGGCCGCCTAGGTTACCCCAAGAACTCACTAATCATGAACAAATGAAGTTGCTCATCAAGTCCCTTCCAGATGAATCTGAGGCACCGCCTAGTTAGTGCCAACTGCTGAATCTCTTAATCATCTTGTTCCTATCGTGACGAATTGAAATGGGATTGCGTGACGGCTGGCTCATAGACTCCACTTCCGCAAGTAAGAGACTCAACACGAGAAAAGAAAAGGAATCCCGACGGATGCAAACATTGCATACACCCGCACTGCTTCATCCTCCCTCGGACAGTCCAAGTGAGTAATGAGCAGCACCCGACCTCAAGTCGCCAACCTCCGAGGCGATATAAGAAAATGCAATTCACTCCGTTGTCCGGATCCCCTTCTCAATTCCTAGCCATACTTGGAAGAAAAACTTGCTGTCTATAGAGCCAAAACATCCCAATGCGTAAAGCTTCTCGAATCACGATCTGTCCAAGAAGTGTGACTATCACATAGGCGAGATAGGACATTCAATGGACGATTGCTATACCCTCAAACACCTGAATCCAAAATCTGCTTGATACTAAAGCCTTTTCGCTCCGGACATCCGGGCCAAATGTACAAAACAACCCGCTACCTAAACACGAAAAAATGAGTTAATACCATATCCACTTTCGATGCTTGTCGAATTAAGAGTAAGAGGGTGTACATTGTTGATATTTATAACGCCCTAGTGAATGCATGGTATTATCCCACTTTGAGGTGCTGCTCTTGTCCCTAATGAAAGAAAGGGTTGCCAAAGATAGCAAAAGCAGTTTGATTGTGCATGCCGAGCATACCGGCATGGTGGCCACTATCTCTCGAGATCATCATCAATTGGGACGAAGAACTTTCAGCTTTGAATTCTGAAACAAGTTCATCTAGCCCCACGCTTATGAACGAACCTTTGTCCGATAAACCAAACAAGGAGAAGGAGCCGGCAATTGAGGTGCCTATAACCAAAGGGCATATAGTGATAGAAATATCTCAACCTTACCAAAGATGAAAATGACAAAGCGGTCCCATAGACCTATGAGTTGGATGTCGACCTAGTTACCGTGTTAGGCCGAATGTATGCTCAAGCCGACGTGTAGCCTTGAAGCCCATCACCGATGAAGAAGCCAAAGAATTCATGGCTATTGTCAAAGCCCGAGAGTACAATGTAGTGGATCGGTTATGCAAATTGCCCACCCAGTTTCTTTGTTGGAACTACTCCAAACATCCATAAAACATCGAAGTCCCTATTGAAAGTACTTAGCAAAGTAAACGTCCCGAGTCAATTGAACATGACAAGTTAGAAGCATTTGTGGGGTCCATCCTTTTGAAGGATCGAGATAACATTCTCGGAAGAGGAGTTTCCTGCTTTGAAGGAAGGGGGGCATACAAAGGGTCTTTACATCTCCGACAAATGTAGAAACTCCCATATAGCTTGAGTTCTCATCGACAATGGGTCAACATTGAACATCCGTCCGGCGGCAACCTTGCGCCACCTCAATGTGGACACGTCTAAACTCCGTGCCTCCAAAACATCGGTCGAGGCGTTTGATGGAATGAAGAAGGACAACATGGGTAAGATCGACCTTGATGTCCAGATCGCCCAACAATTTAACATTTTGTTTCAAGTAATGGACATCCCCACGCATTCACTTTTTATTGGGCCATCCCTAGATTCATTCTATTGGAGCCATACCATCAAGCCTTCACCAAAGTGTGAAGTTTGTAGCCAGGGGAAGCTGATCATAGTCCTTGGGGAGGAGGACTATCGAATCTATCAAGAAATCTCTATCCCATATATTGAGTCAAGTGGTAAAGTGAAATCTAGCTATCAGTCCATTGAGCTTGTGTCAACCATGCACGGGCATCAAGGAACTTCTCCCTCCCCGATCCGTGAAAAGCTTGATCATGGTAGGGAAGGTTATAGTTGGAAATGGCTTCACCCTGGCTAGGGACTTGGCAAAGGAGGCCGGGGCATCCGAGAGCCAATTCAAGTCGCCATGAATCACCGTGACAGGTGGCTTAGGATATCGCGAAGGAAATCCACAGTCAACAAAGGGCATGCAAAGGGTCAAGTTGGTTCATTACTTCCCTATACCCAAGAGACTTTTCCACCACCCGCTAAATTGCTGCATGATGAAAAAATTTATCTCAACTTCTTGAACAATTCGATGAGGGGTTTAAACAACTTCTTTGAATGTTCAAATCACCCGAGTTCCTCGACTCTTCCTGTAAATGTTGCTGTTGACCGGCATTGAAACCCGGACAAGCTACCGATTGAAGAAGATTGTGGACAAGAAGAAGTGCTGGATAGTGTGGTAACCCTATTTGACGACATCTTCATAGGGGCCATACATGAAGACTCGACCTCGAAATGAGTACAAACCCACCTGATTTGTTTGCACATTTGCATTATCGCTTAGGTGAGCTACGAGATTTGCTCACATCCTTAATGGATACCATTCGCCAAATCTCGGACATGCCACCACCGTTGCCCGATTAGATGCAGGTGACCCAAGGAAATGGTTCGGGAGGAAACCCACCGGCATCGAGTCTTTTCTAACACAATTTGCCGAGATATCCAACTCTTACAAAGGCGGGGTAATGTACGACGGTATTCACCGGTTCCTAAATCCATGGATGTAATATCCCTATCCTTTTACGTAAGGGGTTAATCAAAAAGAAGCCAAAACACCCTACTCCCGAGTACTTCATCAACTATGATCCCTCCAAATCTTGTGACTATCATTCGGGAGAGATCGTGCACTCATTGGAGAATTGCGATGCTTTGAAGAATAGAGTTCAAGATCTCACCGGACGCTTGAGGGCATTCACTTTTGTGCCCCATGGCTATGTCATGATGAAGATGATCTCTTGGTGGTACCTAGCCTTTGTGCCACTGTTCCTAAGCTTTCTGATTTGGCGTGCAAAGGAAAGACCGTTATAGGATACCTTGGGCGAGCCCGGTGGTAAGTTTGACTATTACGTTAATTACTAGATGCCATCAAGTTTTTATGAAGACCAGTAGAATAGCACTCCTAGCGGATGGGATGACATGGAAAAGCTGACACCGTTAAAAGCGAGGAGCCGAGGAGCTTGATTCCTAAAGCGATACTTTCGAGAATTTCTTTGTCGGTAGCGATGGGCGAAGGACCGGTGGAGGAACGGGTGCAAGCCCCTTGAGTGTGATCTTGCAACTTGCGAAGGAGTTAGTGCGGTCCGGGCCAATAATGTAGATACCGACCGTAGCAATTCGGCGATTCAAGTGATGACCCCACCGAAAATCTGAAGAAATTGAGAGCAATATGAACAATTCAAGCCCTTAACAACCAAAGCTACTGTTACCATCAATTTGAGCGGTACTTAAGATCCAAAAAAGTGAAGATTGGAGCCAACCTTCTCAAGAGAAAGCCATACGCCTAGTTGCTCTTCTCAAGAATTATCAAGACATCTTTGCGTGGTCTTATTCTAATATGCGGGACCGGACCCTCGGATTGTTGAGCGAGTCTACCTACTAATCTCGACATGCCTCCTAACAAGCAAAAATTATGAAGGACCAAACCCGAGCTGTTGAAAAAATCGAAGAAGAAGTGATGAAACTGTTGAAAGTAGGGTTCATCGAGGTTTCACAATACCTTGATTGGGTAGTAAATATTATGCCGAAGAAGAAGAAAGATGGTCGAATTCGAGTTTGTATTGATTACCGCGACTTGAATAAAGCCAGTCAAAAGATGATTCCGCTCCCCACATAGATGTCCTTGTGGATAACATTGCTGGATTCGAATTATTTTCTTTTATAGATGGATTCTCCGGGTATAACCAGATTAAGATGAATCATGAAGATAAAGAGAAGACGGCATTCATCACTCCAAGGGGACCTTTCACTATGAGGTTATGCCTTTTGGTTTGAAGAATGCCGGGCAACATACCAACGTGTTATGGTCACTCTCTTTCATGACTTGATGCACAAAGAAATTGAAATCTATGTCGATGCTATGATCGCCAAGACTAAATGTGAAGAAGACCACATTGAAGTCTTGAAGAAGCTATTCAATCGGTTGCGTGAGTTCAAATTACGCTGAACCCCCGCAAAGTGCGTGTTTGGGGGCGACATCTAGTAAGTTACTCGGATTCATCATGAGTAGCAAGGGGATCGATGTTGACCCCTCAAAAGTCAAAGTAATATGTGAACCGCAACCCTCGTCCACAAAGAGAGAGAGGTCAAAAGCCTTTTGGGAAGGTTGAATTACATCGCTTTGGTTCATCTCCCAACTTTCTCGAGACTGCATAGCCTTTCTTCAAACTTCTCAAAAAGGATGCCCAAATTAATTGGGATGAGGATTGTCGGGAGCTATTTGAAAAGCTGAAACGGTATTTGATAAATCCCCGGTACTAGTTTCACTAGTTCCGGAGCATCCCTTAACTCTTTATTTAACGATTCACGGTGAATCGTTAGGAGCCCCTGTTGCCCAAAGCCACCCCGATGATGGAAAAGAACGAGCAATCTATTATCCGAGTAAGAAATTCACCATTTCGAACATGAATTGTTCCGAATAAGAAAAAACATGTGTTGCATTGGTGTGGGTGTTGCATAGGCTCCGACAATATACTTTGCACCACCGGACAAAAACATGTGTTGCATAAGCAAAAACATGTGTTCCTTGTAATCGAAAATGACCCTATCCGGTATTGGCTTAATCGACCGGGCATTAGTGGGAAAATTAGCCAAATGGCAAATTTTAATTTCAAAATTTGACATCCAAATGTTATCATAGAAATCGGTGAAAGATCGGGGTGATCGTGATATGCTAGCTGAATACCGAGGAGAAACACATGAGGATGATCTCCCAAATGATCATATTTTATCAACAGAGGAACATACATGGACCATGTTTTTCGATGGAGGAGTAAACCTGTCCTGGTTACGCACTAGAGCAGTCTTGATATCTCTAGATGGGTAGCATTATCCGATAGCCGCTTAAAACCGGTGTTTCCTTGCATCAACAACATTGCCGAGTATGAAGCATGTATTCTCGGTCTACAGCAGCAATTGATAAGAAAATAGCCAAACTAAAAGTGTTCGCTATTCTCGCCTTAATCATACTCCATACTTTGTGGGTGAATGGAAGACTAGGGATAGTAAACTAGTGCCCTATTGCGACTATCCGGAAGAATTGATTTCAGAATTCGATGAGATCTCGTTTGAATACCGATCTAGATCTCACAACCAATTCGCTGATGCACTGGCTACACTATCATCCATGTTACAAAGTTACCAATGGCTTGGAAATAAAACCTCAAGAAGATTAAGGTCCCGACTAAACCGCCCATTGTATGATCAGGATCGAGGAACCCAATGGTAACCCATGGTATTACGATATTATGAATTATATCAAGGAACAAAGAGCTCCACAAGGAATTAGCTCTGCAGATAGGAGATACATAATGAAAAAGGCAACGAAGTTCTTTGTTAATGGAGAAAACTTGTACAAGAGGTCCTATGATTCTATTATGTTAAGATGTGTGGATGCAACCAAGCAACAACACGAATCATGCAGGAATTGCATGAAGGAGTATGTGGTCCACACATGAATGGGTACATATTGGCCGGAAAATAACAAGATTAGGTTATTAAACTTTCCTTAAAAGGTGATTGCATTCAACATGTTCAAGATTGTTCTTGTTGCGATTCACGAAAAACAATATAAATGCCCCACCAACCTAATTACATCAATTGTCGAGTCATGACCATTTTCGATGTGGGGCATCGATATGATTGGCCAAATTAATCCAAAAGCATCAAATGGACATCGTTTCATCTCGGTCGCAATTGATTATTTTTTCAAGTGGATCGAGGCGGCATCATATATCAATGTCACCGCATTTAAATGTGATGAAATTTATCAAGTGAGACATAATCACCCGTTATGGCATTCCCGAAGCTATCGTCATAGATAACGGGACAAATCTAAATAACAAGTGTGACATTCCGAATTTCGACCCATTTTTGGGATTTATAAAACGCGTGATTTGTTAGTGTGCTTATAGTAAAATCTCGCCCGAGAACTGATCACTCTCGGTTATTATTTTAAATTAGAGATTTCGCTAGAATCGCACTTGATCGAATTTTTGTCGTTATTTAGACCCCGAACTTGGCAGTCGATTTTTGGGAATTTCAGGACGAAATAAATTGGACGGTGTCGATATTAATGTGGCCAGTATCGAGATTGTCAGGAATAATGGAAAAATGGAAGTATTTGACCAGATGCGAATTTGGACTAGTAGACCTCCCTCGTTATAATTTGGTTTAATTAATTTGGCCTTTGTCCCTTTTTATGTGCGAGGCCTATTTAGGATCGGTAGATAATTTTTTGTTTTGAATTTAGGCCACCGGGTCGCGTTTAATATTTGAATGTTTAGATTATTTCTTATTCTAATCTCTCACTCTCTCTTTCTTCCTCCCTCTGCTTTTCTTTTTGTTCTTTGTGCGTTTCCTCCCCCCTACCAGTCCACGTCTCCCCTTGCATGCTTATCGACTCCACCCCCCTCTCTCTCTCTCCTCTTCCTCTTTCTTTTCTCTTCCTTCTCTCTTCTCTTCTCCTTCTTCTTCGTTGGCTTTTCCTTTCCCCCCCACCCAGTTACGCCTCCTTTTGCTCCCACGCGGCCAGCCTCCGCCTCGCCACTCGCCGCGCCTGACCACCGCGCCGCACAACAACCCGCTGCCGTGCACCTTCCCCACCACCGTCCACCTCCCTCACCTCTGTTTCGCCCCCATAACAGCCGTTCCAGGCGGGAGAGAGGAGCACCGCCGGTCTTCGCCGCCGCCGGTGCCGCGCCGCAAATCTCTGCACATGTCACCCTCGCCGACCACCTCACCCTCGTCGTTCCCCTCTCCACCGTCCACAGCCCCCTCCCACAGCAGCTCCCCTGTTTTGGCCGAGGAGACCGTGAGTCCCGCCGGCGCCGTCGTGACCGCCGGCTTGCCCCGGGCGCCGCCGTCGATTCTCACCGCTTGCCGGTAATCGACCGCCCGCTCCCGTCGCCTCAAGACAATATTAGGCAAGTAAAAATCCCTAAACCCCGAATTAGTCTAATTGTGCAATTTAGGGGTAAATTTTAGGGTTAATTAAGCTAATTTGTGGTCTAATTGAGTGTGTATGTATGTGGGCTGATTAGAGGACTAAATTGGGACTTAATAAGGTTGTTTAGGTGCGATTTAGTGACCAATTGAGGGCTGTTCGGGTACTGTTCATACTAGAACCGAAAATGCATGGTTTGTCCAAGGCGAGAGTTAATTGGTTTCATGTAGTGATTGCTTAAATTGGGTAATTCTTTGGCTAATTAGGACTTGATTGAATTCTGTTGGGTGATGCTATATCCGTGGGACGAATGACTGGAATTGATTTGTCATGGCGGACCCTAATTATATTAAATTTCATTGCGTTAAGTGCGTGCAATAGGTGCCGTGTTTTGACGGACTAAACCGGAATGAATTGGGCGTGCCGATAATGTCTTGAATTGGTTGAATGGTGAATAAACTTACTTGGCACATGTTGGCATTAATGATTAACTTGGGTCTCCGGCTTGTGATTCGCGTATCATGTTGAGGTCTGATGATATTGGGTGCAATGATGTATATGTCCGACATCTTTCAAACTGTGGGCCTTGAGTCATTTTAAATTGTGGCCTTGGGTCGGGCCTTGGTCGTTTTTTAAATTGTGGCCTTTAGGTCAGGCCTTGGTCGGAATAAATTGTGGCCTTTGGGTCGGGCCTTGGGTCGTTTTAAATTGTGGCCTTGGGGTCGGGCCTTGGTCATTTTAAATTATGGCCTTGGGTTAGGCCTTGAGTCGGAATAAATTGTGGCCTTGGGGTCGAGCCTCCGGTCGGAATAAATCGTGGCCTTGAGTCGGGCCTTGGCCGGAATAAATTGTGGCCTTGGGCCGGGCCTTGGGTTGGAATAAATTATGGCCTTGGTCGGGCCTTGTGTCGGAATAAATTGTGGCCTTAGGGTCGCTTTAATCGTTATTGACCTTAGGGTCGTGGCCTTGGGTCGAGGTAATGGTATGTGATTTATATGGTATTAAAAGTTTAACCTCAGAGGCGGGGGTATTGCATTGGGCTATGGGCCGGGTGAAGTTATATTGATTGTTATACTGGTTCATTGAATTATGTATTTTATTTACCCTCGGAGGTGCACTTTAGCCTAGCTTGGGATTAGTGATTTTATACTTACCGAGTTTTCTCACGGTTGTGGTAAAAATCGAATTTTCAGACCCCCGTCCGTAAGATGCCGAGGAAAGCCCCTCTTTTTGGATTCCCGCAAATAATCGAGCGGTCATCTAGTGTGCACCTCGCGGGATGGAACGACGTATGTTAGATACTATTCGGTTTTATTTGTAAACATGGGAAAGGACTACAGCCATACCTAAGAGTATGTAGCCCTCTTCCCGATAGATAGCTTGATACCCCTAGGCCACCGATCCTTTTTTGATTCGTGGCCCTTTTGATGTACCTTTTTGTTTTGTAAGGGGAAGTGTATTTAAGTTTGTAAAGAATGTATATTTTGGTTTAATAGATCGTAATTTGTTATCGCTTGCTATTCATGGTTGCTTTTAAAATATCTAGGTGTATATATATATTATATATACGTCGTTTCTGCTTGTGCTTGTTTTCTCTGATTTGGGTTTTCGGGTCTCTGTGATGCAATCCTGGGAGCGTCGCACTCTTTTCGACCCTATACGCCGGATGTTCATGTCTCGAGGGTACGGGGCATGACAACAAGTTTGTTGATGATTTACTCGTGAATTCAAAATTCGTCATCTGAATTCATCTCCTTATTGTCCTCAAATGAATGGAGCTATTGAGGCTGCCAACAAAAACATCAAGAAGATCTTGGCCAAAACTGCTGAGAATTACCGAGATTGGCATGAAAGATTACCTTTTGCATTAATAGCCTATCGAATATCAATTCGAACATCTACCGTGCAACCCCTTTTTCTTTGGTGTATGGCATGGAAGTAGTCTTGCTGTTGAGGTAAAAATCCCTTCATTGCGGGTATTGTCCCAAGTGAAACCGTCTCGAGGTAGAATAGAAGCAGCAAAGATTAGAGCAGTTGAATATGATCGATGAGAAGCAATGAAGGCTCCTTGTCACGGGCAATGTTATCAACAGAGGGCGCTTAGATCATTCAACCAAAAGGTGCGCCCAAGACATTTCAAGCGGGCGATCTTGTCCTCTTAAAAGTACTACCTCTACCCCGAAACTCGGAGGTAAGTTTGCTCCAAACTACAAGGGTCCCTACGCCAGAAAAAGACACTCCCTTAAGGGGCTCTAATTACGACAGAGATAGATGGACGCCATTTCTCCAACCTGGTCAACTTTAATGCGGTGAAGAAGTACTATCCTTGAAATAATTCCTGTGTTCTGTTGATAACAAGGAATTGGCAAAATGTTATCGATTAGGACACTCTTAGTGGCAAACCTAACCGGAAAAGGGTTTCGCACATGACAAATTGACGTCAAGGCCAATCTTGACAACCGCGAAAATGTCGGTAGTAGCCACGCCTATCTCCGTCAAAGACCTTTAAAGCGTAGATTAGCTTTGTTGCGAAGATCCCCATGCAAGCAATTGCACATATCCTGTGCATGTCGAAATCATATGACTCCCGAGAAACTCCTCGACATACCAGGACCCGCGTTGACGCAGCATCGCGTCGACGATGAATAGTTTATTCGGAAGCACCCCTAATTATAGAGGATTTCATTCGAGCTTGAGACCAATCATGAGAGGAGAAAAGACTCTGCTAGCTTTGAGGACAAAATGGAAAAAGAGTAATTTGTATCATTCTCAATTTACCCTCAATCCTCTCATTTCTAACATAAACTTATGTTTTCGTCGAAAAAAGGAATTATCAACATCGAGAAAACTCAAGGAGTTGTCAAATGAAGGGAACTACGAAGGGTAATGTTGTATCGTTCCCAATTTCTGTCCCTCAAAGAACCATTCATTAACATGGTCTTTCTTATTCCCTTATAGGTTTGGCTTGCCATTACAACATAAGTAAGTACCTCTTTCCTTACAAACTTTTCGCATAAGGATAGAAAGAAGCAAGAAGAAAGAAACATGTCAAAACAAATAAATGCTTAACCTTTCTCCAAGTGCATCGATATCTTTTGAAAAGAATTTTGCATGGTAATTTTACATGTTTAACTCACTAATTCCCCTGTGAAAATTTTGACGATTCGATTTAACGGTGTCGAAACTGCTCCCATGTCTTGAGCAAGAGGTGTCGGGGATGATGAGAGGCAATCCTTGGTCTATACACATTCTCACGTACCAAACCCTACCAAGATTAGTGAAAAGGTTCCATTTCTGCAAGGTAAAGGGATTTCTAGCATAAGGTACAGTGCATGTAAAGTGACGAGAGGCGCTTCTTCTTTTCTTTTCCCCATACACTACCATTGATCCTTTGCTTAAGCATTCTTGAGCCCACACACTCGGAGATTCATTTCAAATCACCCCTGTCAAGAACCACCCCACATTGGGGCAACTTGAGGTATAGGCATCACAGGGAGATTCAAATTCGGAGGAAGCAAGAAGAGCGTCCCTCCCTTTCGATCATCGCCCGTGGCTTCCGCCTCAAATCGTTTTCACGGATCCAAAGGTCCTTGACAAGGTCCTCCAAGACAAGCACACCATCGACGGGGAGGACGGTCAAGGCTAAGAGGGCTTTGTCAAGAAGCGATAAAACTAGAGCCTGTCCAAAATGCCAACATCTTATTGATAATAGTGATGTTTTCACTTAGGAGCTAAGCAAGACAAGAAGGATGAGGAGTTTGCAATATCTAAAATTTTCTATGATCATCAACTGCAATAGCTCGTACAAGGTGAAAAGACGAATAAAATTTTTCTTGCTCTTATTTGCATTAATCTTTGAGTGTTTTTATGGCGTATAAACTCTCGCGATAATTTAAATCCCCTAGGATGACGAAGAGCAGCTCTTCTTCTATCCCACACACTTATATCCCTTGCTAGCCTAATTGAGTCGGTGATTTCACTTTGTATAAACCCAGTTGATGATCATCCCCTACACCGGGCTAAGGCAAAAGTCATCACAATTTGATCATCAAGGGTCTAAAGTACCGAATCAAGATGAAGACTCCAACAGCCTAATAACATTGTTCTGTTCAACTTTGTTTAGGCTAGTCTTGACAACACCAGAAGAATAGCAAAAATGCTGAAAACTAGGGGTATGAAAAAAAGCGATTGTACCTGATAAAAGCAAGGCCAATGCTTATGAATAAAAAAAAAAAGAAAAAGAATAAGAAGAAGAAGAAAAATGATGAAAAAGATGAAGAGAAAGGAGTCCCTAATTTCTGAGTAATTGTTGTGAAACACAATGAAGTTTTACAGAGGAGATCTCTCAATGTGATGAAAGCACCCTCAAATATTTCAAAGATATTAAGTGGTGTAGAACGGATGACCCCAAAGGGTTTAAACTTGAGTTCTTCCTTGATATAAATCCCTACTTTAAGAACTCTGTCTTGACAAAGATTTGCTACATGATAAATGAAAACGAACCTATTCTTGGCAAAGCAATTGGGACAGAGATAGAATAGTATCTAGGAAAATGCTTGACACAGAAGCTTCTCAAGAAAAAGTTGTCAAAGAAGTTAAAGCACGGGATTACCGGGGAGTTCTCCAAAAGGGTCCTAATGGTGGAGAAGAAGACTGGTAACAATATCAAGATGATCATCAATTCTCACCCTTACACATATTTTTAAGCCTAACGATCATTTCATTCTTCAACCTGTGGAACCAAGCCCACGTTACATCCCTCGTAAAGTCTCTTCTAATTAGGGCACTTGAATTAACATGGAATTTCAAATATTTATAAATAATGCTCGAGGAAGTGTGAGCAAGACTACTTCTATCTCGTTTTGCGTGGATTCTTGATTTGTAAACCTGGAGATAATTGTAGAATATTTTCTTTCATGGCTTTAACTTGGACAACACCTTTATTAAGCCATTGACCAAGCCAGCATCACAACCCTAAAGAAGACCTCTCGGATTAGCAACGTCGTATCGCTTAAGAAAAAACTCGAGACCCTTGCATATGTGATAACGGCCAGATTGAGTGTTTTTTATGTTCCCGCATTAATGGATGGGACAAATAGCCCTTTTCAATGAGAGTAAATGGAAAGTCCTTTTTGACTGAAGGTCTCTCGCTCAAATCTCTCGGGAGTCCACCTTTATGAGGCGAAAATTGTCTTGATTAACCCTCGATGGATGTTTGGTGGTGCAAACATGGCAAAATCGTCATGCATGAGCCTTTAAATACATATTTTGGAGTAGCCTAGCTTGTCTATCCTTGATGAAGGCATGCATGTTTGTGCTAATCATCTTTGACAACTCAGATTTTAATCCCAGCAGATAGGACACGAAAATTCAGGCAATCGGAGAAGCCCTCATTTTCATCCCAAGAGAGATGCCCCAAAAAAGTCGGTTATTCAGCAGATGATACATCAAACTTTCAAGTAAGAAATCTTAGATATTTCATCAGATTTCTTTTCAAACTACCCAAAGAATAAATCAGGTGTTGCTTTGAAAATGAAATGCATCTTGACTTACGGTCAAGATATTTCATACGATATTTTAGAATAGCCTTAGTTGTCTATTTCTCCGATGAATACGATATATCTTTGCACAAATAAGAACTTGTTTGATAGGAGACATGCCCTTAAGAGGCTGGAACATGCCCGTGTAAGTATATTCTTCTACCCATGCTTGGTTCCAAAAATCCTTGTGCTTATGATTGTTATGGTACCCTTTGAATATTGGATTGACCCTTCCATTCACCAACCCATCATGGGATTAATCCTCTCTTCACTTCAAGTCTTTTCGAGTACCCTTCATAAGATGCAGGTACTTGGGTAAAACAAAACCCGCTTAAGGCGACCAAGAAAGGTTCGAGTCCTAGACAAATGAAATCCAGCAAAGCATCAAGAAAGATTCGGATCCTATGCAAGCGATTTCCCCTTAGTCAAGGCCACCAAGAAAGGTTCGGATCCTAGACAAATGAAATCCAGTTGGTGACCAAAGAAAGGTTCGGGTCCCTGTGCAAGCGTTTTCCCCGGTCAAGGCGATCAAGAAAGGTTTGGGTCTTAGACAAACTATTTCCCTCGTCAAGATGATCAAGATAGGTTTGAATTTTAGATGAAGGAAATTCAGTCGAGACGACCAAGATAGGTTCGAGTCCTCGGCACATGATACCAACTATCTAGAATTACTTTACCTTTCGACAAGGTAAGTAGCCCTACGTATGTTTTTATTTGCTTTAGCATACATCATATTATCGCATCATGAAAATGAGACTCACAGTCTACGCAAAAAATAATATTCATTGAGCATACATGGGCCAAATTTAGGTATCATTTTATCTTTGAATGTAATCTCTGCGAGCTCACCTTTACGAGATCACCTTCAAAGAGGGGTAGTTGTTGACACCTATTTTTAATTTGCCTAAATTAATTACACAAAAATTTAGGAATTAATTTTCTTTAATTCCTAAGACAAAAAAAAAAATATTTCTATTAAATGCATTGCATATAGAAATTAAGCATATTTGTATTAATATGGTCTATTAGAGTGTCTTAAAAAATCGAGTCGGGCCGGGTCGGGTCAATGACCCGGCCCTTTTCTTTTCTCTTTTCTTTTTTCCCTCCGCTGGCCCAACCAGCCTTTCCTTTTCTTTTCTTCCTCCCGGCCCAAGCCCGGCCCTCCTTCTTCCTTCTTACCCCTCCCGCGTGGTTTGGGCTGGCCCCGCCTAGCCCCTTTCTCGACTTCCCCTCGCCGCTATTGCTCTCCATCCCCTTCTCTCCCCCTGCTCACGGCCGCAATGCGAGGAGGCGGCCGAGCGTGGCCGCCTTGTCCCCATCAAGCCACGCAAATGGCCGAGGAACACGCCAATGGGACTAGCATTAATGACCAGTCCACGTCTTCTCCAATGTCTAGGCCATCTCCCCTGTTTTCCTCTCTTGCAACCACCCCACTCTGCCTTCGCCAAAGCAACCCCACATACCAGGCCTATGGCCGCGGGATTCTAAGCGGAGCAAAAGATAGGGTCGGGTAGGCCATCGCCGCTCTCATAAGCAGCCGGGGGTTCTATCGCCGCCGCCGGTGGCGCACGCTATAAAAGCCGAGGAGAGGAAGAGCCACGATCGACCATTTTAGAGAGAGAACAGAGAGGGAAGAGAACAGAGAGAGATAGAGAGAGAGAGAGCTGAGAAAGAGAGAGAGAGGGAGCGAGACTAAGAGTCCACGGAGTCCCACGGAGCAGACAGCCAACAGCCGCCGCTTCACGCGACTGCTAAAGAAGTCACCCAATGCTACCGTCGACCGGGTGAGCATCCCCGGATCTCGAGCACATCCGTTCTCCCCTATTTTCTAGCACAATTGGGTCGGGACTCGTGGTCGGCTGTGTTGCGCAATTCCCGATCCATACCATCGCTGGTCCAGTCCCCACTCGTCGTCGAATGTGAGCGCGGCCGTTGAAACCCGACCGTGTCAACGAAGGAGGTCGAAATCGGCCGATTTTCATCGCGCAAGCCCGATTGCTTTCGACAAAATGCCTCAATGAGGCCGTTTTTGTTCGATCGCCCGGCGGTGAGTAACCAATTTACTTGTTATTGCCGACTTTAATGATGGAGCTTTACAACTTAATATTGAATTTGAAGTTGGTAAATTCCTCAAATAGTGGTCCCGCAGTGAAACTAATATTGGCTTTCTACGGAACATGCATAGTTAAAAATATAAACGCAGCGAAAAGAAATAACCACACATGTATCTCCAAAGGCATTGTTCGTATGCGTTTCAATAAAAAAATCTGAAGACCATAGGGGTTAATCGGATTACCTCTCGTAACATATCCAAAACGATTTCTGTTCAAATGTTCTTGATTCAAGCCCCACAACCGTCGGACCTCTAGTTCGGACACATCACCAATCACACGACGAGCGGAAGGAAGAATTTGCGGATAATCACCAATAGAATTGTGCTAGCAATCTTGTGGCGATAATTTCCGCACTCTTGATATTTCAATCACAGCGTCGGAAGAGAGAAATCGTATTTTCTTGACTCTCACGAACACATCTTGCACTCTTACTTGCACTGTTTTTTTTTTTGTATCTATTTTCTCAGCAACTGTTGCTGATCACAATTTTTATTTGTACGATCAGCAATAGTTGTTGATTGCATGGATACTCACCACATGATCAGCAACCATTGCTGATCGTGTGTGAGATATAACACACGACCAGCAACGGTTGCTGGTCGTGTGGTGAGTATCCACCATCATCAAGGAGCTGATCATGTGCATGCACCACCATCATCATTTTTTTTTAATTTTAAATTAAAACACACACGATTAGCAAGGAGCTGATCGTGTGCTGCACACGGTCAACATTTGTTGACCGTGTACACTTTTAATTAATTTAATTTTATAAAATTAAGAGTGCAAGATCATTTGGCACATTAATATGTGTCCACTTTAGATTTGCGTGTGCATCATATGCACGCACGCTCATGACTGAAAATAAAATGAAATTAAATCACATTTAATTTAATTACAATCTCACTAATCAATTGCTATAATTGCAAACATATTTACAATATTGCATCCTCCGTTACAACGTCATTCTAAATTGGTTATGGTGTGTGACATCCCTAAGTTTATCACTGATCTAGTAGTAGGACTTGCACTAACACGTTAGTACTCCCAAGAGAATTGATTGTCCCGATCAACCTCTAGGTCTTACAAGCCATGATTAACATCTAGCAATATGTCATAACTACCCGCATAAAGTGTGAATGTTTTAAGAACATAATGAACCAAAAGCTTTTGTTATAGTGTAATTCAATCCCTCTGCCTCACTATGTTCCGATCGAACAAAGACCATGGAATATTTGTCAAGTCACCAATTTGATCATATGCACAAATCTAATTGACATGCATTTTACATGAGACATGAACAGTTCATTCTCGGTTATAACCCCGGCCGAGGATTTTGATGCAATGTCAAGATTAGATTGCATAGGACATCATTACTGTACCTTTCATATAACAAGGAGACAGATTCCATTTTGCGCACCACACGTGTAACCCGTATGTGAACGAACTATGGCCATCAAGTACACGACGGATCAACGAACCAGCAATATATGCACCGTGAACCATAGCCATCCAACACACAAGTCAACACTGTGCCTCGGGTCTAAGGATTATTTACACAAGACCAAAACATGAACGATTAGGCATTGACCATGCTAAAAGCTTCCATGTTGCTAATCGATATATGCATATCACGTTCAGTGAACTTGTCTGGTACAAGCATCTGTGTTTTAACTCGGGTATCACAATATCCAATGACTCGTGACTCTTCATTCCTTTAAGTATCTAATACTTATTGGTGAAGTTACGAACACACCGTCTCAACAAGATCATTAATATCCACTCAATGATCCATGGACCGAGAACAATTTAAAGATTTAGTCTAATCGAGAACCTGTCACATGTATTCTTAATGTATCAAGAATAGGTCTAGTCACAACCGATCTTATGGAATCATTCATATATGTAAATAATTGGACAAATGAATGAATACGTCATTGCCATTAAATAAATAATATAATTGAAAGTACAACTTAAATCCCTAAAATGTAACTATTACATGATAACTTTAGGGCATACATCTAACAATCTCACATTTACACTAAAGCCAATTTGTTTGGTACCTCAAACCCATCTTGTCAATGTGTCTTTCAAAAGAAGACCGAGGTAAGGCCTTAGTGAAGGGATCTGCCACATTTTCCGCGAGGCAATTTTACTGCAAGGCGATATCACCTCTCCCAACAATTTCTCTAATGAGATGGAAGCGTCTCTCAATGTGCTTGGACTTACGGTGAGACCTTGGTTCCTTCGCTTAAGCTATTGCCCCATTGTTTTCACAAAACAATGTAATTGGTTCTTCAATGGAAGGAACAACTCCAAGTTTAGAAATGAACTTATTCATCCAAGCGACTTCCTTTGCTGCTTCAAGTAGCTACATACTCTGCCTCGATGGTGGAGTCGCGATTATGCTTTGTTTGGAACTTTTCCAACTAATCTGCGCCACCATTAAGTGTAAAAACAAACCCGGATGTAGACTTATAATCATTAGGACCCGATTGAAAATCAGAATCGATATAAGCTTCAACTTTAAACTCTCCTTCACCATTTATCAAGAATAAATCCTTAATCCTTCGCAAGTACTTAAGGATATTCTTGACTGCTATCCAATGCTCTTCCCTCGGATCGGGGCCGATATCTAATAGTAATGCTTACAAAGATGTGCAATATCAGTCTCGTACATAACATGGCATACATTATGCTTTCAATAGCAGATGCATAAGGTATCTTTGCCATCCGCTCTCTTTCTTCAGGAGTGTTGGGACACATCTCCTTGGAAAGATGGATTCTATGCCTAAAAGGCAATAATCCTCTTTTGGAACATTGCATGTTAAAACGTGTTAACACTTTATCTATGTATGTATACCGTGAAAGGCCAATCAATCGTCTCAATCTATCTCTATAGATCTTGATACCTAAAATATAGGTTGCCTCTCCTAAATCTTTCATGGAGAATTTCTGTGACAAGAATAGTTTGATTGATGATATCATCGGTACATCGTTCTTGATCAAAACTATATCATCGACATACAAAACCAGAAATGCAATTGCACTCCCACCGACCTTCTTGTATACACAAGGTTCATCCGGGTTTTGATGAAACCAAACGATTTGACTACTTCATCAAAATGGATGTTCCAACTTCGGAGACTTGTTTGAGTCCATAAATGGATCTCTTAAGCTTAAACACCTTACGACGTTCACCATTGGATTCAAAACCCTGCGGTTGTTCCATATAGATGTCCTCCTCAAGAAAACCATTTAGAAAAGCCGTTTTGACATCCATTTGGAATATCTCATAATCTAGGTGTGCAGCTATAGCCAACATAATCCGAATGGATTTTAGCATGGCTACAGGTGAAAAGTTTCGTCATAATCGATTCCTTCTTTTTGACGATATCCTTTCGCCACGAGCCGTGCTTTGTAAGTTCCAACTTGACCCTCAAATTCATCTTCCTCTTGAAGATCCATTTACAACCAATTAGTACAATACCATCAGGCAGGTCAACTAAGGTCCAAACTTCGTTGGAATACATTGAATCCATTTCGGTTTTCATGGCTTCTAGCTATTTACCGAATCGATGTCTAACATCCCCCCCCCTCATAAGTGTTTGGATCACCAGTTTGATCACCATCATTCACAATGAATAATGGCTCAATATGTTCAATCAAGTGTCTATAACGAGCAAGTGGACGAGATGTTCTCGCACTCCTTCTAAGAGGTTGTGTATCGAAGCTCCCACCGAATCGTAGATCGGTGTTTGAACTTGGTTATTTGGTACTTCATTGTTCTCTTCTTGTAAGACTATTTTCCACCCAAAGACCCACCTTCCCGGACGAACTGATTCTCCATAAAAGAAGCATGCCCCTTCTAACTAAAATTCTTAGGTCGAGTGAAAATAGAAATAGTATCCAAGAGACTCCTTTGGATATCCAATGAAGCGACCTTGTTCAGACCTAGTCTCCAATTTTTCCATTTTCAGCTTCTTGATGAAAGCTGGACAACCCCCCCGATCTTACTATGGTTAAGACTTGGTTTCCTACTATGCCATATCTCATAAGGCATAGTTGGAACAGATTTGGATGGCACTGCTGTTCAAGTACATATCACGGCTGTCTCGAGGGCATATCCCCAAAGGGATATAGGCAAATCGATTGTAACTCATCATAGATCGCACCATATCTAATAAAGTGCGATTTCTTCTTTCGAGATACACCATTGTGTTCTGGAGTTCCGTGAGACGTCCACTGTGATACAATGCCATTATCCTTAAGATAGTCCAGGAATTCAGTACTAAGGTATTCACCTCTTGATCAGATCGAAGAGCCTTAATACATTTTCCTGTTTGTTTCTCAACTTCAGCCCTGAATTCCTTGAACTTTTCAAAAGATTCGGATTTATACTTCATTAAGTATAAATAACCATACCGTGATGATCATCGGTGAATATAATGAAGTAAGAATAGCCACCTCTAGCATTTTCATTTATTGGTCCACATACATCTATATGTATTAATCCTAGTATGTCAACAGCTCGCGCACTATGTCCTACAAAGGATGCTTTGGTCATTTTTCCTAGAAGACATGCCTCACAAGCCGACTATGGCTCGACATTAATGGATCAATATACCCATCATTACTCAACTTGTTGATTCTATCTTCTCGGTATGACCTAATCGAAGATGCCAAACATACTTTGGATTTGGACTATCTCTAGAGCGTTTACAAGTTATGGCATTTATATTATTATTTTGTTGCTTATTGGCATTGGTAATCGCATTACGGACATTGTAATGGTATAAAGATTATTGGTTAATAAGCCAACACCAACACATCTCCTATTATGATAAATAAAACATACATCATCAGCAAAAAAAAATTCATAATTCTCTTTACTCAAACGAGGTATAGAGATAATGTTCCTAACAACATTATCATAATGCAAGTAATTTTTCAATACCAATACATGTCCAGAAGGCAAACATAAACGAAAAGTCCCTATAGCTAACGCAGCAACTTTTGCTCCATTAGCAAATGTTAGGACAATTTCATTTCGCCCAAAGATCCCGCTTATTTCCAGATTCTGCAAAGACATACAAATATGTGAGGTTGCAGCTGAATCTAGAACTCATAAGTTGGATTCAGCACTAACCATAAGATTAGTTTCAATAGCATAGACACCATACCTTCGCAAGGTTGATCCTTAGGCTTAACCTTCAAGCTCATGAGGTACTTCCTATAGTTCCTCCTCTAGTGCCCTTTGACACCACAAAGAATGACAATTTCCTTTTTCAACCTTGGGTTTTGATTGCACAGCATGTTTCAGAGGCTTCTTCCATTTCTTTTCTTCAAAACAGTCTTACTCTTTGAAGAAGAAGCCTTAGCCATAGCTACCACATTAGGCCTCATGTTGTGCATTTCCTTCTCATAAACTACTAGCATGTTATGTAACTCAGCAAGAGTTTTCTCCATCTTATGCATGTGGAAGTTTTGGACAAAGCTAGAGAAGGAATCGGGCAGAGATTGGAGGATCAAATCCACAACTAACTCATTATCCATAACAAGATTGAGCCTAGCCAACTCTTTGATATGCCATATCATTTTCAAAGCATGATCATTAACCGATGATCCTTCAGCCATTCTCATACGGTACAATACTTTAGATATCTCATATCTAGAGGTTCGACCATTCTCATCAAAATATTCTTTTAAGTGCAACATGATCGACCTAGCATCTTCCATAGTTTCATACTTCTTCTGCAATTCATTGTTCATTGAAGCAAGCATGTATAACCTAACTTTTAGGTTATCATCACGCCACTTATCATAAGTAACGCGCTCCTCTTGGGTTCCACTCTCAGGAAAGAAGTTTGGCATATTTTGATCAAGTACATACTTGATTTTCTCCAAATTGAGAACAATTCTCAAATTTCTCATCCAGTCAGTGAAATTGGGTCCAGTCAAATAATTCTTGTCAAGTATAGAAAGAGTGGGTTTGTAGTCACCATTTTAGAGTAATAATATATCTGTGCAGAAAATAAATTGTTAGCCATTGTCCTTCAAAATAACCATTTCATTTTGGCATTTAAATGAAATAGTGCCTCCCGCTAAATTTTTCGAATCCTATACTCCTTAAAATGGGAAAACGGTAATCTTTGTTGGGTAAAGATTACTAGTAGGGATTGGAGTCCCACTAGCCCATAGCCCGCCTCACCTGACAGTTATTGGTGTTCTATGAACTTAGTGAGTGAACCAACTTGTTCAACGATCATATGCGAGTCCCAATCATAATTTCGACCTCTAGACCATAAAAGTCTCATCCGACAGTTATTAACATCATGATCATAGTTAAGTCTAACCCATCATCTCATGCAAATATTGAGAACACAAACGATCCCCACACCGACAGTTATTGGAAATCGCTCGGCTTCAACCCCACAACATCATATGCATAATGGAGTGATCCAATATTATAATGGCAATTGACCCCTATGTATCCATAGGCGGTCAATCAACTACTATAATATTGAATCAAACCCACGACGATAGAAGGCCACGATTCCGAAACCCATTTCGACTTAATATAATTAATAAGGAGGTTTGGGTCATTATTAATGGTCTCACTTTGCACATTAACCGATTTAACATGCATAACAAATGAATAAATAAATAGATGTCATATGCATAAAAAATCTATCCTACGTGGTGATCATGGAATTATGGCTTAATGGGTCTCGAGCCAATGAGCCCCATTTAGCCATTTTAATGTTTTAATAATAGAGTCCCGCTCTCACTTCTTCTTGGATCTTTGAACTCTTCACGGACCGGACCCATAGGGCTTTCCGCTTAATGGCTTCTCCTCGTGTAATGTTTACATCAACAATTGATAATACTAAACTATACTAAAAAAATATTACATGGAAATAAAAGAAGGACGCAGCCTCCATTTAATAATTACAACCCCAAAAATACCTGTAATCATCATACATTTATCCATACATCAATCATATTGATTAGGGTTTTTCCATGATCACTACCCTTCATCGCGAGCCATAAATTCTAAATTTAAAGCTTTAGAAGACACATAAAATTTTGCACTGAATCAAATTCATGGCCAAACAACGTAAGCCACGTTAAGAAATCAACACCGGTGAAATAAATTTCACGTGTGTGATTCCAAGTGACGGTAGCGTTGTCGCCTCTAGATTCATAGTTGCAAATCATTTTGCAGAAGACAACAATAAAAGAAAATAAGGTACTGATTTTTTATTCAAAAATGATTTAGTTCCGATTTTTGCTCAGTTGATCAAATTTATCATATAAATTAATCAACTTCTATAGGCCACTTAAGAGCAAGCAATTCTCTCAACTAAAGTAAATTGGCCATTGGATTGCAAAAATATATATGAACCAAAATCAATTAAACGCATGATAACGCCTAAGGATTGGCTCGATACCACTTTGTTGGTTTTCTCTTAAACATGCATAGTTAAAAATATAAACACAGCGAAAAGAAATAACCACACATATATCTCCAAAGGCATTGTTCGTGCATTTCAATAAAAAATCGGAAGACCATAGGGGTTAATCGGATTACCTCTCGTAACGTGAACAAAACGATTTCTGTTCAGATGTTCTTCAATTCAAGCCCCACAACCGTCGGACCTCTCTAGTCGGACACACCACCAATCACACGATTTAACGGAAGGAAGAATTTGCGGATAATCACCAATAGAATTGTGCTAGCAATCTTGTGGCGATAATTTCCCGCACTCTTGATATTTCAGTCACAGCGTCGGAAGAGAGAAATCGTATTTTCTTGACTCTCACGAACACATCTTGCACTCTTACTTGCACTATTTTTTTGTATCTATTTTCTCAGCAACTGTTGCTGATCACAATTTTTATTTGTACGATCAGCAACTGTTGCTGATCGCATGGATACTCACCACACGATCAGCAACCGTCGCTAATCGTGGATGATGCCCATGGTCAGCAACAATTGCTGACCGTGGGTGATGCACACGGTCAACTGCTGACCGTGTGCATGCACCACCATCATCATTTTTTTTAATTTTAAATTAAAACACACACGATCAGCAAGGAGCTGATCGTGTGCTGCACACGGTCAACATTTGTTGACCGTGTACACTTTTAATTAATTTAATTTTATAAAATTAAGAGTGCAAGATCATTTGGCACATTAATATGTGTCCACTTTAGATTTGCGTGTGCATCATATGCACGCACGCTCATGACTGAAAATAAAATGAAATTAAATCACATTTAATTTAATTACAATCTCACTAATCAATTGCTATAATTGCAAACATATTTGCAATATTGCATCCTCCGTACAACGTCATTCTAAATTGGTTATGGTGTGTGACATCCCTAGGTTCATCACTAATCTAGTAGTAGGACTTGCACTAACACGTTAGTACTCCCAAGAGAATTGATTGTCCCGATCAACCTCTAGGTCCTATAAGCCATGATTGACATCTAGCAATATGTCATGGCTACCCAGACGATGTGAATGCTTTAAGAACATATGAATCTATCAGCTTTGGTTACAGTGTAATTCACTCCCTCTGCCTTTGCTATGTCCCGATCGAACAAAGACCATGAAATATTTGTCAAGTCACCAATTCGATCATATGCACAAATCTAATTGACATGCATTTTATATGAGACATGAACAGTTCATTCTCGGTTACAACCCCAGCCGAGGATTTTGATGCAATGTCAAGATTAGATTGCATAGGACATCATTATTGTACCTTGCGTATAACAAGGAGACAGATTCCATTTTGCGCACACGTGTAACTTCGTATGTGAACGAACTATGGCCATCAAGTACAGAGACGGATCAACGAACCAGCAATATATGCACCGTGAACCATAGCCATCCAACACACAAGTCAACACTGTGCCTCGTGTCTAAGGATTATTTACACAAGACCAAAACATGAACGATTAGGCATTGACCACGCTAAAAAGCTTCCATGTTGCTAATCGATATATGCATGTCACATTCAGTTAACTTGTCTAGTACAAGCACCTGTGTTCTAACTCGGATATCACAATATCCAATGACTAGTGACTCGTCATTCCCTTAAGTATCTAATACTTATTGGTGAAGTTATGAACACACCGGTCTCAACAAGATCATTAATATCCACTCAATGATCCATCGACCGAGAATAATTTAAAGATTCAGTCTAACTGAGAACCTGTCACATGTACTCTTAACGTCTCAAGAATAGGTCTAGTCACAACCGATCTTATGGAATCATTCATATATGTAAATAATTGGACAAATGAATGAATACGTCCTTGCCATTAAATAAATAATATAATTGAAAGTACAACTTAAATCCCTAACATGTAACTATTACATGATAACTTTAGGGAATAAATCTAACAACTAATGTCTTTATAATTCTACTGTGGGTTTACAGACCTCCAACAAAAGAAAAATTCTACTGTGGCTTTCGTGCCTAAAGATTCAATTCAAGACCTTCCGCCGCTGCCTCCGCTGCTGCTGTCTCTGCCGCCATGGTGTCCACCTCCACCACCATGACCACCTTCTCCATGATGGTCTACGTGGTGGTGGCTGATGTGGCCTCCGATGTGGCCTGCGTGGTGGCCTACGTGGCCTCCATGGTGGTTCTCCAATGTGGCCTACGTGGCCGCCTGCATGGTGGTGGCCTACAAGTCCTTCGTGGTGACCTCCATGATGGCTATCGCCGTCACCATCATTGCCTCTCTCTCCACCTCTATCTCCGTCTTCGCCTCCTTTTTTGTCGCCATCATCACCTCCATCTCCGCCTCCGCCTTCGGGGTCTCTCTTTTTCTTTTTGCGGCTAGTGCCGGACAAGTTCTTGCCACAGGAAAACACGACGACCAACACAAGGATCAAGCACACCAAGAAGATCACTCCGGACTTAAGCAGCAGAAGATCTGATCCATCATCACCACGGACGTCGGCACTCGCAAAATCGACCCAATGTGTCGCCATGAATTTCCTCATCATCTCATGGAGAGAAGCAGCAAGAACTCGGCTATTCCTGAGGCGAGGAACATTCAATTAAGTGCTGGCCATAACGATGATAGAGATAGACCCCTAAGGTCGACGCCTTTGGAGATAATTCCCTTGGATGAACTCTTGGCAGTCGTCGTGGAGGATTGGGCTAACGCTGAATAAGAGAAGTTGCGGATCAATCAAGACAATCGGTGAGTTGATTCGACAATCCATGTTTCGAGGGGAGGTTTTGTATTACTAGTTTATGACTTAGGAGAGCTGTATCTTGGGAATTTATTGGGCAATCGTTAGTAGCTATGAAAAAATTATTAGTCTCGTGGATTCTGGAAAAAGTGCCAAAAAAGTCCTAAACCTTTTGCATTGGTGCCAATTTAGTCCTAAACCTTTTTTTGGTGCCAATTGAGTCCTAAACCTTTTGTATTTGTGCCAATTTAGTCCTAAACCTTTTTGGTGCCAATTGAGTCCTAAACCTTTTGCATTGGTGCCAAATCAGTCCTAAACCTTTTGCATTTGTGCCAATTTAGTCATTCCGACTAATTTTGCTCGGAAAATTCCTACGTGGATACCCAGTCAGCGCCGGCAGTCCTACGTGGCCGGATCGGCGCTGACGTGGACGCCGGGAAATAAAACGGCGTCGTTTTGTTTTAGTTTTTTTTTTTTTAAAAAAGCATAAACCTTCAATTAAGAACGGCGTCGTCAAAAAAGTCTCTTGCGTTTTTCCTTTCCCCAAATCAAGCGACCTTCAACGCGAATCAGAGGAACCCTAACTCTTGCAACCTTCAACGCGATCTTCAACGTCATCAAAAAAGTCTCTTGCCAATTTCCCAAACTTTATGTTTTTCCTTTCCCCAAATCAAGCGACCTTCAACGCAATCTGACCCAGGAAGAAGAACCCTAACTCCCATCTGCCCAAATCGATTCGATCTCAACTCGAATCAAAGGATTTTGTGCAAGGCAAGTCGTTCTTTCATCGAATCAAGTCTCCCATTTAGCTCGACGCCTTCGTCCGTCCCAACCCTACAATTTGCCCCTTCGAAATTGCAAAGACCCGATTGACCCACAATCCAGTCGCGACCCGGTTGGACCTTGAGATTCTGCAGGGAACACGACAAAGTGTGTGGTCCCGATTTGGTTGTGTTGTCGGCACTCAGCAGACATAAAGGTATGTTTTCGTGGTCCCGAACCATCAAATTTTTATGTTTTCATTGTCTTCATGTGAGCATGGCAGAATATGAAAGCAGAAAAAACAGAACAATGATAAAGATTGGCTCTCGGTTTTAGTCATGGAAAAGGACATACACTGATTATTGAACTTATTTGCTTCAAAACTTATTTCCTTCGTAAAAAACTTATTTCCTTAAGAAAACATAAATTCTTATTTCACTTAGACATTTTATCAAATATGTGGCATGCAATTCGATTAATGCAAAGTATTAGCATCCAGTCTTCTCAGGGTTTCTGTCATCTTAATTGGGATGAAGCGCCTATCACCAAACATTAGTTTGGAGTTGCTGCACTTTTACCGTCTTCGTTCACATTTTTCTTTTCTGCTTTTAGATTAGATGGCCACACACAACACAGAATACATCTTTTTTGGTTTCCTGATATGGGACGGCGGTAGATTAACATAATGTCTATGGTGGAAGACAAGAGCATCTTGTCCTTTTGCGACATGAAATTGTTGATTCTGGCAATTGACAAAAGTTAAAAGGAATTCTTACATTACCAAAAAAAAAAGTTAAAAGTAGTTGGTTTTTGATGTTCACTACAACATCAATGCACATTTGAAACATTGATAAACTTTAACCAGAGATGAATTTCACATGAGCCTTAACCAAAGTTTTTAGACTCGATTAGCCAAATTAGATTAAGGATACTCATACTTGGTAGATGCAGTATTTGACCACGAATACCGATTCAACTGAGAACTTCAATTTCTAAGACATAGTCACATTGCTTTGTTTGGCTCTTCTTCATAGCCAAAAAGCCATGAAATAACCTATTATATTGTCGCTCCATTATGCGTTTGCATATGCTTATAATATATGTTGTCTTTTGTGTAGGGTCAAGATGAGCAAGAAGTCTGCATTGGTTTGCCTTTATCACGGTGGAAAATTTGTTCGTCGCCCAATGCTTGAATATATTGGGGGAAAGATGGATTTAGTACACGTTAATATCAATTCGATGAGCTATGAGAGCTTCATCACAGACATTGAAAAAGGTGTAAATGGTAAATTCGAAAAACTTTATTTTAAGTTTCCTGGGAAACCTCTAGAAGATGGGTTGAGATATATATGGAATGATAGTACTGTTGTCGATCTAGTTTTCTATCATTTGCAGCATGGATTGGTTGAGGTATATGGAGAATCCTTTGACATTGTGGTAGGTGGGGTTGCTGGTCATGGTGAAGGCAATGGTGAGAGTGCTGGTGAGAGTATTTGTCAGGGTGAGCGCATTGGTGAGGGTGTTGGTTTAGGCAATCAAGCATTTGTTCAACATGAGAGTGCTTTAGATTATGATTATTTAGTAGATGAGAGTGATTATGCTAACTTAGAGGGTGATGAATTTATGGTCGACGTCGATTCAGAAAACGAAGACACGGATTTAGTCAATGCACAATTCTTGACTGATGATGATGATGAGAGGGATAATGAGGACCTTGTAGAAGGAAGGAAGAAACTCAAGGAATTCCACAAAAGGGCTACAAAGGCTGGGATTATAGGGGAACCAATCGCGGATTTTATACCATCCCAACAATCTATAGGAGACTCATCTAATCCCCAACGATCTAACATGGTCATTGCCGAAGCTGGTTACCAAACAGATTACTATGAAACAGACGGAGATGATAGCTTGGGATTTGATGTGGGGCCAGAAGATGGCGAAGTTACAAGAAGGAGAAGTAGGTATCTAAGGTATGATCCTGATTCTATATTGCCTATGTTTACTACGTCTATGATGTTTGAGGATGGTAGGCAATTCAAAGATGCCGTCATAAAGTATTCAGTTGTTGAACGTAGAGAGATAAAGTTTATCAAGAATGAAAAGAAATTTGTTAGAGCAAAGTGTGTTCATGAAAATTGTCCTTGGAAGATTTCTGCATCTTTTGATGGTAGAACTGGATCATTCCACGTGAAGACTTACCACGAACAACATACTTGTAACATTAGCTTCAGCAATAAAAGGGTCACAAGTTCTTGGATGGCGGAGCACTATCTTAGCATAATTAGAGCAGTGCCAACTATAAAAACCATTGCTTTGAAGGATCTAATTAAGGAACAATTGGGCTTAAATGTAAGCATAGATCAGTGTAAGAAAGCGAAGCTGCGTGCCTTTAAAGTTTTAATGGGAAACTATAGGAAAGAATATTCAAAGTTATGGGACTATGCAGAGGAACTCAGGGTTTCAAATCCTGGGAGTACTGTGACATTGAAGGTTGAAAAGCCTGACATGCATTCGAAGGCATTATTTGACAGAATGTACATCTGTTTTGCTGCATGTAAGAAAGGCTTTTTAGATGGATGTAGGAAAGTTGTGGGGTTAGATGGTTGCTTTTTAAAGGGAGTTTGTAAAGGGGAGATATTGTGTGCTGTTGGAAGGGATGCAAACGACCAGATGTTCCCAATTGCATGGGCAGTTGTGAGAGTTGAGAGTGGAGACACATGGACTTGGTTCTTGACAAGTTTGATGCATGACCTCAACATAATAGACACGTACGGATGAGGCTAGGTTATAACTAGTGACAAGCAAAAGGTAAGTTCCTTATTTCCCTTTTTTAGTGTTATGCCTTTTAAATGATCACACCAAAAGTATGTTGTTTACATTGAAATAATTTTTTGTAGGGCCTTCTACAAGCCGTGGCTCACTTGTTGCCTGCAGCTGAGCATAGAATGTGTGCCAGACACATCTATGCTAATTGGGGCCAGAAGTATAAGGGGATACAAATGCAAAGATTGTTTTGGCAGTGTGCTAAGAGTAGTACCATGGTGGAGTATGACGAACACACTCAGGCATTGAAAAAAATTAGTCCTGCCGCATATCATGACTTGGTTTAAATAGAGCCAAAGCACTGGAGCAGGGCTTTCTTTAATACTGAGGTTAAATGTGACATAGTTGACAACAACTTATGTGAGGCATTCAACGGAAGAATCATAGAAGCCAGGTGCAAGTCTATTTATAGTATGTTGGAGGAGATGAGGATAATGATAATGACAAGAATGCATACACAAAGGGATACATGTGCTCGATGGAGAAGGGACTGTGGTCCAAGAATCATAAAAAAGTTGGAAGAAAATAGACTTGGTGCGATTTACTGCCATGTGTTATGGAATGGTGATGCTGGATACGAGGTGATGGATAAGGGTGTTAAGTACGTCGTTGATGTGTTCAAGAAAGATTGTACTTGTAGGAGGTGGCAACTTACTGGCATCCCTTGTCCCCATGCTATTTCAGCTATAAATCATAGGCAACATGATGCATATGATTATGTGGATGAGTGTTACAAGAAAGCAAAGTTCTTAACTGCATATCAGAATATGATGATGCCAGTTCGAGGAGAGAAATTTTGGAAAAAAACTTACAATGAGGCACCCGAACCACTTCCGGTCAAGGTGAAGCCTGGTAGGCGCAAACAGAAAAGAAGAAGGGAGGAAGGTGAGGTCGCACGTGGTATTAGAATGTCGAGGAGAGGAATGAAGATGACCTGTCGAAATTGCTCAAGACGGGGCATATAACAGTAAGACATGTCCAACTAAGAAGGATAGCACTACGGCATCACAAACACAATTGTCTAGGGAAAAACTTTTGGTAAGTACTTTCATATCTATTGTGTCATGCTTGCTTCATGAATAAGACTTTAAATGAATATTACTCTTTCCAGGTTAAGCGACGTATTGGCGAAGGTGCAAGTGGAAGTGTTGGTGGGACACCAATTGCTAGTGCTTTGCTACTTTGGGATAGCAATATCTCATGGGAGTGTAAGTAATATTTTTGTTAGCACTTTCATTTTATTTAGCAAAATTCTATTGACTAATGAAACAAATAATGTTAGGTTAAGAGTACAAGTGCCACACAAGGAAAAAGACAGAGAGTTTCTATACAAGCACAGGTTGAATCAACATCACAAGCAGCTGCAACCGAAGTTCCATTTAAAGCAATAGGCTCATTGAGAAAGAAGGAAAAAAAAAGAGGAAGTAACTCCAATTTACAAGAAGCGATGGGATTAGGAAGTAGTGTTGTGGCTATTTTTTTGTTTGTCAATGATGTGTTGGTTCATTGAAGTAGTGTCGTGGTTGTTTTTCGTTTGCCGATGATGTATAGTACATTGATCGACTCCTTCTCTAAGTGCTGTGCGATCTTTACTGCTTGACCTTTGGGGTGTGTGAAAGGCTATTGGGAACTGAAATTCTCAGTTTACTTGGGCTGTGGAATTTCTAAAAGGAAATTCCCTTTGTAAAAGAATTCTGAAGTTGGCTTAAAATGGTGCCATTCACTGCATTTGGAAGGAAAGAAACTCTGTCTTGCACGCTGATCCCATTAACTAAGTTGATCAAATAGCTGCTTATATTAAGAAGATGAGGTTAAGCTAATCTGTTGCTAGTAAGGATTTATATGTGAATTGGAGAATTTGGTTTTGGCAGGAGGACTAATTGTTGTTGGTATAAGTTAAGATTGTGAGAGCATCTTTGCATTATACCAATAAAAATTGTACTAAGGGGAACTCGTGATTAGACATCTACTGCCTTTATCCCATCGAAACTGAAGCATGACCATATCTCGAGAATCTATTCCAACCCTTAAGTTAGTCTCCAAGGTTATCAGGAAGATTCCTTGTCTATTCTTTTAAGTTTGTAAGAGGAGCGAGTAAGCGACTGATTGCTTATGCGAGGCCCTGTTATTGCATCCACACTCGGAGAATTATGAGTGGAAGAGCTAAATAGCATCTTCTGTGGGATGCTGAAACGCCTTCTCTATGGAATCAACAAGAGTAACATCATATTACATCGCCATTTCATTGCCTTCTATCTCTCTTAATCTCCACTCTGTTCTGGGGTAGCTGCATTTCAAAATACAACTTCTGCGTTGAAGGAATTTGAATGCAGCAAATGGTGTCTAAAGATCATTCACTGTCTGCATGATGACGGTGTCGATGATAAAGTAATGGGACTACAATTGACCTTTGAGCTCTAAGTTCAGGAACTTATTATAAAGCTGCCATTCCAAGTAATGTTTTGCATATCCGATGGATCCAAAGTCAAGTTATCCTTTTAATACTTGCTCAAATATCCCTTGCTCTGTTTCTGAACAAGAAGGCAACACATAATTTCAAAGTTTCTATTTTAAGGGTCTACATATGCAGATTGTTTGAGGGAACAAAGTAGAAAGCATTAAACGATAAATAAGAGATGCACACCATCCCAAAAGGGGGGGACGCCACTTAGTAATATATAGATGATTACCCCCGCACTCCAAATAGTCCAACACATTTTCATGGTTTGGAGCAATACAGCAGAAAAGTTACCTATCATAAAGGGAAAAATTGCACAATATGACTAACTTGATCTGCCACTCTACCAAGACACTGCACATGCTACTCAGTCTTCACATCATGACGGTTCATGTTTTTAACACCATTTGCAATGACCCCACTTGAAACATAAAGATCAATTCATAATGTTTTAACACCATTTGCAATGACCCCACTTGAAACATAAAGGCCAAGTCATAATGTTCTAACACCATTTGCAATGACCCCACAACCTGAGTCGACATACATGTTCAGACATACATGTACAAAACATGTCGATGAATACAAAAATGTTCAAAATAACTTATGCTATGGCAAACTCATCACGTCCTTTACTTTCAAATTTCCACATAACATGCGAGCTAACATTACTATAAACAACGACAACACAACCGAAATTGTCTTCCATTTGAAAATTTCTTTCTTCAGCTTTGCCGCATCCTTTTCCACCTGTCTCAGTTGTGCCTTGAGAGCTTTGATTTCAATGTCCATTGAACTGCCATCATCCTTGTCATGGGTTGACACTAGTTCTTCTTCGACATTGCTCTGGTGAAAATTTTTGGACACACTCCTTGCCGACCGATTGATTTCCGCATCAACCCAAATGAAAAAATCGCAACCTTCCCCTCTATTGTTTGGGTTGTATCTTGGGCAGCCGTGATATCTTCTTCCCCGATTGTCCTTTGTCCTAGCTGTTCGTAGAGGAGATTTCAGGCCACAATGACAAAATACATACATATCGTTGTCAATTGGAGGGACCGACGTCACCGATTGTGACGAATTTGATGGTCTCTTCATGAATTCACTGATCTCCTCTTGCAATGACACCTCAATGTCAGTTATAGGACACTTCCAATAGTCACACAAGCATGAGTAGAAACTATAGCCAAATTTTATTGACAGAGAAACTAGTGAATCACATAACCTACAATGGTTTGCAAAAAATTAAAGACATGTAGGAAAGATTATTAGCCTTTTTAAAAGCCGAAATAAACCATAATGTGACTGGACTTCCATCACTCGAGAGTGGAGAGGATCTCTAATTTTGCCTACAGGGAAGGAATGCTAATTAGACCTTTTAACATTGTTCTCCTCAAGAAACTCGATCACAATTTTTCGAATTATTATCCAATATGATGTTCTCACATTTCATCACATATACCCAAGAAAATATTCTTCATGTTCTGCTTTTTCTAATGGTTGCAATGCATGACAGAGATCTCAATAGGTCATTAGCTGAAAAGGAATGCACACAAAAGTGACACAAGTAATACAGTCCAACCAACAAAGATGCAATATCAAGAGAGCTAAAGGAAAATAGAAGAGGCTGGCAATTTAGACTGAACCTGCACAACAGCTTTCTCTCCATCGAAGGTTAATGGCCACCTAAACTATCATTGAATGGTGTGAACAAGCATTGTAAACCATTTCGGAATGAAAAGACAACTTTTTCTTAATTTATCAACAATTCAACTGATAGTAACAGCTCTAGAAGTGTTCAAAATCGGCAAACATAGCTGCAGAACCTGAAATTTTGAGGTTCTTGTAAATACTTGTTCCGTCCGTGAAAGAAAAAACAATTCATTGCATGACATCAATCAGGTTGATTCTAAACAACAGATGGCTAACAGAATTCAAATAATTTGACGAACTTTACCTCAGAACGTCGGGCAATTTTCCAGTGAATGTAGGAGAAGGTGTCAGTCGAGCGACAGGCGACCATCAAGTGACCGTCGGCTTGAGCAAAATCCTTTGATTCGAGTTGAGATCGAATTGATTTGGGCAGATAGGAGTTAGGGTTCTTCTTCCTGGGTTAGATCGCGTTGAAGGTCGCTTGATTTGGGGAAAGGAAAAACGCAAGAGACTTTTTTGATGACGCCGTAGGTTTATGCTTTTTTTAAAAAAAAAAACTGAAACAGAACGACGCCGTTTTATTTCCCGATGTCTACGTCAGCTCCGATCCGCCACGTGGGGACGGCCGGGCGCCGACCGGTATCCACGTAGGAATTTTCTGAGAAAAATTAGCCGGAATGACTGAATTGGCACAAATGCAAAAGGTTTAGGACTCAATTGGCACCAAAAAAAGGTTTAGGACTAAATTGGCACCAATGCAAAAGGTTTAGGACTCAATTGGCACCAAAAAAAGGTTTAGGACTAAATTGGCACCAATGCAAAAGGTTTAGGACTTTTTGGTACTTTTCCCCGCTGATTCTAATTCAGTCTTACACCTTACAATTGATTCAAAGTTATCAGAAGCCTTTGAGTGAATCTCCCAATCAAGTCCTCCTGAGGAAAACTCGCTTGAAATAGTTAATGTGGCGGTTCAGTCATTACATGACATCTTACGTGGCACACCAATGATATGACGTGGACAAATTTACTTGAAATGATGCCTTTTTGCGCAGTTTTTCTTTTCTTTTTTCACCTCCTGCTTTAGCCAAATCTGTCACGTCCTTCTTCCTTGATTTCACGATTGAATTTGCAAACGCCATTGTTGCTCAACTCTGCAAGCTATAGCTGTTGCTCGTCAAGCTCGTGGCTATTAAGATCTCGACGAGCTTGCCAGCCATGGACCAAGCCTCCACATCTCGGCGAGCTTGCAGCAATTGAAGTTCAGCCGCTTCAAGCTCGGTGGCCGTTGAAGGCCATGGAGATTGAAGCTGCTATTACTGGTTCTTCTTTTGTAGGCAATTATTCATGCTTTAGGCTCCATTTATTCGAAGAAAATAAATGATTTGAAAAAATATTTTACAGAAAATAATCTTTTTCATCAGTTGAAATAATTATTCAACGAGAAATATTTTCATTATTGATAACAAATTATGTTTCAATATTTTCGTGGATTTATGAAAATATTTTTTTTATTCATTTTTGTACGCGATACAAACGATTGTTTTTAGGATAATACTTTCCAAATCATTCATTTTCTGCGAAACAAATGAGACTTAGCGTAAATCAAATCATCATCGTGAAGCCAATTGAATTTAGGGGTTTCAATCATTTCCGTCTCATTACGGAGGGAATTCAAATTGTAAGAGCCAAATAGAATTCAAATGAGTCCACTTTCTTTCTGCTCATTGAGTTGTAGAAGTTCGTCAATTGAGATAATTGAAGAGTTGTTGGCCTGATTTGACTTGTAGCTTAATATGGATGATCGTGGTCAAAATATTGTTGCCCAAATGTTTACGCTTTACTAAGAAAAAAAAAAGTGGACAGAAACGGGAAAAAGAAAGGAAAAAAAAAAAAAGGATAAAAATCAGAAAATAAGCAAAACGGTGTTGTTTCGAGTAAATTTATCCACATCAGATCACTGAACATGACCCATAGGACTGCCAAGATAAATGACCGCCACTTCAGTAATTTCAAGTGAGAAATAGCCAGAAGGACTATATTGAAATTTCATACAAGGGTTTAGGACTATATTGGATCAATTGAAATATTTATAAATAAATTAAAATCTGTACAATAGATCTAGGATTGAAATAAAATTTTCTCCACAAAGTATGCTTCTTTCTATTTATTATTATTGAGATAATAACGAATACCGACTAAAGACTAACTTCATTTTATTGGATGGTGCCGAAAGCACTCTTCATCGCTAGGGTCTAAGAGATTGAAATCTTACATATTCGATTGAGTTTTATATATGTTAGATTTTTTACAAACGCATAGCATGTACCTGATTCAAAATGGATTTGGACGTGTTGTGAAATAACACTGAAGCTAATGGATTTTACAATTCAAATCTAATATGAAGATAGGAAATTACTAGAGAAATCAATGAGAAACAATAAAGTACACTTTACCACCCGCTTTGAGTGGCGTTCTTTGAACGCAACGCTCTTCCTCTCGCAAAAGGTTGAGTGTTCAATCCCGGCGCCCAGAGGTGACTTAACCGGTGGCACTTGTGTGGTGGCTAGCACGTGTCGCCCCCGGGGTTTACTCCTCTGCTGCCGGGCCGTCATGGGGTTTCCCAGGTTACCAAAAAAAAAAAAAAAACAATAAAGTACACTACAAACTTATGCGGTTCGATCCTATCTACTCCATAAGAGGAGCTGGTAGTAAAGAAATCCACTACGAATGGAAATTACATAATTATGATCGCCCAAGTTTCCCTACCCTAGATCATCATATAATAGAAGGGTTTTCGTTGTGTGTTAAGATTTCATTATTTCATTTGTTTCAATTTATAGTGTCTACACATGATATCATGAAAACTTTATTTTGCCAATAGGCATGCGGTCCTATAAGTAAAGGAATTGGGGGCATGAGGCGTTAGTATAACAAGTATGGGATTTGACTTCTGCATTCTGCAAGAGACAAAATGAGAAGAATTAGAGATAAGACAGACAAAAAAAATAATAATAATTTTATTATTCTCAAATCTAGTATCCAATAAAAGTTCTTTTTTTGCCAATAGTAGATTAACAAGTGCTTTTAAATTTTCCGATTTGGCTTATCAATTAGTTAGTAAATCATCAACAATATAATGGTTTTACCTTCTCTTTCACAAGTAGTTTACCACCCGTTTTACAATATTGCAAATGGACCCCATCAATTAATTAGTAATTTATAGATCAAACAACAATTTTACCATCCTTAAATATAGTATCCAGCAATATACTACCAAGTGCTATAAAATTTTATAATTAAGCCCATCAAGTAGTTTGATTTTATTACCACACATCGAGCAGTAAATTACCAAGTACACCAAAAGTTTATAAGTGGGCCTCGTTGATTAATTAGAGCTTATCAATGAAAAATCCATGTTACCATTCTCAAATCTAGTATTTGAAAGCAGATTAAACCGCCAGCTCCAGCAAGATTACCCCCTTCACCGCCGCCACGACCCTTCTTTTCTCGAGGTTTCTCGCTTTTGCCGCATGCGAATATGATGATGGAGATGAACGCCATGGAGAATGCAACTGCGCAGAGCGGCCATGTCAACTCCAGTTGGCTTCCATGGCCATTGGTAGCATTAACAAGAGGAAACACCTCTCTAGCCATTTTTCTTCTCCATCTCTCACGTCCACAGACGCACAATGTGTGCTTTTTATATACACAGATCCGCTTATCCGATCTCGTCGAATCAAACGCATTAATTAAGTCCACTCCCTTGCTAAAGATGGAGCAAAGTGGATGGGCAGTGCGTCCTTATATTGCCTGTTGGTGAAGGTTCTTCGAAATTGCTTCTGATCAAACTTCGAAATTCTTTGCACAGAAACAGAAAATGATTTGCTAAGTGGTGACATTGAACTCGTGACCGTATCCTCGGAAAGAGTCATGCAAATGCCTATGTTGATGGTCATTCGACATTGAAAATTTTCGTACTTTTATTATGCCAAAAGCAAGCATACGATGGTGGGTTACTAGTTTTACACGTAATTACTAACTTTAATGATAGAGCTTTATTACTTAATATTGATTCTGGTAAATTACTGTACTTAAAACTGCCTACAGTGGTAAATTACTTATTTGAATAGTAGGTTACTAACTTGCAGTTAAAAGGAAAGGTTACTAAATGTGGTTCTATTTTCAACATAAATTCTTTACTTTGTTGGCAACTCACTAACTTGTAAGCAGACTCGGGTCGCTAAGTCACTAATTTCACTAGAAACTAATCTTCTTGAAAGTTTTGCTTTGAGAGGCAAATTTATGAGTAAGTCAATAGCTTCCACTTCATTTGAAGTTGGTGAATTCTCACTTTGCTGTAAACTTACCACCTTCTAAGCAGACCTAAGCTGGTCACCAGTTTCAAGTTCACCGGTAATTCACTAATTTCTAAAGAACTCGATAACCTACTGCTGCATTCATTGTCGATAAATTGCTAACATTATCGATAGTACACCATCAACATGCTGGACCAACAAGTCGCTGCTACACGAATTTACCAATTAGATCTAAATTTCACTAATCGTGGTACAATGTTACCACGAACGGAAAATTTGTTCCTTTGTTGAAAAAGGAATATTAGAATTCTCAATAATGATAACCACGATCGTGATATCGCTCACTCTTCTGAACAGAACCATGAGATGTTTCTTGACCTGAACCATAAACTTATCCAGTTCGAACAGAATCACCCCATAATGAAATACTTTCCAATGTCGTTTGTCACAGTAACTATTTGCGTAACAGATGCCTTTTAAGCAACATGGTACGTCGAAACTTGAAAGTGCCCTCCTACGATTCATATGCTGCATCATGACATCATTGAATCAACAAGAGTCTGAATTCTCTGCACACATCATTCCGTCTCCTTCAAAAAGTCTCTGCCTTGGCATGATTGAGAAGAGTTTTAAATTTTGGGGGACATCACATCAAAGAGGCACGAAGGTACGATTGAAATGAGCAACTTCCCTTGCTGATTAGCAACATACAAGTACATAAAAGTTGTGAAATCATCCGTTTATTACAACCAGAGAACAGTGATTGCAATCCCTTCACAAGGGAAAAACAGAATGATGGTACAAATTGGTATACAGAAAGAATAATCTTTAAAGGAAGACCCTAGGATGCATTTCGTAGTTATATTGTAAGAGGAGGGTAATTCTATTTACAGTTCCTCATAATGTGCTCAACACTCGACAGAGCAGGCATAACAGAGCACCAGCGATGATGAGGCAGAGCCTAAGTCTTTTCCCTTTTCTAGAGATTGAAGAACTTTGGGAAAAAGTGAAAAAAAAAAATAGTGTTCAGATCATTGCAGAAATGTGCAATTCCACACCTTTCAAAATTGGATCAGCTCTCTTCAGGTTTCTGGGATTGGCGGCAGTAGCTCCTGATGAACAAGGAGTAGAATGAGCATTTATCGCAGCAGGAAGATATAGCGACGATGATGAGAGAAGTTACAGAATTACCTCACAGAACCGCAGATGCCCGTGGTGCACATTGGAAGATTTGACAATTGTTTCCCACTTGGGATCAACAGGTGCTGACTCTGAAGCATCGTTCCCATTAACAACATCTACACCAGGAGAGGATCGCAAAGATGGCTTCTTGGAGGAAGCAAGCGGGCAAGGTTCGCGATAACCATGAGTCTGATGGATTGGTAAAGGAGGGTGAATAGGCACTGGAACGATTCTGCTGATCACCTAATCTCATAAGTGCCTCACTTTCTAAATCAATTTTACCATCTCCGCTGACTTTTGAGCTGGTCTTCTTTCTGCCTGCTTGAGTAAGAGTTTGATCGTGTCTAGTCGAGTCGACATCTATATCCTCATTCGATCTGTCAGAAGCAGAGAGTAAGGGGAGTCTGTGAAATGTAAACCTTCAAGTTCAGATATTGTCTTTTTCTCTGGGTGCTCAATGTTCTCGATATCCAGAGAAGGAGAGTCCATTAAAATAGCTTCCTCAACTTTCTTGCTAGTAGCCTGGATCTCGAAAACAAAATCCTCAGAATGGGATGGCTCTTTCCCATCTGAGGCACTTGTATGACCTTGAGATTTTACAACCTGCACAATATCGACGTATACAGTTTTTTCAATTACAGGGCTTGTATTGCCTGCCTCACATTCCGCATGCTCACTAGCTAATAATTCTCAAGATTGATGAAGCGCTTTCCTTGGGAATTGGAGCCATCAAGCTTGGAATTCTTATCATTCTCATCAAGAGTAACTGATCTTTCCTCCCTTGAGTGACTGATTTAGAAAATCAGTTCTGGTTCTTAATTTTGCCATTGCCTTGCAAATGTCCGTATAGTGATGACCATCTAATTTCTTGTCTTCGTTTTTTGCGTGTAGTTTGGCTCTGTGCTTTTGATGTCAAACTTATTTTCATGCAGCTCCAATTTTAGACAGCCACCAACTGATCTTTGCTCATCAAAAGCATTTTTATTGTGGCATAAAAAGCAAGAAGAAATACTTTAGCAATTATCTTTAACAGCTGATAAAGAAAGACAGAAAACATAATTGACAACTAACTTTAAGAAAACCAAAACACATAAAAACTATGTACCTTACTCCTGTTTTCACCTTGATATCTTGCATATGTAGAATTAAGTTGAGTTTTGTGCACAGTAAGCCCCACAGTTTGCATCCTCATACCAGGTACTGGATTTAACAGGCAAAACCGAGTGAATAATCCACAAATTTTAGTTGTTGAGGTATCACTTTCGTAGTAATCATCATCTTCACTTTCTTCTCCAACTCCAACTTGGTTTATTGGTAGAACATTTGGTTTAAGTACCTCGAGCTGACGGTTCTCACCCCCAATCACTGCCTTCTTTACTGGATGCCTCAGCAGATCCTGTGCCACAGATTGCTTCTGGATGAAATGCAGAGGCGCTTCTGAAGCCATTGCCTTTGCTGTGGGCAAAAACGACCCATCATGAAGTCCCTGGCTGGTGGATCTCTAGAGAACCTTCCAGATAGTCTCATATCTGAACCATCCACTCCACTCAAACCACTGACCCTGCAATTCAAGAAGAATGACTCAGATCGCGAAAATGTATCCAATGCATCTAAGTAGGCTTCATCACCATAATCTGAACCAGCGAACCCTTTTTCCTCTGTGGTCTCCTTTTTCTTAGCACCTTCATCGTTTGATTGTGCATTTTCAGAATTTAAAACAATATTTCTCGCTTGAGTATGCACACCCTAACACCATCGGAGGTTTTTTTTCAGAATCCTGCTGCTTAACTCTCGCAATCCTCCCAGGTGGAAGTTTCGGGGCAGCAGGAGGGCAATCAGGAGTCTGACTCCACGATAGGGATTCATTCTTAGGTCTTCCTGGACACAGTTCCCATACAAATGGAACAGTTCCTGGATTCCTTACTGGACCTGATTTTATCTCTAATTTGTAATGAGGAAGAGGAGGTATTGTGGGCAGTGAATTGTCAGTCCTCCTTTTGTCCTGGCCCTCTGCAGAGGCTACTGTGGACGACAAAGCGCCCGCCCGTAAGGAACAGCTGATTGAAATTTAGTCGTGTGTCTTCCATTATATTATCTAATGACGTATATATGTTCCTGCAGAGTATTACCACAGAAAAAGATCCAGTAAGATGAATATTCTCATGAAATCATAGGCATAAGTGGTCTCGCAGAGTAAATTCGACTCAACATAAACTGTAGTTTTTATTTGAAATAAACGGAAATTTGTGCATCTGTGCAAATGCATGCCAATTATGGTTTTTCGCGTTGGCATGTTTCTGACATTGATTGGTTGGCTCTTCCAAATGAGTTATATATTTTATGCTTTCTAGCTTCTCGCAGATCTTAGATTATATCAGTTACCAAGCATCAATATCTCATGAAAATTATACATAGTTCTGGCAAAAATAAAAGACAACTTCATTCTTTGTCCTGGAGCATCTAAGACCAATATCTATATCATCGTTTCTTTCTTTTTTACTTTTACTAGAGGAAATTGCCATCTTAAGGTTCCCACTGAAATAAACAAGCTTACTCTCCCAAACTCCAGTGAATTTCGAGTTCACCATTTTGTTTCCCAACTCCTTTATAACAAGAACTTGCATTCGAAGTTTTAAGACCTGTAAAAATAAATTATAAATGAAAAGAAGTTTCAAGACCCAAAAGAAACCGGGGCATCTCTCCACTTTCCTAAGAAATCAAGGTCCCTAATCCCAGGGCCAGAACTTTCACAATCACGAATTCCCTCTAAACCTCGTTTAACTGCAACCAAAGCTCAACAAAAAGACAGATAAGAGAATACAGGAATCTTTGCCTATTTGGGTTGATTGGTATCGACAATGCAGATGTTAATGGAACAGTTGACCAGGTCTAGCAGGGCGGTTTGGATTTGGATTGCTTCTGTTTAGGAGTCCAAATTTCTTCTCTCATTTTTTAAAATACCGTATTCCAAAAAGTAAGGCCATGGGGGAATGCAATCCAAGGACCGTATCAAATTTTATCCTCCGTTTGCCAATCGAAGACTTATTTTAAGATGTTCTTACCATGTCAAAGGGAGACATGTTCTCCAAGCTGCAAACAGAGCGCGCCCCGACGCTGAGCGGCAAGGGGAAAGCTCCCAGATACTGAAAACTTTCAGTGCAGCCGCCATCTATGTAAAGGGTAGCGTCCTTTATGTGCTCCGGAATCTGACCAAGCCAAGAGGAAGAGAATTAAAGAGGCGAACACCGCAATAGGTACGAAGTTGACACCTTTATCAATGGCGGCAACACGACCAGTTCCTCCAATAAACCAACACGAGCAAATGCATGGCGGGCAATGCAATCAGCCATTAAGAAAGCCAATTATCTCTCCCCCTCTGAGAGCCCAATTTTCAACTCAAAAATTGAATGGCCAAATAACAAGACCCACTAAAAAGACACCGAAAGGAGCAAGAACAACACGATCCCGCAAGACGACCCATAACGAACTCATCCGTTGACGTTCCAGAACAAAAAGCAACACCGCTCGCAAGCGTCTTCCGAAGGAACAAGGGAATGGAAACCGATCAGACTAACTCCGGTGAGGGAATCGAGGCAGCATTTGGCGACGTCGACCAGAGCCATGATCACCACCAGCCTGTCGCACCACGTCCGGACGTCAGTTCGAAGGCTGTGAAACACCGTCCCGACGAGCGAGAAAGTGGAAAATCGATCAAATCCGCGCGCGAGTGTCCCCAGATCACCGGAGCAGGCGCGCGCAAGCGAAATCAAGAGGCGGGACTCAACTCGAGAGAACCGATTGAGATCGGCAGCGCCAGGGGAGAGATCCAGATCACCTTGGCGGCGGCGGCGGCGGCGGAGGTTGAGGAAGAAGACGATTGGAGGGGCTGGCGAAGCAGATCGTCGTTCGTCGCGATGGGGTTTTCTCCTCCTGAAGAGTGGGCCGCTCGAGGGGCGAGCGGTTCGCGTCGAACCGGCTGAACGTGGGGGCATCGAGAGCGGTTCGAACCGGTCGTTCTGATGACGCTGGATGATGATGTCTTTCCACGACTCCTCCTCAGAATTTCTCGAGAGGAAATAAATCATTATATAGTCTCGTTCCGTGTTTACGTTAAACTTAACTTTAATCCAAAAAATTATATAAATTATCAGTATCATTAGTATGTTAAAAAAAATATCCATCCAAATGGTATAATTGGACAAGTTCATTAGATTGCACTTTGCACCATCATTAGTATGTTGGTCGAGTTTGGGACTCCATTTGCATGTTCCTCATGAGGTTCAAAGAATTTAGCAAATGTTTCAATGGCATCGAACGAGAGTGGCTAAGGCAAGGGCTCATCCAATTTCATTTGCACAGTTGAGATTTGTGATGAGAGAGAATAATGTAATAGTCTGTACATTATCAAATAAAGAACACAAGACCCCTCTATGTATATGATGAAAATAAAATTTGACCTAAATATAAATGATAATTAACTTAACCCTAAATAGTAATCCTAACGTAATCTAATAAAGACCACGCTATTGCATCACAGTTTACTAGAATGAAACCCTTTTTTTTTTTCTCAATTCATGCCTAAAGGACATATTCAACAACCTCCGCCGCCTCCACTGCCTCCACTGCCCCCGCTGCAGCCACCCCCTCCGCCACAACCACTGCCTCCCCCACAATAGCCCCCTCCGCCGTAGCCACTGCCTCCTCCATGGTGCTCTCCGCAGTGCTGGTGGCTGTCGCTGCCACCGCTGCCATCATTGCCGCCGACTCCATGGTAGTCGGCTCCAACTCCATAGTAGCCGATGCCGCCTCCATAGTGGCTGCCAACTTGGCCCTCTCTCTTCTTCTTCTTGTGTGAAGGCCCAGATGAGTCATTGCCGCAGGAAAAAATAATTGCCGACATGACGATCAAGCATGACAGTAGGATGATCACGGCGGCGCATGCTGAGCGACCCAGTCTCTTGCCATTGATTACCTGATTATCTCGTGGAGAGAATAGAGGCAAGAACTCAAGTATTGACAGTGTCAGTAGCAATAGTAGGAAGGAGAAGATGATGTTCTGGAGGTGCGGGACCTTCATTTAAATAAGGAAAATGAGAAGAGGACCGCACTTTCGATCTCAAAAATCGACGGATGGATTTCAAGCTTTCTTCTTTTGGTCTGCAGATTTCAAGCTTTCAACCACACCATTATTCCACACAAACCTGACGACTTGTTTGTCAGATTGGGAAGAAGATTGAGTTTTTTTTTTTTTTGAGATTGTCGATCTCAAAACTTTGTAATTCTAATGGATGATATTTGATGACTCGAATTATACATTACCGATGCGAGACTTATGATGATCCCCATACAAAGTATCCATGCTAGCCCCCCGTTCTCAACCTTTTATCCATCCATAAATGAAATAAAACAAGTATCCTCTTCAAAAATATATGCTATTTCTTTGATAAGTAATATCTTTTTAGGTTCGAATTAATTTACAATTCGTGTTGACTATGTAAGGTTTAAACAAAAGAAAAAGGCAAAAAAGAAAGATGCAAAATCAAAGATTTGCTTGTATTTCAAATAGTCATAATAGAAATTTTTGAGAAGAATATCAACTTATGATTTCATTTCCATTAATCTTTTGAAACTTACATGATATTTAGGTTCGATGGAAGAGTGAAAAAAGTTACCATTTGACTTTTGATAGATCTAGAGGAGCAACCCTGATTCAAATTAGCGTGTAAAATTCACTAACATGATATAAATTAAATACAAATTGCATCACCAAATCAAAGACACCCCGCAAGACATTGCCTGCATTTAGATTTTTGTTGACAGATAATGTGCATCATGCGTTGTCTCTTACTTAGCTTCCTTCCATTGTTGGATCAATTAAGGTTAGCAAATTTTACAGAACATACATTTCGATTCCTCCACAAGTCCAACCGGTTGCCATTGGAAATTTGTGTCTGGTGAAGGTTCTAGGAAATTGCTTGGGATAGAACTTGAAATTCTTTACGTAACAAAACAAATGAATTTGCCAAGCACGGAATAGATGGATGGTTACATCCAGATATATCACAGCCATGCACTAGACTCAAATTCTATGTAGTAATTAATGTCTAACCCTAGCACTCGTGCGCTCAGCTGAAGTTTCTCTTTCCTCGAAGGTTCCCACCCTTTTGAGTTTAGTTTCGTCGTCGGAAAGAACATGCGCTTGTCTCTGAAGCACCATACCTTTTCTCCCATTTTCTGTGACCTGAGAGTAGCCCGTCGTAGTAGTAGAGAGCAAAACAGAGCAGTGGATTGGGTCGTGAAAGCCCAACAAAGCCGATTCTCTTTCACGGAATTGGCTAGTTCAAACCCCCCCGGCCCTTTAAAGAACTCGTCTACCCATCAACTGCTCGTTTGTCTAGCAAACTGTAGACCCATCACGAACACCGATGTTAAAAAACCTGTTGATTAGACAAATGTAAGAACCCGAATTGTTACATATACTGATAAATATATTATTTTATGTCTTCAAAGTTTGCCGCTGCCGCCACTATGCCCGCTAAAACCACCACTACCTAAGCAAAAACAGCCAGCATCGGGTGCCAGCGATGTAGATGGAGAGCTAATATTACTACTCATTTAAGGAAGCAGACCTTCTACCCCTGCGATGCTCTTTTGAGCATCTCAGTAAATCTCTACCATTTACATTACAAAAACAGAGTTGCCATGAAAGATTGAGATTTGTCGAGACACCGAGGAAAATATCATGCGGGATAGAGGATTCCAGTCATATTTTCACACCTTCCACCTAACTTTGAACATTACAAGCAAGTTGCCTCAACTTTCCATCTCAAAAAATATGTTATCGTTTGAAAGTTCGTCCGACTCTAGCAAATTACTAATGATGTTACAACTTGTAATATCATTAGTAAGTAAAATTGATTGGCAACTTTCTTGTCCGATCAACTATTTGTAACTTACTGGCAACAGTGATTTTATTATTCTCAAATCTAGTATCCAACGATAGATTTTTCTCAGTCAATAGTATCCAATAGTAGATTAACAAGTGCTTTTAGATTTGATAATCGGGCTTGTCAATTAGTTAGCAATGGTCTTACCATCTCTTTCACAAGTGGATTAGTACGTTGTTTTACAACATCGCAAGTGGGCCCCGGCAATTAATTAGTGACTTATCAATGAAGTAACAATTATACCATCCTTAAATATAGTATCCAGAAGTATAATATCAAGTGCTATGAAATTTTATAATTGGGCTCATCAAGTAGTTTGCGACTTACAAATGAAATAATGATTTGATCACCACAGATCAAGTGACATACCAAATACCCGAAAATTTTATAAGTGGGCCCCTTTGATTAATTAGTAACTTATCAATGAGAATTTCATGGTACCGTTTTCTAATCTAACAGCATGTCACCAAGTGCTTTACTATTTTACTAATGGTTGCAGCCAGTTTTTCAAAACTTTGCCTATGAAATAATGATTTCATTACTACCATGCCTAGTGGTAGATTACCAAGTGCTTTGAAATTTTACAAATGGGTCATTCAAATTAATTAGCAGATTATTCATTCAAGTATAATTACATCTAAACTCAGGTTCGAAATTATTGTTTAATTTGTTAAAAACATCCATCCAAACAATAAGTTGGACTGTCTGTCAAGTTCCGGCATTAGTCAACCGGATGGGTTTGGGACTCCATTTACACATTCCTGCTACGTTTATAAAAATCTTGGATCGTAATTTCACGCATAAAAGAATTTGACGGCGAGCTAAACGAAAGGTTGAGCTAAAAGGACAAATCTACCTTGGCTGAGTGAGCACAAGGTACATGCTTATGCTCTTTTGATAATCTATCCTGAAATTTACCACTTCAAATTTCGCAAGCAATTATTTTAAATACAAACTAAAAGAGACTTAAGAAAGAAAGAGAAGGGAAGAGAAAAGGAAGTCCACAAGGATTTATTTAGCCTCATTAACAAAAATTAAAACAAGAATCATGAGGAGAAATAAAAAATCTCTAGGTAAGTAAAATAAATAGAGATGGTTATCACGAAGATCCTAAAAATATCTAACGTAGAAAACTAAACGGATCAAGATAATCGAAAATCTTATTCCGTGGTGTCCACCTCCATCAAAACCGCCACCTACGCTAAAATCACCGCCACCGTGGTGGCGTCCGCCTCCATCTACGCTAAAAGCCGCCTCCATCAAAACCACCACCATCAAAACCACCACCTGCGCTAGAATCGCCGCCACCGTGGTCGTGTCCGCCTCCATCGAAACCACCGCCTGCGCTAAAACTGCCGCCTCCATCGTGTCTGTCTTCACCGCCAATGTCGTATTGTCTGCCGTCACCACTGTACCCGCCTCCATTCTGGCCTCCATCATGGTGGTGGTGGTGATGGTGGAGCTGGCTGCCACCGCCTCCGTCATGCCCTTGATGATGATGGTCACCTCCATCGCCACCTCCGTCTCCACCGTCAACTACAACTCCATACGCAGAGCTGTACAAGAGAGTATTAGCAAAAGCCGAACCATCACTTAAGCCATCACCGCCGGTAGCCCCACCTGTCGGTCTGTTCTTGCGGGGAGGGCCAGGTTTGTTGCGGCCGTGGCGGCCACAAGAAAAACAGATGGTTACGACTATAGAAAGAGACGCCAAGATCCCGCACACCATCAGGAGACCGTAGGACTTGAGACGCGCAGGATCCATCTCATCTGTATATGTTCAAAGCTACAGAAACGAACACGCTTAAGTCTATCTTGCGAATCTTTCAAGGATTAATTAGTTATGCTCCGGATATTATTTAGATAGAATCGCGCGTACACAGCGGATAATATGAACATTTAGGTTTTTCTGTCGTTGGATAATTCGGGTTATGAACGACTGTGATGGATTAGAGACCCGATCCAATGATTGATAGAGAGACGACTACAGCATTCAACCATGGAATGATGCTGTCGATCATGTTTGTGTGTGTGTATTGTGAAACTTGTACTCTGCGGACAGTGAAGGGGGATAGGGAGCTCATTTGCATGTGGTGCGAAGATTCAATATGATGTAATCGTTATGTATTAGGTACATTTACATCCTAACTAAGGTTAAAGATATCTATTTAATCTGTTAAAAAAATGTCCATCCAAATGGTATAATTGGACAAGCTTATTAGATTGCAGTATCACTAGTCAGTTGGTCGGGCTTGGGACTCCATTTACATGTTCCTCATGAGGTTCAAAGAATTCATCCAAGGCTTCAATGGCATGACAACACAAGGAAGGAGAGTGGCGAAGGGCCCATCCAAATTTCATTCAGACAATTGAGATTTGTGACGAAAGAAGAGCTTGATATTTTGCTTTTGTACTAGAACAAGCGATTTTTATATTTCTTAGTACGCCATGAGGTATGTGGTCACCTTGGAGTTGACAGTTTATTTAAATGTTGACTAGGCTGGTGACCTACAAGATCGTCACCTCACTACGAGCTACTGGCCATGAAACAATGTACTCTTGACATAGCAAAGAATTCAAAATACTGCATCAAAATGAGTTGTATGGGGATCGTGGTCATGTATTGACTAACAAATAGAACAACATAAGCGATATCAGGTTGAGTAACAGTGAGATATATAAGACTATCGACTAGCTAGGGATACAATATAGGTTGCGACAGAGGAGCCCCATCTTTAGCATTGATCTTAATAGGGTTTGTAGCAACCTTGTTGTCCACGAGTCTTGTTTGATAAAAAAGATTAGTGACATATTTGGCTTAAGAAAGACGAAAACAGGAGAAATTTGAAGTAAACTCAAAGCCTAGAAAATAGCTAGTCGTCCAAAACCTTTCATTTTAAACTATTTACTAAGGTATTGCTGGAGTTTTGAAATGCTAGTACGATTATCTCTAGTAATAACCATGTCCTCCGCATATAAAAATAGCATAATAGACCCAAGAGATGGGTGTCGAACAAAAGCATGGTCACAAGGATTGAATGTAAAACCAAAGGATTCCATTGTGGAGCTGAACTTGGTATACTATGCACCAAGAGCTTGTTTCAAATCATATAATGCTCGACATAATCGATGTACTTGTTAGAAGAATGAGTGTATCCAATAGGAGGCACCATATAGTCTTCTTCAATGAGGTCACCATTTAAGAATATATTTTTAACATTAATCTGGAACAGAGACCAGTACTTATTATGTTGTACAACAAGAGCAAAAGTCTCTTCATAGTCAATGTTGTCTTTTTAAGTAAAGCCTTTTGCTACTAGTCGTGCTTTGTAGCGATCCATAGTGCCATTTCCCTTTATTATAATCCTGTATATCCATTTACAACCCACAACGGACTTACTAGGAGGCAAATCAACCAAAATTCCATGTTGAGATTTGTCTAAAGTTTACACCTCATCTGCCATTCCTTGCAGCCAAAGAGGATTATTGCTAACTTCTTTATATCTGCAAGGTTCAGAAGGGAGTAATGGCAGAGTAATAATTATAATCATGAAGGCAAAGAGAAGGTCAAACTTACTGTGGTGGAACCACGGATAGAGGAGAAAAGAATGTCCGCCAGTGGAGAATCCAAAGATGGGGCAAACATGCTAGAAGGTGCCATGGTGGTATGGCTAGAATTATCTACAGCAAGATAGAAGAAGACAAGGAGGGGAAGATTCAAAAGTGGACGGAGGTGTAAGATATTTTGGGAATAAATTCACAAAGATTGTATTTGGTCGTCGAGATTTAGATTTGGATTTGGATTGGGATAGGATAGGAAAAGGTGGGATTATAAATCCTCAAAATATCCTCCGGATTGTAGATAATCCCATCACGTGTTTGGTGTAGTCCAAGATAGGATTAAAAGCCTTTGAAAATCTCAACTGGCAGTCTTTTGCGACATCCAGATCTTACCGTTTAAGTTCCCCCGCTAGCGTCTTAAACCCGCTCTCTTCAGTTCTCTCTGGTTCATCTCCTTTACCGCCAGTTTCACCATATCCACTTCCATCTCCACCTCCAAACCATAATCCTCACTCAGCTTCACCGTATCAAAGGCAAATCGAACACCTATGAGGACAAGCCTCGGGTTGCTAAGGGCGTCGCGGAGCGACTGGGGGAGATAGCAGCCACAACAATTTGGTAGGTGAGGTAGCAACGACCGATGTAAAAGTGAAGGGTGGCAACAGGGTGGTGGACATTGCATGCGAAGATTAGGTGTCACTTGACGTCGAAGCCAATGATCAAGGGTAGTGAAGGGTAGAGGGGAGGTGGATAGAGATCCACCAGTTAACGGAATTGGGACAGTAAGTAATGAGGGCAGACACAAATCTACTGTGGACAACGACCTCGAAGGATCCGTTGCATTCGTGAAAGAATTCGAGTTCTTTGATGGTGATGGCCATGCAATGTATAACTTCTCCTTTTCACTCTAAGTTGTTGGAGCACGATCGGCTAGACGGCGATGACAATCGGCGGTGATTGAAGGCGATGACGATCGGCGATGGTCGAAGGCGATGACAATTGCGCGGTGGTTGTAAGTGATGATAATCGGCTATCATGGAGGTGATTGTTGGGTGGTGGCTGGTGAAGTTGTGATTCAAAGGAATGAAGGGAATATAAGGGATGAAGAGATGAGAACATTTTGTATTCCCGAAAGGTAATATGACATGACACATGAAGAAGGTTAGAAATAAGATCCAATATCTACATCCTTTGTGCTCAATGACATACCCAAGAAAACAACATAAACGAGCATGAAGTTCTAAATTCGTGCGTTCAAGTGGAAGATGTATGAAACAAGTATTACCATATACTCGAAAAAGATTGTAATTGAGACATTAGCATACTCATTAGGAAAAATATGACCTATGATGGGTCACGGAGTGTAATTAATAGGGTATGCATTAATAAGGCAAGCCTCTCCCCAAAACTATTATGGATAAGAGACGTAGACAAGAAGAGTACGTGTAACATCTAAAATATGCCTATATTTATGTTCGGCTTGAGCATTTGTTGGGAACTGTCAAAATAAGAACGATGAATGATAATACAATTCTAAAAGATAATTCTGAGAAATTTGATGTCTTTGTATTTGATGGCATTATCAATACGAAAAACTTTGACATATTGAAAAAATTGTATTTTTATCATAGCAACAAAATCACAGTAGATATGAGTAACTTCATATCGATTTGCTATGAGATAAAGTCATGCATAACGAGAATAATCATCCACAAAAATTACACAATCCAACATATGGTGGCACGTTTGGTGGCGTAGGGCATTCGTGCGTGAAGAGTTTTTAGTATCTAGCCCGTCGAGGGGTAGCGAGTTTGTTGATAGTCTTTGTATTTTGCATTAAGCAGTGGAAGGGTGTTGAACTGCAACTGAAAGCTGAGGACTTGGCAGAGAATGGCGGCCGGTGCGACTGGCCGTGGAACAAACTCGATGGGGTTTCCTCATACAACAAATAGCTTTGAATCAAGTTGCGAATTTTTAATGAAAGAGAGAGGAATGTAATATTGAGTACATTATCAAATATACAAGATCCATATATATATAGATCAAGAATACAATCAGACATAAGTACAACAATTCTAAATTACAATTAACTTAACCCTAAATAGTAATCATAATATAATCTAACATAAGCCACGCTATCGCATCACGATTTATTGAAATGAAACCTTTTTTTTTAAAATTCATCCCTAAACGGTATATATAGATATAAGTTCAATTCAACACCCTCCGCCGCCTCCGCCGCAACCACCCCCTCCTCCGCCTCCGCCGCAACCACCCCCTCCGCCACCTCCACAAGTTGTGCCGCAACCTCCACCACCAGTTTGGCTATGTCGTCGTCCCGAACTGAACGAGCCGTCACCACAGGAAAACATAACGACTGATGCTAGGATCAAGCACAACACGAAGATCACTCCAGACTTGAGCAGCAGAAGATCCGCTCCATCATCACCAGGAACACCGCGCTTGCTAAATCGATCCAACTTCTCCCCATGAAATTCCTCATTATGCCGTGGAAAGAAGCAAGAACTCAACTATTCATGGCATCAATAGCAGGAGGAAGGAGATAATACTCACAGGGTGAGGGACCTTCAATTAAATAAGGAAAATGAGAAGAGGACCGCATTGTCAAATCTCCGGAAGCTGCGGATGGATTACGACTTTTCAGCCACACAACTATTCCACACAAACCTGACGACTTGTTTATCCTGTTGCGAAGAAGATTGGGTGTTCATCTTTTTGTCCTTCTAACTGTGATTAGCGTTTGTCAATCTCGAAACTTCGCAATTCTAACGGATGATATTTTATGACTGAAATTTTACATTACTAATGCAAGAGACTTATGACGATCCCTACATAAAATATTTGTGCTAACCCCCCGTTCTCGATATTTTATCCATAAAATAAATAAATAAGTATTTTCAACGTGTTATTTTTTTTATTCTATAAGTATCTTATTAGGTTTGATTAATTTACAATTTGTATCAATTATGTAAGGTCTAAACAAAAGAGAGAGACACAAAAGATGGGAAATCAAAGATCGGCTTGTATCTCAATTAATTTTTTACACGAATATTGACCTACAAATCTTTTCAAAACTCACACAATATGTTAGATTTGACGGAGAAGTGAAAAAGTTACCTTTTGACATTTGATAAATCTAGACGAATGACCGTTATTTCAATTATCATATAAAATTCACTAATATGATATAAGTTAAATATAAATTGCATCGCCAAATCAAGGACACCCACCAGACATTGTATGCACTTCATATGGCATCAATATATTTTTCAAATTCCATACATGGAGTGTAATTTTGTCGAGAGATCATGTGCATCGTCTCTTATTTTAGCTTCCATTGTTGAATTAATTAAGGTAAGCAAGTTTTACACGATATACATTTAGATTTGTCCGCAAGTCCGACCGGTTGCCATGCGCTTGCGTGAGGAATTTTCTGGTCAATTCTCCATGACCGCTAGCGTAGCACCACCCAATAATAATGGCCACATGGATGATGGACTATTGAGGTCGACTCGAGGCGACAAATTTGAAAATTATTCACTTGGAGGACCTTTGGCGAGTCGTGCGATGACAGGTCCATTGCGTAATTATTGCTAAAGGTTCTACGAAATTGCTTCTGATCGAACTTGAAATTCTTTATTATAATAAAAATAAATAAATTTGCCAAACTGAATGGATGAACGGTTATATAATATATATCACAACCAAGCATTATATATTGAAAATTTGTGTTATCTTTAAACTCATCTTTTTCTCGACCGCATCGAAAAAAAGGGTTGCGACAATTATTAATACGAAAAACTTTGATATATTGAAAATTTATGTTTTTATCATAGCAACAACATCATTGTAGATACAAGTAAGTTCAATTCGATTTGTCATAAGATAAAGTCATAACGAGAATGATCACCCACAAAGATTACACAATCCAACATGTGGTGGCACATCTTGTGACGTCTAGCGTACGTTCCCGATGAGTTTTTAGGATAGCACTTGTCCGGTTGCGGCTGTACATATTGAGAAGTTGCTAGTGTTTATGCATTGTGATATTTTTTCCAACTCTCTCGGCACATTCTTTGCCTCTCTTAAGTGAACCAAACAAGCAGTTCTGAGCTTGAACTGGAGAATCATCTGAGCTCTTTTTAGAACCGTTAAAGACAAGTTTCAAGGGGATCTCTCTCATAGTTTGGGTAAATCTGCTTCGTGGGAGATTGTCGAGGGTGGACACCGTTCATCATGCCAAGGCTGAGCTCGCATCGCTGTACTTGCTCATTCTCTTGGACCGAACTAAGGAACATCGATATGCATGCTTAGATTGTTACTCAACCGTATGGAACAGGGGACAATCACGCCTCGAGAAAGAATAGTCGATTGCCAATTGGAGTGGAACTACATGAAAAGGACATAAAAGGGAACTCATCCCATCAAAGTTTGGATCTACTTCTTGCCAAGTTGAATTAGGGCGAAAAATCTTCCTTTCCTTGAAAAATATCTTTGATGATTTAACCAGTATTGGACATGTCTTCATTCTAGAATTTGGCAACAGCTGTATTTTAGCAAAACTTTCGTGCCAGACTTGGCAAACTACATTGTCGGCATGTGGGTATGAGATTTGGAAGCATCTTTGGAGGGTTTCCGTCGCTCTTTGTCTGGGTATGACTTTTATTCGTTTGATCACGTACGTGGCGTATTTGCAAACTTGTGGTGCTTCTCTGAATATGAAGTTTGGGCCTGAACCAAGAAGGTTCTGGGACGACATGACAACGGCCGCCCGAAGCTGAGTTCTGTGGTCGACGTGCTGGACAACCTGAGTACGATGCTAGATGAATGCGACCAGATGTTACGAAGGTAGTTTCGGAGATTAGGGATCAACTCTGAGCGGAGAAACGTTGTGGACAGAACATTGAACTCCCCCACTGTAAGGTTGCGGTAAGTTGTAAAACTGAATTTGAGTTTCTACAAAGAAATAAGTAGATTTAGTGTAGCAACTCTATTGAGGGTCTCTATTTTTCGGATTGAGCAATGGAAGGATGCCGTTTTGCAACTAAAAGCTGAGGAATTGGTGGAGAACCGCAGCCCGTGCGACTGGCCGTGGAACCGACTCGATGGACGTTTCCTCGGACAACGAATAGCTATGAAATCAAGTTGAAAATTGTAACGGAAGAAAGAGGAATGTAATACCGTGTACATTACCAAACGGAGAATGCGAGTTCCATATGTATGTGGGGTGGGAATAAAATTAGACTTAAGTAAATAAATGTAAATTACAATTAACTTAATCCTAAATAATAAATCCTAATATGATCTAACACAAATCGGGAAAAGTGTCAAAAAAGTCATAAACCTTTGGCATTTGTGCCAATTTAGTCCTAAACCTTTTTTTTGTGCTAATTGAGTCTTAAACCTTTTGTCTTTGTACCAATTCAGTCTTTCCGATCAATTTTGGATGGATTTTGCTAACGTGAACGCCGGCTGACCACCGATGCTGACATAGAAAACTTTTAATAATATTTTTTAAATATTTATTTATTTCTTTCTTTTCCTTTTTTTTCCGTCCCCTCCCCTCCCTCCTTCCTCTAGCCGATTGCCGGACTAGTGACCGGCCAAAGGCCGGCGAGGTCGACCTCATCGGCCGTTGGCGAGGCTCACCCTCACTGGCTACCGGCAAGGCTCGCCCTCGCTAGAGGCCTTCGACCTCGCGGCCTTTGATGAGGGCTTGAGCCTTGCTTGCGGCTGGGTGAGGCCCGACCTTGTCGGAGGCCGCAAGGTTGAAGGCCTTTAGTGAGGGCTCGAGCCTCGCCCTCGCCCTCACCCAGCAACTAGCAAGGCTCCACCTCACTAGTGACCTCGCCGGCCTTTAGCCTCTAGCCAGTCGCCGGATCGGCGACCAGCTATAGGAAGGAGGGAGGGGAGGAAAAAAAGAAAGAAAAAGAAAAGAAATAAATAAATAAATAAAAATTTAAAATATTATTAAAAGTTGTCCACGTCAGTGTAGATGGCCAATCGGCGTCCACGTCAGCAAAATCCGGCCAAAATTAGCCGAAAGGACTGAATTGACACAAAGACAAAAGGTTTAAGACTCAATTGACACAAATATCAAAAGTTTAGAACTTTTTTGACATGTTTCCCAACACAAGCCAACTATCGCATCACAATTTAATGAAATGAAACCTTTTTTTTTTCAATTCATGCCTCATACTTATACAAATATAAGTACAATTCAACAACCTCCATTGCCACTGCCACCGCCTCCGCCTCAACTGCCATGGTGTCCACCTCCACCATCATGACCACCACCGTGGTGTCCACCTCCATCACCATAGCCACCACCTCCATGGTGCCCTCCGTGGTGGTGGTGGTGGCCGCCGCCGCCTCCTCCGTCGCCATTGTCACCACAATGGCCTCCGCTTCCATGGTGGCCGCCACATCTCTTTTTCTTTGACCTAGATGAGCTGTCACCATAGGAAAACACAACGACCAATGCAAGTATCAAGCACAGCACGAAGATCGCTCCGGACTTGAGCAGCAGAAGATCCGCTCCATACTGAGTATTTACACCTATTCTTGATATCATGCTCCCTACTTATTTCCGAAGTTGACGAGTTACTTATATCACGTATCAACTATCCAATGTTCTTTACCAAAAAAAAAAAACTATCCAATGTTAATCTCATCTAACCTCACGTTTTACTCATCATTTTATTATATCAATTAGCATTTTAATAACTTCATACCCTAATATTGTAAACTAGTTTTAGTATAAATAGTATCACTAATAGTAACCTATGGTCCCCATTCAAAACTTCTAACCATAATCTCTACTTCTGGGCTAATTCCAACTTGCTCATATGATTTCGTGACTGTCTCAGTCAATTCCTTGATATATCTTTGCTTAGTCGACACAGTATACTTTGGTTTTTCTTGTCTCAGTCGGACCCAAAATTCTATAAATCGGTTTTTAACCGAGCAAGATCCGATGCGCGTGACATCACATGCTCAATTGCCGTTTATTGGGCAAAACAGTCAGGCTTACCGTATGTCTCTTATTTTTGGCATGTGCAAGTCACAAGCCCATTTTGATCAGCCCCAAAAATTTAAACGTCAGGATTAAGGAACGGAGTTGCCCTTCTTCTTCTTCTTCTTCTTCTTCTTCTTCTTCTTCTTCTTCTTCTTCTTCTTCTTCTTCTTCTTCGTCTTCTTCTTCTTCTTCAAACGTCAGGATTAAGGAACGGAGTTGCCCTTTTTCTTCTTCTTCTTCTTGTCGAAAAACTCACACGAAAGAAGAATTTCACACACAAATGATTGAGATTGTACAAAAAGATTGTCCCGTAAGAAGATCGATCCATAGTTCTATACCACTTGGAAAAAGCACATGAAGTGGGGATTCGATGGGTGCGTAAATCCACGTTAATTGAAGTGCAATAAGTGAAGATATTGCGAGGGAATCGAATTACTTTGAAATTGGAAAACAAGGTGGAAATACAGGATCAAAATCGAATGAAAACTGAATGGATGGACGGATAGTTAGAGATAGATCACAACCATGCACTAAACACAAATTTTGTATAGTTCATCAAACTCATCTACACATCAACTACTTCTTTAGCTAGCAAACCATAGTCCCCTATACCAACAACAACATAAAAAACCTGAATTTTGATTAAAAGAAACATAAAACCCGTACTTCGAAGTTAGCAGCTGCCATTGTCTTCGCCACCACTGTAGCCTCCGCCACCACCCCAACTTCCACCACAGCTGCAGTCATCGCCATCACCACTAGCTGTCCTAAAACGACCACGACCTAAGTAAAAGCCGCCAGCTCCAGCGAGATTGGCCCTTCTGCCGCTGCCACCACTACGCCTTCTTTATGCAAGGTTTGTGCCCACATTTGCCGCATTCGAATATGACCATGGTGGTGAATGCTAAGGGAAAATGCAATCACATAAGGTTATGTCCACTCCAATTGGCTTCCATGGCCATTGGTTGCATCAAGAAGAGGAAACACCTCTCTTGCCATTTTCTTCTAATCTCTCTCTCTCTCGCACGCGCACTTACAAAAATCTACCCATTTGGTCTTCTCAAATCAAAGTATTCACACCCCTGATAATCTCTCGCAGAAAACTCGCTCAAAATATTCACACATAGAAAACCCTAAACACTCCTTTCGTTTCCTGTATTGTGTGACTTACAGAAAATAGGCCAAAACAAAGTTCTAATTCCCGTGCTTTCGAGACTGATGTGACACCGGACGCGCAGAACATGTACAGAGTCAGGAGGTTTATCTGCGCCTCTGGTCGAGCACCCATCAAGCCCGGTCGAGCGCCCGCCCAGTGCCTAGTAGCCACAAGCTACCAGGCGCTCTTGGCGGGACGACCAGGCCTTTGAAATTTTACAAGTGAGCCATTCAATTAATTAGTAAAACGTTCGAGTAGATAAATTAGAAAAAGCAAGTACCTCTGATTTCATTCTTGAGAACACAAGGTGATATTTGGCTTCACTTAGGTACCGACAAACTCTCTCAACTTTCAAGAAACAGAAACTCAAATCCCTACTAAAATGTTCAAATCTATTTTTTCATTTCCAGTGAACTAACTGAAGCAAAATTTGCAGTTTATAACAACTGACAGAACACATACTATTATCTTCTCAACTCGAGCACCACAGCGGGGTTTATCACTTCCTAACAGTACATGCTTTCACATGCACAATTAGATAGATGTTTCAGTCTTATAATGCCTCTACCTTAGCAGCCAAATGGTAAATAAAATGCGCTGTAAGAATAGCTCCAGGAGGAATGTCATCACCATCCAAAGGGACCCCTGTGCTCAAGGGAGGCAACCCTTGACTTATGGAACATTCATGCCCGTGTTGCAAGCAAGCTTCAGCCACAGATCCCTCAGAAGGTAAGACAAAGGCTGTGGGTGAAAGTGGACATAGAATACACGGGAAGTGATGAACAGAAACAACCAATCTTGACCCTATATCATCTTTATGACCAGCAAGATTATCTTCATATGAATCTCTTCCAGTGGAAGAAACCTCCTTGTTAGGTACGTCTTCTTCACTAGAAGTGAAACGTGACCATCCTTCATCTCCAACTGCCACATCTTCAGGAGAGTTTCCATCTTTTGACTGCCTGGCTTTTGTCTCTCGCTTCTTAACAAGCTCTTCAAAATCCTGAATGAGCAAAGTTTCATATTCACGGAATGTATCTGGTCCTAGAGGTGAATCAGGATACGCTGAGTGGGCTATCTGCAAGCAAAAGGCACTAAATGAGTCTATAACATGGAGAACAAACTAGAGCCAAAACGACAGAACGAGAAGCAACTAGTGATAGCTGCCAATTGCAAAATTAAGGTTCTCAATTTGTCTGTTTGACATTTTCATCCAAAGTAACCTTGACGCCTATTAAGAAAAGCAAATCATTTATTATACCATATGGAAGTTCATGTGGAATCTATTAGTGGTGTGTTTTTGGACCGATTAGACAAGCAGAAGTTCAAACGGAAGGCGAAACGGTGATGCGACTGAAACCGGCAGACCCGGTCGATGACATCGGATCAGGTTCAAATTTGGTCGGTTGAAGCAAAACGGCGTTCTGAACATAACCCACAGCCTTCGGCTATGATCTACGATAGATTTTGGTGATTCGAGATCGTTTAGATGAGTTTTTCTATTATTTTAATATTTTTATGAGTTAATTTATAAAAAAGGCACTTTCCTAATTTTGATGTTATACGCTTTCCAATTTTAGTAGGGTTATGTTTATGGGTATATAAGCTTGTTTAAGGATTTGTTTTGACATTCAGAACGTTATTATTAATATTGAATTTCGAGATTTCTCTCTCTTTAAGCAAGGTTTTGCTTGAATTATTTGCTGAACGTTGCGTCATGTGGTATTAGAGCCTATGGCGACTGGCGGTGGTCCTTCGTGATGATGATCAGGAGATTGATGCTCCAACCCTTGGGGACGACGCGTTGCAATGTTTGGAGCAGCGTTTAATGGAATGCTTGGATCAACGATTCAATTAAAGTCTTCGTCGTTTCGAAGAATGATTTGATGAGTTAACAGAACAATTCGAAGGTCTCGGCGTTGATGTGAACCGGAATTGGCGGAACGACAGAGGCCTGGGTGCAGATCTTGCTCGCGGTGATCCTATTGATAGGCCTATCCTTGTCCGCAGGCAGAATAATCCTCTGTTTTTAGAGAGTTCGGAAGAAAAAGAAACTGAAATTTTTTATGAGAAACGTGATGATTATGGTGGCAGAAATTGTCAAGGAGGACTTCAGAGAAGGCATGATAGGAGAGATGGATGACGGGGCTATGACGATCGTGAAGGTAACAACTTTAAATTGAAAGTCAATATCTCTTATTTTAGAGAAAAGGCCACCAAAAACCCCAAACTTTACCCTCTGTGACACATTTACCCCGAACTTTTTTTTGTGACACCAAAAATCCCAAACTTTCTTATTTGTGACACATTTACCCCAATTTACATTGTCAATGGGCATTTTCGTCTTTTTCGCTTTTTCTTTTTTTTTTTTACTTTTTTTTCCCTTTTCGGCGAGGGAGGCCTCGCCGGCATCGAGCGAGGGCGGCCCTTGCCGGCGTCGAGCGAGGGCTGCCCGACGCCGGCGAGGGCGAGCCTCGCTGGTGTCGGGCGAGGCTTGCCCTAGCCTGGGCGAGCTCGGGCGAGCCTCACCCGACACCGACGAGGCTCGCCGCCGCATCCAAAGGGGCATCGCCTGCGTCGGCGCCGAGCAAGGCTCGCCGCCTGGCGAGCTCGGGCGAGCCTCGCCGACGCCGGGCAAGGCTCGCCTGCCGATCCAAGTGGAATCGAGATGATTCTTGGGCACCGCCAAGCGACGCCAAGAGATCGAACGCTCGCCCTCGAGCCTCGCCTTCTCTCCGCCGTTGGGATTCGAGAAGCTCCCTAGAAAACCCTAGAAGAAGAAACCACCCCCAGGCGCCGCACCCACTGAGAGAGAGAGAGAGAGAGAGAGAGAGAGAGAGAGAGAGAGAGCCGTTCAGAGGGCGTCGAGCGAGGGCGGCCCTCGCCGGCGGCCGAAGCGAGCCGCCCGACGCCGACAAGGGTCGCCCTCGCCAGATCTGGCGAGGACGAGCCTCGTCGGCGTCGGGCAAGCCTCGCCCGAGCTCGAGGGCCACCCCCCGACAAGCGAGGCCCCACCCGAAAGGGCAAAAAGTAAAAAAAAAAAAAAAAAAGAAAAAGCGAAAAAGATGAAAATGCCCATGGACAATGTAAATTGGGGTAAATGTGTCACAAATAAGAAAGTTTGGGGTTTTTGGTGTCACAAAAAAAAGTTCGGGGTAAATGTATCACAGAGAGTAAAGTTTGGGATTTTTGGTGGCCTTTTCCCCTTATTTTAATGGTAGTCTGGGCATAGAAGAATTTCTGGATTGACTTACTGATATAGATAGATTTTTCGACTATATGGAGACCTCTAGTGAGAAAAGGGTGCGATTAATGGCCTGTAGATTGAAGGGGTTTGCGTCTACATGGTGGAAGAGATTGCAGAATAGGAGGGAGCGAGAAGGGAAGGAGAGAGTTCAAACTTGGATTAGAATGAGAAAGCTGTTGAAGCAAGAATTTCTTTCACTCGACTATGAGCAGATTATGTTCCAGCAGTACCAATGTTACCAGCAGGGCAATCAGACTGTATATGAGGATACGGATGAATTTATGAGATTGGCGGAGCGAAATAATTTATCAGAGACGAAGGGACAGCAGGTGGCCAGATATCTCGATGGTTTGAAATCATTCATTCGAGATAAAATTGAAGTGTAATTTCTGCGAAATTTAACTGAAGCCAAGAATATGGCGATGAAGGCAGAATTGATGCAGCAAGACAGGGAAAGAAGACGCTACAAAAACTATCAAGGTAGCTGTTTGAGCAGTTCGGTAGAAAAGAGCAGTTTCAATAATCGCTTTAACGCATGGCAAAATCAGAAAGATAATGCGGTAGAAAAGTGCTCTATGAACGAGCCGAGGGATAAGGGAATGCAAGCTCAGAAAATTGCAAACCCTAACCCTTATGCTAAATTAGTTGCGATAAAATGTTACAAGTGTAATCAGCTTGGGCACAGATCTAATGAATGCTCTTAGAGAAAGACCGTAAACGTGATAGCGAGAGAAGAAGGGGAAGATGGATATTGCTGTGCGCCGAATGGTGAAGACGATGATTTTGAAGATGAAGAAGATGAGCAAGTAAACTGTGTGGTGTGCAGGATGATGTTAGTCCCAAAACAGGAGGATGATTCGCAACGCCATCAGTTATTTCGAGCCAGGTGCACCATTCTGAGAAAGATCTTTGCTGTGGTAATTGATAGTGGAAGCATAGAGAATATCATTGGGAAGGAGGTAATGAAAAAGCTAGGAATACCCATGGAGAAGCATCCTAATCCCTATACATTAGGATGGATTAAATCTTGACGTGAAAAGCATTCAGATAACTGAGCGATGTAAAATTTTATTCTCCATTGAGAAATATCATGATGAGCTGTATTGTAATATGGTAGACATGGATGTATGTCATGTGTTATTTGGGAGGCTGTGGCAATTTGATGTAGATGCTCAGCATTCGGGAAGGAGCAATCAGTATAGCCTTATGAAGGATGAAGTGTAGTATACGTTGTTGCCACTTAAGAACAAAGGAAAACAAGCTGCTGACAATAATTTCCTTACCCTTACAAGGAAATTTGAAGCTGAGGTTAAGGAAACCTAATAGATTCAGGTGCTGGTCGTGAAATAAATAATTAAGACTGAGGCTGAATTACAAGTAGAGGAGCAGCTCGAATCAGTTAAATCTTTATTGAAGGAGTTTAGTGAGCTAATGCCTATAGAGATTTTAGATAGGTTGCCGCCTATGCGTGATATTCAGTACCATATAGACTTAATTCCTAGTGCTAGTTTGCCAAATTTACCGCACTACAGGATGAGTCCTAAGGAGAGTGAGAGTCTGAAAGAGAAGGTGGAGGAATTGTTGCGAAAGGGATACATTCAGAATAGCATGAGCCTATGTAACTGTTCCGACTTTGGTAACTCCTAAGAAAGATGGGGGTTGGAGGATGTATGTAGACAGCACAGCCATCAACAAAATAACTGTAAGCTACAAGTTTCCAATTCCGAGATTGGATGACATGTTAGATAGGTTGCACAGTGCTAAGTGGTTTTCAAAGCTGGATTTGAAGAATGGGTACCATCAGATTCAGATTCGGGCCCGGAGATGAGTGGAAGACAGCTTTCAAAACAAAAGAGGGATAGTACGAATGGTTGATGATGCCTTTCGGACTTTAGAATGCTCCAAGCACTTTCATGAGGCTTATGAATCAGGTTATGAAATCTTTTATTGGCAAATTCGTTATAGTTTATTTTGATAATATTCTGATTTATAGTAAGACTGAAGAGGATCATCTGAAGCACTTAAGGAAGGTGTTGATAGCCTTGCAGATTAATAAGCTGTATGTTAATCTTAAGAAGTGCAGTTTTTTAACTAATAAGCTATTATTCTTGGAGTTTATTATTACTACTGAAAGAATAGAGGTAGATGAGGCGAAAGTAAAAGCAATCAGAGAGCAGTCGACTCCTAAAACAATTTCTAACGTTAGGAGTTTTCATGGATTAGCTACTTTCTATCGACGATTTATTAAGAATTTCAGTACTATCGCAGCCCCAATTATTGAATGTATGAAGAAAGGCAAATTTCTATGGGGAGAGGAAACTGAGAATAGTTTTGCTATTTTGAAGGAAAAGTTATGTACTGCACATGTTCTTCCTTTACCTGATTTTGATAAACTGTTTGAAGTGGACTGTGATGCTAGTGGAGTGGGTATAAGAGTTGTTTTATCTCAAAAGCGCAGACTAGTTTGTTATTTTAGTGAGAAGCTCAGTGATGCAAGGCAGAAGTGGAGCACTTATGATAACGAATTCTATTTTGTCGTAAGGGCTTTGAAAACTTGGGAGCATTATTTGATTAGGAAAAGATTCGTTCTTTTATTCTAATCATGAAGCTTTGAAGTATCTGAATAGTAAGAAGAGGTTTAGCAAAGATATAAATGCGCGATGGTGTCAATTTTTACAAAAATTTCCTTTCGGATTATAGCACAAGTCAGGTGTACATAATGTCGTAGCAGATGCATTAAGTAGGAGAGCTGGCTTGTTAATTACATTAAGTTAAGACATCCTGGGGTTCGAGTAACTGAAAGACTGTTATGCAGATGATAATGACTTTGGACAAATTTGGGAGTTATATGCTGTTGGTCAACCTGTGCAAGAATTTTATGTGCATGATGGTTATTTAATGCGTGGCAATCGGCTTTGCCTTCCTCGGACATCATTACAAGAGAAGATAATTCGTGATTTACATGATGGTGGATTAGCTGCACATCTGAATCGTGATAAAACTATTGCTGCAGTTCGAAAGCGATTTTACTGGCCCTAGTTGCATAGAAATGTCAGCAGATACGTACAAAAGTGTTATGTTTACCAGACTGCTAAAAGTCAATATAAGAATACAGGTCTATATATGCCTTTACCTACTCCTGACAATATATAGGAAGATATATCCATGGATTTTGTGCTTGGTTTACCACGAATACAAAGAGGCATGGATTTTATTTTCATTATGGATGACAGATTTTCCAAGATGGCACACTTCATTCCTTGTAGGAAAACTTCTGATACAGTGACGATGGCCAGATTATTCTTTAAGGAAGTGGTTCATTTACATGGTGTGCCCAAGTCTATTACCTTATATAAGGATAGCAAATTTTTGGGGCATTTTTGGCGGACTCTGTGAAAGCTGTTTGATTCATCTTTGAATTTTGGTAGTACAGCTCACCCACAAATTGATAGGCAAATAGAGGTGGTTAATAGAACTCTGGGAAACTTGATTTGAAGCATTTATGGAGATAAGCCGAAGCAATGGGATGTTGCTTTATCACAAGCAGAGTTTGCTTATAATAATGCAGTTCATAGTTCTATTGGTAGGTTGCCTTTTTATGTTGTTTATACAAAGGCGCCTTAGCATACTCTGGATTTGGTACAGATGCCTAAGCAAGCAGATAAAAGTGTAGTAGCGGATTACATGGCTAAACAAATTGTAGAAGTATATCATGAAGTCAAACAGAAGCTGGAGGAAGCTAATCAGAAGTATAAAGCTACAACAGATAAACACAGGCAAAAGCAGATGTTTGCAGTAGGTGATCAAGTCATGATTTTTCTTCGTAAAGAGCGATTATCAGCTAGATCTTACAGTAAATTACAGTCAAAGAAGTATGGACCTTATGCTGTCAGCAAGAAGATCAACGATAATGCTTATGTTATAGACCTTCCACATAGTATGGGCATATCCAACACTTTTAATGCTGCTAATTTGTCACCGTTTCATGAGTCCACAAAGCCGTTATATCCAAATTCTGATTTTAACTGAAGGACGAGTTCTTTTCAAGTGGAGGAGAATGATGCGGAATTTATTAGTGGTGCGTTTCTAGACCGATTGGATAGGTAGAAGTCCAAACGAAAAGCGAAACGGTAATGCGACTAGAAACGACAGACCCGATCGATGACATCGGATCGAGTTTAAATTCTATCGGTTAAAGCAAAACAGTGTTTTGAACACAACACATAGCCTTTGGCTGTGATGTACGATGGATTTTGGCGATTTGAGATCGTTTAAATGAGTTTTTCTATTATTTTAATATTTTTTATGAGTTAATTTTAAAAAAAAAGCAGTTTCCTAATTTTGATGTTATATGCTTTCCAATTTTAGTAGGGTTATATTTATGGGTATATAAGCTTATTTAAGGATTTGTTTTGACATTTAGAACGTTATTATCAATATTGAATTTCGAGATTTCTCTCTCTCTAAGTAAGGTTTTGTTTGAATTATTCGTTGAACGTTGCGTTAGAAGTAATACATATATATATACACCATAAGTGTCCAAGGATCTGGGATCTATAAAGAGAAGAGAAATAAGTGTAGAAGATATCTTCTAAGTATATTTATAATTTGATTTATTCCACGAAGTCTCCAAATAAAATCTCTATAAAAACAATTTAAACAAATAGAAATATTATATATGTCGGTTGGAGTAGAAAAGGCTCTACGGAAGGCTAAAATAAATAGTAAGATGGAATATATATATTCAACACAGAAAGAGATTAAGTAGATTAAATTAAATAAAATGACGCGCATTGAATATAATAAAAATGCCGTATGCTAAATAAAGTATGACAAATAAAATAATTAGAAATTCTAAACCAACCATGTAGGTGGTATTACTAAGCAAGTATATATGCAAAAAATTAAAGTACAGACCTTCCACAGGCGGTTCGACCTGCCGTTTGTGGGGTATGTAATTGTAAATGCAAGAGAAAATAGAAATGATTCTGATATATATAACAATATTGAAAGATTACAACAATACGAAAATATTACACAATGAGAATATTGAAATACAAGTGCAATATAAGAAAATTTCTTTGGTAGAAATTCTCCCGTTGCTCAGACTATTATGTAGTCTAGAACGACAAGATTTTCTACACTGTAAGGACTAGAAAAGGTTCGAAAGATCTTAAAAATGGATTAAGATCTTTGCAGGGGTGTAGAAACTTACTTGTTATCGAAGGCTATAGAAATTTTTTGAGATATGAAATCTCTTATTCTCTAAAGGTTAGAAAGAAAGGTGGAAAGGGAGAAGGTTTCTAATGCCAGAGGAGAAAGGCTTCTGAAGGTTTTTCTGAAGGATGCCTTTCAGAATGAAAGAAGGTCTCCTTTTATAAGCTGGATTATACTTTGTAGCAAATAGTGATAAGTGCATAGTGATACAAAGAATAGTGATCGAGAAAAAGATGTTCACGAATTTCTTGTAGCAAATAGTGAACAGTAGAAAAAGTTGAAGACAGAAGAAAAGTTGATGGGTTGCTAACAGACTCCTTTCGGCGCTGACGGTCTTCTTCTTTTCTTCTTAGAAATTATGGAGATCTCAGAATCTGGAGAGATCTTCTGCAGGTTCAAGATATTCTTCTTCATCATCATCCTCGTCTTTTACACTTCCCCAATTGCGAGGAATAGTGCTTATTCCGAGGATGCCATAGCAGTCATCTTCATTGGAATTTCCGCTATGGTGAGATTGTGATGAGCCTGCTTCTTCTAGATCAGAAAGGGCTTGCTTCAGCATCCCGGTTAGTTGTTGATGGGATTTAGCTAAGGCTAGTCGAGAAAGCATAAACCCCTTATCGTGCAGAAAAGGAGTAATATCTTCACTAGTAATGGGTTTATCACCCCTAGAAATTAGCCATTCCGTCACTGCTTGTCTGGTGGCCTTATGGAAAAATTTGAAACCGTCCCACCATTTGACTTTAAATCGTCGTATAAGGATGGGGATATTGGTTTCTGGAGATTTTCTATATTCAAAGTACCATCTAGTGACCCAAGAAAGTCCAAAGTAGTAGAAAAAGAGAAACAACTTCGGGAAATTCTTTTCAAATGGTTGTGGGGTGAATCTTTCTAGAAAGAGTTCATAACTGGGTTGGATTCTGGGATGGATAACTTCGTCAGTTGGTCCCAAATGATCCCACCAACGAATGAACCAGTAAGGGATGGAATTGATGTCAAAATTTTCAAAATAGAACAGCCAAGTATGGGTGTTGTTGGCGTTCTTGATCCGTAGTGTTCCACCAGGCTTGTTGGTAGTCAAAATATGAAAAGGAAGTTCTATATGGTAGAGCTTCATTTGTTTTGGTGGTTAATTTTTTCAAGCCTCGGGGGTCAGGCTTCCATTGGGAAGGGTGAATGACCCTATGAATTATAGCTTTAGTAAATTTACGTGACCTTTATCGAGAAAAAGTGTTTAAAGGTCACAGAATTTGTTTCTTCCAAAATTCTTTCATAAAATTCTCTAGTTTTAAAAATATCATGTGGTGTGTAAAGAAAGTTTTCAGAAAACATGTTTTTTGCAAAAACATATGGGTTTGCATTATAAAAACCATTTTCAGCATTGCGACGTTTTGAAAAATGGTTTTATGAATGAATTTTGATTTTGGGGTGGCTTGGGTCGATTGGATTACCACCTCACTAGAAATTATATTTCCCTTAGCCTTTTGTGTGGCTAAAGGTGAGGGATCTGGATTCACAATGGCGAGAGAGGGGTTGTGTCTCGGCTATTAAAGGCTTGTTGAAGAAGTTGTAAAGCTTCTTCTTTAGAAAGTCAAGTTATATCAAACCGTGTAGATCCGTAAAGGGGTTTTGTTTCAGAAATGGGTTCTTCCTTGGCCTGGTTAGAAATTGTAGTAATATTTAGGGATGGTTTCGATGGTGACTGGGTAGTTGCCTGCAGCCATGTTCTTATGTTGGTAAGGCCAGGGGACCTTTTTTCAAAAACTGTAGAAGAGGATTCTGCTATTTGCTTGCCTTTATCCCTCCTGGTAGGTTTGTTGGGAGGTTTTGGAGGCATTTTCCCTGCAAAAATTCTCGAGTGAGAAAGTCTGGGAGAGAATTCGCAGAACCATTAATGAATTCTATATCAAAATCAAAAACAGAAAGAATGGCTTGCCATCTAGCAAAAATTTGTTTGGAAGCAATATTTTGAACATCTTTCTGCAAAACATCTTTTGCAGATTTGTAATCTATTCTTAATAAAAATTTTTGGTTCAAAAGATCTCCTTGAAATTTGGAGATAAAAAGCACAATAGCAAGAATCTCCTTTTTAATGGTAGAGTAGTTCTTTTAGCAATCATTCCAATGTTTAGAGACAAACTGAACAATTTGTTCTTTATTGTCTTTAGATTGCTTGAGAATTCCTCCATAACCAATATCAGAAGCATCAGTTTCAACTATTTTGAAAGCATGAGGATCAGCGAGATGTAAGCAAGGAATTTCCTTGATAGTTCGCTTGATTTGCCTTACAATATCTGTATGAACCTACGTCCATGGTGGAGGGTCTCTTCTGAGCCTCTGATGGAGCGGTTTACAGATTATATTAATGCGGGGAAAGAAATCAATAATATAATTTAAACTTCCGAGAAATCTTTGCAATTGATTTTTATCTCTGATTTCATCAGGAAATTTTTCAGAAAATACTATTGATCTCTCAATAGGAACAATGGTTCCTTGATGAATGAAATGTCCTAGAAAACGAATTTTTGTTTTAAAAAGGGAAATTTTAGTAGGTGAGACGACTAAACCATTTTCTTTCACAATGTGAATAAAATGATTAATATGCTTGAAATGTTTGTTTATAGATGTAGAAAATATTAAAACATCATCAATATAGACAATAATATAATCAGAGCAATGATTAAAAATTTCATTCATAATCCTTTGAAATTCAGAAGGGGCATTTTTTAAACCAAAGGGCATGACATTCCATTCATATTGGCCAAAAGGGACAGTAAAGGCTGTCTTGTACCGATCCTTTTCGCTAATCTGAATTTGCCAAAATCCTGATTTCATGTCGAATTTAGAAAAGATTTTCGCATCATAAAGTCTATTTAACAAATCTTTTTTATTAGGAATTGGATATCTTATCCATTTTAAAGCAGTATTTAAGGGTTTATAATTTATAACTAATCTTGGAACTCCACTTTCTAGTTCAGCATTTTTGTTGACATAGAAAGCAGAGCAACTCCAAGGGGACTGACTTTTCCTAATAAGCTTCTTCTCAAGAAGTTCCTGTATTTCCTTTTGACAGAAATTTAGAACTTCGTGATTCATTTGAGAAGGCCTAGCTTTAGTAGGAATATTTTTCTCAGAAAATTCTGGTTCGTAAGGTAAATCAACTATGTGACTTTTGCGCGACCAAAATGCATTTGGGATATTAGAACTTATAGAATTCTTGATTTGTTTTTCAAGATCAGAAATTCTTTTTTGAAGACTTGGTTCAGAAAGGGTTTTCTCAATCCTTTTGTACTCAAGATCTTCTTTCAAAAATTGTAAATGAGATTCTTTGCTTTGGATAACGCAATTAATCTCGGAAATAGAATGTTCTTGGAGGGTATTCAAGTTTCTGGTTTGGGGTTTAGAAATGAAATCGAAACACACCTTTTTTCCTAAGGTTTTTGTTTCAATTCCCTTTTCAGTAACTTTAAAAGGTTGAAGCAAGTTTATGAAAGGTGATCCCAAAATAACATTTTGTTTAATGTTTTTCACCAGAAGGAAGGGAGTTTTGAAAGAAACTTGGTCTTTTACAACCTCTGCTTCAGGGAGTCTGGAATTTATTTTCAACTTATCTCCTGAGGCTGATTTTAAAGACTGATATGTTTTTTCAAAATACTTGGTTGGAATAAGTCCTTCTTTTCTACAATTAAGATCTGCTCCAGCATCAAAAAGGGCTGTGTTGTTTCTAAAACAAATTCATTTTGGATCTTTATAGAAATATTGATAAACCATTTTCTGGTAGTAATTTCAGAAAGCATTAAAAGAAAATTTGTATTAGAAGAAGAAGGTATTTGAGGAATCTCATCATTTTCTTCTGAAATTTCTTCCTTTTGTTTTTCTTTAAGATTCTTTAATTTAATATTCAAAATGTCCTTTTGCACATAAATTTGAGCTGCTTTGAGCTCTTGAATTTCTTGCTTTTGTTTATTGATTTCAAAAGTAAGATCACTGATAGAAACGGATTTAGAAACTTGTTTCTTTGCTCTATTAAGAATAGTAGAAATATTGTAAGGATTATCAAAATGAACAGAAGGCTTTGGGTTTTGGAAGTTATTCAAATATTTTATTTTTGTTTCAGGGTCAGAAATTTGATCAAAAGTTTGCAAGAAGATTTCTTCTTCTTTTGTCAAAACATTTATTTCAAAATCATTTTGTCCTTCTTCACTTTCTGAAGAAGAAGTTTCTAAATCATAAATTTGCAATCCTTCTTCAAAATCAGATTCATCAGAAGAACTCTCATCAGTTTCAATCATTAATTGATTGAGCTGACGGATTGTTTCTTCGTCTAAATCTAATTCATTGACTTTTTTACTGATTTTGCAAAATCGAGAAGTGTGGCCTTTCTTGCCACAGTTATAGCAAGTGATGTCTTTTAAACCCTTTTTTGATTTTTTGGTTTTTTCAAAATTATCATTTTCTTTTCTTTTGGAAATCCTTTTGTTAGAAAATTTTTTGTCAAATTTCTTTTTATAGTGTTTTTTATAGAATTTTTTGTGTTCTTTCTTTTTAGAGAAGCATTTTCCAGAACACTTTGATTTTTCAAAAGATTCAAAAGATGGATCATATTGGGCACAAAAATCTTCTAAACCTTTCTTCGAAAGTTTTCGTTCTTTCTTAATCTGCTTTTGGAGACGAATATTGGTACACATTTGTGTTCCAATTTTATAAACATAAGAGGTTAATTCGCCATAAGAAAGATGGTCATATGGAATTATATTTCCATATTCTTCTCTTATCTTACTGCGAACTTGTTCTCCTATAAGTTTAGGCAGACTAGCAAGAAATTTTTCTTTCCAGAAAGATTGATTGCAATCAGTTCTCTGAAGAACTCTCTGCAGAAATATCTCTTTATATTCTCGGAATTCTCCTAAAGATCTGCATTTCATATTGGACAAGAGATCTTGGTTTTTATCGAGAATATGGGAGGAATCTCCTAGAAAATGCTGGGATATAGAAAATATTAAAGTGTTGACAGCATCTTGGATGGGTTGATCATCTTCATCCAGGATGTTTTGACCAAAAGGGTCGAGTTTATGAGCATTCAAAATTTGAGACCTTTGCTCTTCGGTTAGGTAGTTATCCCACCATCCTTTAAGCTGGCCTGAAATCCGCTATTAAAAGATATATGCAATGTAATGATCAAAAGTATCGGGAATTGTCTTATAGGTGTTTGCAAGCATAACCATTTGGGTCAGAATATTTACAAGATTCTGTTCAGAAACACCATCTATATTCCATTCATAGATAGCATCAGAAGAATACTTATTCTGAATTTTAGAAAATGTTTCTTCTGTGAGGATATCAGGAGGAGTAGCACGAGAATACTAAAGTTTTTGGGGATCCTTCCAGGTGATACGATTTATCTCTGGAAGAGACTCAGTGTCAGATTTATCAAGAAGATTGATTTGATTAGATGCCTCAACTCGATCTGGAGTATCTTTGACACTCAGATTTTGTATTAAAGGAGTATATAAAACTATAGGATTTTTAGGAATCAAAACTGCTTTTCCTTTGAGGAGTCTTTTTCTATCCTCTAAGGCCTTGGCAAAATCAAAACTGGGATTTTTTGGGATTACAAAATTCTTAAAAAGAGGAGGTTTTAAATCCTTTTTTGGAATTGTTATAGAAGTGGATGAAAAACTATTTTGAGTAAGATTTTCAATTCGATCAAGTTGTTTTCCTATGATGTGAAGATGTTGATTAGAAAAATTATTTTGTTCAACAATCTTCTTGATTCCTACACCGTCTGAATCAGAAGCGGTTTTGAATGGAGAGGCTATTATTTCAGTCTCTTGATGTTCTATTTTGATTTTTCTAAGAGGGGGATGATTAGACTCAATGACATGGCCATCGTCTAATTTCCACTTATAAAATTGGTCCAAAACAAAAATCTGTTTTTCTTTTAGAAATATATTTTCAAGCCAATCAAAGAAGAATACTTCGACTTCATGTTGGTACATGTAATCATAATATTCTTTTTTGATTTCTAGAGCCTGGTTGCGAAAATTATCAAAGAACCATTCTCTGATTTGTCTGTTTTCAAAAGAATTGAATTCTTTATTTAGAACGATTTTATTAGGTTCAAAAACTATTTCCAAAACATTGATTTCAGGGTCTTCCATTTCGGAAGGAGTGGGATCAGGAAAATCAGGAGTATATTGATAAACCGGTCTGGAGATTCCCGACCTATTGTCTATACCACTGATATTCGGAAGAGGAGGAGCACTTGCTGATGCTTCCTCAGGATTATTTAAGGGGATATTAGGAGTAATATCTACTGACCTTCGAGAAGAAGTAGAGTGCCATGAAGGAATAGATCTGATATTACAAGAATTTCTAGGAATATCTATTGATCTTCTAGCAAATTGGATAGTTACTCTTCCTTCGGGGTGTTGGATAATATTGGTAGGATCAAAATTTTGAACGACTGGCTGGGGAACAAGATTTTCTAATTCCCATTGATCCGGAAGAGTTATTTGATTCCAAGGAATTGTCCTAGGAATGGTAGTGTTTGCTCTAGAAATATCAGTTTGCAAAAGAAGAGTTTCACGATTGGAATTCAGTTTAAAAGCTTTACTTCCAAAAGCAGAATTCAAAACCTTGTAATAAACTCTGTAAATAAGAGCTATTGGGATAGAACCTTCAGCTATAGAGTAATTATGAGTTTTTATTTGAAGAGTGAGGGATTTCAAAATATTTTTGTCTTTGAGAGAGACTGTAAGACCTGGTCGACTATCAAAGTGAATTGGTCCGCTGCAAAGACTAGTTTCTACAGCTCCAAGAATGGATTCATCGTATTTTAGAAGTCTCGTATCTCTCAAAATAAGGAGTAAGGAAGTATCTAAACCTTCTTTGGTAAGGGGTTTTGCACCAACCTGTACCAAACCTATATGCATATAGTTCCATTTCTGGGAATGTTTCTTTATAGAATCCTTATTCAAAAGTTGTATTGAAGCAAAAGAGTTAGAAAGTGGTACGTCTCTTTCTTCAGTAACAATGACATAGTCATTATTTCCAAAAAGTTTAAACTTAGAATGTTCATAAATTTTATCAAGCTTGACTTTAGGAATAATCCAATTTTCAATAGACTTATTGAAATCTTCTATATTTATTTCTTCTCTATTTATGGGTCCTTGATCAAAAGACATTTGTGATAAAGAACTAGAAGAAGACTCAGATCTTCTTAATAAATTCATTGCATAAGACTACTTTTTTCTTTTTGATAGATATCGGTGAAGCTTACCAACGGACTTACTACTCCTCCTAGGCTTTACTGCCTGGAACACTTCCTGTGAAATCTCTATCAAAAAGACCACCACGAATGTAATCGCCTTAACTGAGGAGAGAGAGAGAGATCAGACCAGTCAATAAAGTGGGCTGGTGGGGACACGTGTCGCGATCCTACGCGGTTTCCCATTTTGCCCTTGATCCGACGGTCCTCGTTTGTCTTTATCCAATAAGTCAAGGGCAAAGTGGTAATTCAATAATTTCAATTTCTTTTTCACTTATTTTAGTCCTCAATTATTGCCCAAAATTGTCCAAAATTCGGAATTCCCAATACAGGGTCGAGGGGCAAAATGGTAATTTTCCGGTCTCGGGCGAAATTTCAATTTTCGCACATACGCGTTCCATATATGCGTGGCCAACATAATATGGCGTCGGAATCGCGAAATTCACTTTCTAAGTCCTCGAAAATCGACTGCGAAGTTCCGGGAATAAAATAATATTATTTTTCCAATTTTCGTCGAAATTCCCGTTTTTGTCCAAAACCACTCTAAATGTGTGTGGCCACCCCAAAATGACCTTGGCCGCGAAAAATAACTTCAAACGGCCTTGAATCCAAAATTTTGCCCATCTACAAAATCAGAATTTTTCCGGCCCCGGACGAAATCTATTTTTTGCGAAATGGGTGGCCCCAAGGTTGGCCAAGCCAAAAACGTCATCGACCGCCCAAAATTATCACTTTCAAAATTCTCGATTCCCGGGCCCGAATTCCAAGAAATGACTAAAATTGACCAATCGCAACTTTAGCTTATCTCTGGCTAACGGGTGGCTCATTAGGATTACGCGCTCTCGACCCGTGACCGACACTAAGTCAAATCACGTTTAAGTTTGCTCGAACCAAGAAGACCTCGATTGTCATATAATTACGAGGGTCTGTCACTAATGCTCTTTGGACACGATCAATCAAATAGACCGGTCTCGGTTGGCTCAAAACATTCCCTCGTCAATCCATATGGTCGAAGATCGAACCAAGGTCAAGTTCTTTGGTCGTGCGAACTCAATTCTGTACTGGCCTTACCCCTAAGGTTAGCATCCCGAGAATGCGCGGGTCCCGGGTGAGATCTCACTATAGTGCATTGATCAATTTCATTTCCTAAATCCCAGGAAAAGGATCGAAAATTCAGACTGTTACAATTTTTCCCCCCTAATAAAAATTTCGTCCTCGAAATTTACAACTATACCTGCTATCCAAATAGATGGGGATAATGACGTCTCATAATTCCTTTCTCCTAAATGGTACCTTTGGTCCTGTAATAATCCCAAGCATCTTTAACCAACGGGACCGTCTTATTCCTTAAAACTGGTTCTTTCCCATTTTCCCCTAAAATCCAACATACACATTCCCAACATATCCTCTACAGTCCATATAGTCCTTCCAAACTAGCCATTCAATCAAATCTCTTACTTATATCCTGTCAACAGTGCAACTATCGAGGTTCCTTCTCGACTCCTTACAACCTCAAATCTAAGGTATCTAGCCGGACTAAACTGAATCACTCGATACTGCATTCCACCACAGCATTCTGTCCGACTAACCAATTCAAGCCTACAATCAAACTGAAATCACACATAACCAACAAAGCCAAATCTATTCCGCTTTCTACACCACCAAACACCATTTCACGGTCTAAACATCCCAACAGCATACATATCTCATTAACTATAGCAGCTACAGCCTCAGCAGCTTGGGCGGTCGCATTATCTCGCTTTTGGGCTTGCCTTTGCATCATATTCCCAATTCTCGGTAACACCCTAAGAACTCCTTCCATTCGCGGATCTTCCGCAAGCCTAACATCAGCTCTGGGGTCCACTGCAGCTCCAACATCAACTCCAGGGTTCCCTACCACTCTAGCACCCATATCAATATCCTCTACGGCTCTAGCTCTAGCACGACCTCGACCCTGTACTCCTCTTCCTGCACCCCTTCTTGTACCTCTTCCTGCACCTCTTCCTTGGCTACTCATTGTATCAGTTTCCTACTATTCTCCTACCTGCTATAAGTCCACACGGGTATCAGAGGTCTAGGCCAACTACACTAGTCTAAATCCTAAGCACAAAACTCGACAAGCAGCACTCAACAACCAACAACCCACCATCAAATCAATCACCTAATATCAAGCCAACATCACCAAGCACTCAACAGGGTTCTCGCACTCACCTCAAGTCCTGCCGCACCTTCGGCTCAACCATCATTATAACCACAACATCACAATCATGATAAATCACTCAGCAATCACAGACGCGTACTCACAAAACACGCACAATCAACATAAACATGCATTTACAAAGGGCTCCCTAACTAGCTACCCTGAAGTCGTCGCTCCTTATCACTTCAGGTCTCGACCTTGCTAGTATCGAGCTAACCTTACTCTGATACCAATTCAAAATGGGGATGTCACGCCCCGAACCCCCCATCGAGCTCGCGACATCCCCTGCTCCGGTCGAATTTGTGCGACGTCCCAGGAACGTCGCCGACCCAACCCAAATATCAGAGCCACATGCGGAAGCGAACAACAAAACCCCGGACAAATAATGACGAAAACGGGGTAGAACAACAGAACAATCCAGCAACCACATATTCATACAACACCAAATATACAAATATCATATTACATACATGTACAACAAATCAACATTCGGAATCACCGTCATAACACAAGATCAGGGTCTGGTTAACTTAACTTTCCTATCGGATATCCCAAGTTATACAACCCCTAAAATGCCCTGGGGAAAAACCTAAGGGTCGCCCTTCTCCAATCTGCCTCGATTCTTCGGGCTTGAGCCTCGGACACTCACTGCAGTTCCACCGCACCAAAAACGGTTCCTCGAACTTCAAAAAAGAGGAGGCGGACTTCCCGGTCTAAGGTCAAGGTCTCAAAGTGGCGGTTATACAACCGTGAGACGAATCTCAATAAGTGTACAACCCCAAATCCCACGTAGGCACTCACGTATCGCCAGATTTAAAAACACGCGTAACACCGACCATGAATTAAGATAACAACCACACACGACCCTACTTTGAATCCAACATACACGTCCCTCGCACGTTAGTCAACCCACACAGCCAGTATGCCATAAAAATACATCACAGCCCGCGCGATGCCCCGATTATAGAGCAAAACCCACTTGGGCACGTCCCCATACCATGCCTAGCGCTTTTTACCCCATAATCGAGCATCACACCACGCTTACAAACACACTCGCACACCAACTCACACCAGCGTCACTTTCTCAAACATCGCACCTCAAGCCAATTCCGCTCATTCTCAACTTGTCCACCACTACCGCGCTCGCGTAAAAGCGCATCGAATAGCGGTCTTCGACCTCGTCGGCATCGTCACCCCGTCGGACCGGGCATCGTCACCTCGTCAGGGACGGCATCGTCCCGCGTAACGTACACGCCTCAGGACGGAATCCTACACACACTTTCCTTCTACCGCGCCCACGTAAAACACATCAGGCCAACGGTCTTCTGACCACGTCAGGCATCGTCACCCCGTCGGGCCGGGCATCGTCACCTCGTCAGGGACGGCATCGTCCCGCGTAAACGTACACGCCTCAGGACGGATCCTTTCCAACCAATTCCACATTTCCATACCCTCGTTCCACTCAAGCCACACTTACACACGGTCAACAGTCGCACGACCAAACATACACACCTCACACGCATTCATAGCCACGCACCAATTCACATCTCACGTACACTTCACAAACACACTTTCTCGTCATACGAATACACCACACGACCATACACATTTAACACGTGAATTCAATGCGCATTCACACTACCACACCGCCACACCTCACGGCCACATACACATGGCACACAGCCATGTCATATTCAGCCCAACACATAATCCCGATCCAGCCAACAAATCACAAACAACACAATTGATCAATTAAGCACAATCAAGCCATAACAATTCCACTCAATCACACAAATGAATCCCGATCGATCCACAATATCACTGCCCTATCCAAATCTACTAAACCTCAATTTTTCATTGCCAAATCAGTCCGTAACCAAATAAATATGCAGCCTCTAATTCAGTCTCCAAACAGTCACAATAATTCCAATCAATTATACAAATTAACTGCGATCGCTCCACACATCACAGCCATCATCGAGCCTACAAATCCTCACCAATTTCTTCGCCAAATCAGTCCCCAAATCAGCCCACGACAACCAAATACCAGCCTTCATCTCAGCCCCCAAAACAGCCACATAAACCCCTAAACCGAACCCTAAATAGTGATCGAAATCCCATCGAAATAAATAGTAAACGAATTCCAAAAATTCTAAATTTTGGATATGTCATAAAAAACATCTTGATCAACATTTCTTATGAAGAACACGAAATCCGGTTCAATTTGCAACCATGCCTTTTTGTCCCTTGAAATCAGACCAAAATCAGTTCGCTCAAACAGATCGTTTTGTCCTCAAAATACATTTATTTCAACACACAAATCACCTTGAAAAGCTTTGAAATTTTTATATGTTATAGCCACGAATGTCTCCAACAATTTTTGTGAAGGAAGTATTTTGAAAATAGGCCTGGAAAAATTTATAAAAATTTGAACAGACCCGAAGGTCGGATGAACAGTAAATCGGGCAGTTTTATTTCGGTCCAAAGAGGGACTTCCGAATGGCATCAAATGATTTCCAAAAATTCCCAAATTAAAATATGTTATACTTCAAGATGTTAAAAACAACTTTTATGAAGAAAACTTCCTCAAATTCGGGCCACATAAGTCACAGTAAAAATAACAAAAACCAGCGACGCGGCAGCACCCTAACTGGAAATCAGCCAACACACACCACCGAGCAAACCAGCCACTAAATTCACCCTAAACCGAGCCATAAACAAGCCTAACAATACCCAAGGTCCTAGGCGACATTTGGGCAGGTCACTTACCTAAGAAAGGCGAGAAGAACGGGCTGAACGGGCGAAACAGCAGCAGCAGCAGCAACAATAATGGGAGAAAATGGCTAAGGAAGAGAATGAAGGAAGAAAGGAGGAGGAGGAAAACGTGGGGGAGGTTCTGGCCAAATGAGAGGTGAGGAGAGAGAGAGAGATCAGACCAGTCAATAAAGTGGGCTGGTGGGGACACGTGTCGCGATCCTACGCGGTTTCCCATTTTGCCCTTGATCCGACGGTCCTCGTTTGTCTTTATCCAATAAGTCAAGGGCAAAGTGGTAATTCAATAATTTCAATTTCTTTTTCACTTATTTTAGTCCTCAATTATTGCCCAAAATTGTCCAAAATTCGGAATTCCCAATACAGGGTCCAGGGGCAAAATGGTAATTTTCCGGTCCAGGGGCGAAATTTCAATTTTCGCACATACGCTGCTTTCATATATACGTGGCCAACATAATATGGCGTCGGAATCGCGAAATTCACTTTCTAAGTCCTCGAAAATCGATTGCGGTTCCGGAATAAAATAATATTATTTTTTCAATTTTTGTCGAAATTCCCGTTTTTGTCCAAAACCACTCTAAATGTGCGTGGCCACCCCAAAATGACCTTGGCCACGAAAAATAACCTCAAACGGCCTTCGAATCCAGCCCCGGTACCCACAGGGGCAAAATTGTAATTTTTCCTGCCCCGGACCGAAATCCATTTTTTTGCAGAAATGGGTGGCCCCAAGGTTGGTCAAGCCAAAAACGTCATCGGCCGCCCAAAATTATCACTTTCAAAATTCTCGATTCCCGGGCCCGAATTCCAAGAAATGACTAAAATTGACCAATCGCGACTTTAGCTTATCTCTGGCTAACGGGTGGCTCATTAGGATTACGCGCTCTCGACCCGTGACCGATACTAAGTCAAATCACGTTTAAGTTTGCTCGAACCAAGAAGACCTCGATTGTCATATAATTGCGAGGGTCTGTCACTAGTACCCTTTGGACACGATCAATCAAATAGACCGGTCTCGGTTGGCTCAAAACATTCTCTCGTCAATCCATATGGTCGAAGATCGAACCAAGGTCAAGTTCTTTGGTCGTGCGAACTCAATCCTGTACTGGCCTTACCCCTAAGGTTAGCATCCCGAGAATGCGCGGGTCTCGGGTGAGATCTCACTATAGTGCATTGATCAATTTCATTTCCTAAATCCCGGGAAAAGGATCGAAAATTCAGACTGTTACACCAACTGACGAAGTTATCCATCCCAGAATCCAACCCAGTTATGAACTCTTTCTAGAAAAATTCACCCCACAACCATTTGAAAAGAATTTCCCGAAGTTGTTTCTCTTTTTTCTCTTTGCTTGGACTTTCTTGGGTCACTTGGATGGTACTTTGAATATAGAAAATCTCCAAAACCAATATCCCCATCCTTATACGACGATTTAAAGTCAAATGGTGGGACGGTTTTCAAATTTTTCCATAAGGCCACCAGACAAGCGGTGGACGGAATGGCTAATTTCTAGGGGTGATAAACCCATTACTAGTGAAGATATTACTTCTTTTCTGCACGATAAGGGGTTTATGCTTTCTCGACTAGCCTCATTAAATCCATCAACAACTAACCGGGATCTTTGAAGCAAGCCCTTTTTGATCTAGAAGAAGCGTGGCTCATCACAATCTCACCATAGCTGAAATTCCAATGAAGATGACTGCTATGGCATCCCTGGAATAAGCACCATTCCTCGCAATTGGGGAAGTGTAAAAAACGAGGATGATGATGAAGAAGAAGATCTTGCACCTGCAGAAGATCTCTCCAGATTCTGAGATCTCCATAATTTCTAAGAAGAAAAGAAGAAGATCGTCAGCGCCGAAAGGAGTCTGTTAGCAAACCTATCAACTTTTCTTCTGTCTTCAACTTTTTCTATTGTTCACTATTTGTGACAGTAAATTCGTGAACATCTTTTCTGGTCACTATTCACTGTATCATTGTGCACTTATCACTATTTGCTACAGTATAATCCAGCTTATAAAAGGAGACCTTCTTTCATTCTGAAAGGCATCCTTCGGAAAAACCTTCAGAAGCCTTTCTCCTCTAGCATTAGAAACCTTCTCCCTTTCCACCTTTCTTTCTAACCTTTAGAGAATAAGAGATTTCATATCTCAAAAAATTTCTATAGCCTTCGATAACAAGTAAGTTTCTACACCCTGCAAAGATCTTAATCCATTTTTAAGATCTTTCGAACCTTTTCTAGTCCTTACAGTGTAGAAAATCTTGTCGTTCTAGACTACATAATAGTCTGAGCAACGGGAGAATTTCTACCAAAGAAATTTTCTTATATTGCACTTGTATTTCAATATTCTCATTGTGTAATATTTCCGTATTGTTGTAATCTTTCAATATTATTATATATATCAGAATCATTTCTATTTTCTCTTGCATTTACAATTACATACCCCACAAACGGCAGGTCGAACCGCCTGTGGAAGGTCTGTACTTTAATTTTCTGCATATATACTTGCTTAGTAATACCACCTACATGGTTGGTTTAGAATTTCTAATTATTTTATTTGTCATACTTTATTATATATATATAAAGGTGCGGTTATATAGAAAGACTATGAGAAACAATAAAGAAGTGCATTATAGGTGATCTACCAATTAGACAAAGCAGTAAACACGGGCATGCAATGAGAGTTCCTAAAATGGCCTGCCAAACATTATGTGACAAAAGAATCGTAAATATTACTGTAATTATGGGGTTTATAAAGCTAAACATTCTAAACATAAGTCAACATATAAGCTAAAGAAACAACTGTCTCGCATAATAGTACAAGTGTAGTGCTGAAGAAGCACCTCTGAGATACATGTAAATACAGTACGACGACGAACAAGTTGATGTGAGCTCAGGCAACGTAGGATATACCGATGGGCGTAACTCAATAGACGGGATGTCACGATAGTAACGTCCCTCCCTGGGTGTAATTTTGAGTTCCAATCAGCAACCTACACAAGAAACGGCACATACAAGATCATTAAATTATTATTCGAGCAGTAACAAAATGATAAGATGGAAAAATCTTCATCAATCACCCAGCTGGTTCAAGCAACTTAACTGTCTTCTTTTTTCTTTTCCATCCTCCCATTTTTCAAACACAGCTTGTCATTGTCCGAGTTTCAGTTGTAGGAGAAGCATAAAAAACATTCAAATTGCTAAAAGTACTCCAAGCAAAAGGAAGGCAGAGTTCACTAATAATTGAGCAACTTTCTCGTTATCATATAACTCTGCCTACTGAATATAACATACAAAAATGACTCACGATATCACAAGTCGTAGTCATTGTCGCCCAGGTGTAGTCATTCTTCAGTGCTCACTTAGGTATCTTAGGCGATTCATTTCAGTACTTCTAACCATACCCAAAAAGATAAGGGAAAAAAATTGGCAGCACTCCATGGGGTTAGAAAAATGACCCACGCCCAGATGTTCTTACCATGTCAAGGGGAGACATGTTCTCCAAGCTGCAAACAGCGCGCAAAGGGCAAATGCACGAGCAAATGCACGATGGCCTGGCACGAGTTTGTCTCACAGCAATCAGCAATTAAGAAAACCAATCATCTCTCCCTCTGAGACCAAACAACAAGACACCCTAAAAGGACTCGAGGATCAAGAACAACACGATTCCGCCCGACGAACCACAACGAACTCATCCATCGAGATTCCGGAACCAAAAAACAACAAAGTGCGCAAGCGTCTTCCGAAGGAACAAGGGAATCGAGACCGGTCAGACTTACTCCGCTGAGGGAATCGAGGCAGCATTTGGCGACGTCGACCAGAGCCATGATCACCACGAGCCTCGCGCGCACAAACGTCCAACGTCAGTTTCGAGAGAACCGATTGAGATCAGCGGTGCGAGAGACAGAGATCCAGATCACCTTGGCGACGACGGCGGTCATGGGGATCAGCAGAGGTCGAGGAAGACGATTGGAGGAGGAGGGCCTGCGAGGCAGATCGTTGCCGCGATTGGGTTTTTCTTCTCCTGAAGAAAGCTCGAGGGGTGAGCATCGAACCGGCTGAACCGGGGGGCATCTAAAGCGGTTCGAACCGGTCCTTCCGATGACGCTAGGTGATGTTGTTTCTCCCCGACCGCTGACATATAAATCTTCGTTAAGGGTGAGCATAGTTTAGTGATTCCAACCCTAGAATTGAGAATTGTCAACTTCCAAAAAATTGAAATTGGGAGTCGCCCGTTGGTTCCATGGAACTGGTCTCACCAAGCTTCACACGTCGACATTGTAATATTCAACAAAGAAATTACACAAAAATACAACTTCATTCAAGTTAAGACATTGCTCTTCGAGTTAAGAACTTCCTAACATGCAAGAGCCAAGGATTGAAAAGTGGAAACCTTCGCCTGTTGTTCGAACTTTTCAAATATGACCGCATAAAGACATTGTGCCAAGAACTTTCTAACAAGCCAGAGCGAAAGACGTTACTGTAGTTACATTTAGGGGTGTCTTTTAACTTTCCAAGTCATATAGCACTGCACTGTTACGAATGGGCAAAAGCTGACAGTGAACTTCAACAAAATGAGTTGAATTATTTCAAGCTTTACGAGCTGTGAAAATGGTAGAACCTGTACAACACACACATATTATAATCTTCCGTCAACGGTGAACTTCAACAAAATGAGGGGATAATCTCATTGCTTGCTATTTATTAGCACTTTGTCACCAGCTCATCTAGTGGACTAGCACAGTATCAAGTTATCCATGGCGTCAACCGAGAAGAGTAAGAGAGTGAGAGTACTAAGCGAGTTACGTTTAGGGATTTAGGATTTTTCTTTTTTTAATTAAAAATAAAATAAATATATATGATAGTATATGTATATATTGTATTTTTCTTTTTTAATAATTATTTATGGTGGTAGCGGGGGGTCGAGAATTGTCAATAATTGCTTGACCAATACTAGGGGTGAGCACCGTCCAGATCTACCCGGGAAACGGTTCGAATGCAAAATTTTTGGAATCAGACCATAGGTTCCCGATTATGGGTGCGGAACCTATCCATCTGGAAACTAGCAATTGAAAAACCTTTTTAAGAAACCGAAACTCTATTGCTTTCTTATTTCCCAGATCTGCGACCCCTCTTCTCTCATTGCGCACTCTGGCTCTATACTCTCTAATCTTGAACAGAAAATTTAGCTGAACATTCTTTAGAAAAGTATGAGGTACATTTGGACATCATTCTTTTGAAATACTCCATTATAAAAAAAAACTACACAAAACAAAACAACCACGCTCAATTTCTCAATAGATCTTAGAATCAGGCAGGATCAACATATAGGATATTGAAATCGATCCTAACAGGATAAGCTCCACGATTGGTTCCACGTCTTAGGTCTGAATTTTACCCATCTTAAAACCGATTGCTCCTAACAATATTTACCATTACCCTAAAAATAATCATGGTAAGTCAACAACATAGTCTTTGGTATAAAAGAACAAATTTACCTTGGTTGAGTGGGCACAAAAGACATGCTTATGCTTTTTGATATTCTATCCTGAAATTTACCACCTTAAAGAAAGAAAGAAAGAAAGAGGGGAAGAGAAAAGAAAGTCCAACAAGAATTTTAATTAGCCTCATTAAAAAAAATAAAAACAAGAACTAGACGAGAAATAATCTTTAGATAAGTAAAATAAGTATATATGTTTGTAGAAAACTAAACTAATCATGATAATCAAGAATCTGTTCTAGCTATTCTTCAATGAACTCTTTATTCCTTAATGTCCGTGGTGTCCGCCTCCACCAAAATCACCACCCACGCTAAAACTGCCGCCTCCGTGGTATGCAGTGCCGTGACTGCCGATGCTGTGGTGTCCTACGCCGCCGCCGCTTTACCCGCCTCCGTGATGGCCTCCGTGCTGGTGGTGGTCACCAACACCTCCGTTCTGGCCTTGATGATGATGGTCACCTCCACCGCCACCTCCACCCACCCGATGGTGTCCACGGTGGCCATGATGATGATGATTACCTCCACTGCCACCTCCATCTCCGCCGTCATGTACAATTTCATACACAGAACTGTACAAGAGAGTATTAGCAATAGCTAAACCTTAATGGTTACCCCCGCTGCGGTGGCGCCACCTCCCAGTTTGTTTTTGTGGAGAGAGCTAGTTACACCTTTGCCGCCCCCGCTGGTGGTGCCACCTCCCGACTTGTTTTTGTGGGGAGAGCCAGATTTGTTGCCGCCATGGCGGCCACAAGAAAAACTGGTTATGAAGCACGAGATGAAACTCATCTTGATGCCCCGAGCTAGAAAGGATGGTGCACCAGAAGCCAATAGTCTGTATATTTATATATATTTAAGTTGTAGTCAGATCGGATTTCTACTCAACGTAGGCAAGATAGTATAGGATAATAACTTTAAGGATTTTGTCTTATCTTATTGACTGTTTGATAAACTGCTAATTTAAAGTTAAATGTTTTTATATCTTATCCTATTCATGGTTTGATAGAAAACTACATTTCAATATAAAGGACATATCTCAGTTTGTTTTTGTGGGGAGACCCAGTTATGCGTTTGCCACCCCCACCGGTGGTGCCACCTCCCAATTTGTTTTTGTGGGGAGGGCCAGATTTGTCGCTGCCATGGTGGCCACAAGAAAAACTGGTTATGAAGTGCGAGATCGAACTCATCTTGATGCCCCAAGCTAGAAAGGATCGTGCACCAGAAGCTGATAGTCTATATATTTATATATATTTGGATTGCACTCAATCGGATTTCTACTCAACATAGACCGGATAGGATATGATAATAACTTTAAGGATTTTGGATAGGATAGGATAATAACTCTAAGGATTTTGTCTTATCTTATCGACCGTTTGATAAACTGCAAATTTAAAGTCAAATATTTTTATATCCTATCTTATTCATGGTATGATAGAAACTACATTTCAATATAAAGGACATATTTCCCTACACATTGCACGTGAAATACTATCAATCTTATCATCATGAAAATATCATTCCCATGCACAAGTATACTTGAAAACCTTCACAGTTAATTAGACTTACAACTCTCGGTGCAAAAAAAAAAAAAGAAAAAACCTTTCGATTTACAAGTATACTTGAAAATTACTGGAAAACATGTGAAAATAGGATATGGACCATCCAGGTTTCACGCATTCAAAAAATAAAATAAAAATCATTTTTCTGCTAACCTTTGCCCCTTGGCATTATCTTTTGCATCTGCAATAGTGCAAACACCGGCTCCTATTACGACAGCCAGAACAGCCATTTTCACTTCCCTTGAGTAATGTTTACTGTGCAGGATCCAGTCCACACGCAAACAACAGGAAAGGCAAAAAGAACATCGTTCGATATTGTTCATTGTAATAAAACACCAAAGGGACCACGCAATAGATTTGTTATTTATTGATAAAATTAGGTACATCTTTCCCTTTCAACTCGCTCAAATCTACTGCGACTTAGCGTTCCAACTCTACCTAATTTAGTGAATGCCACAGAAACTAAAAACCGAGCTCATTGGTCATTCTCATCTCTCACCTCTTTAAGAAGTGTTTTCGCAAATATCTTCATGTCATCTCCTTGAAATCCAAGAATTAGATGGATGTTCTCAGGATCCTTCACAATTTTTCTGCATACTGCTATTCTGTCCATGGTAGTTAGATACATTGGAAGAAGCTCCTCATTGAATTTTCTCCTATCGTTGTCCAAATCTTTAGCATGTCCAATGTGACTAGCAATCATCTCCATCCTCTCGTTAGCTTTGTCCAATTCTTTAGCATGTCTCTGGTGTCCATGGCGGCCATGATGGTGGTTACCTCCACCGCCACCTCTGTCTCCACCGTCAACTACATCTCCATACACAGAGTTGTGTCTAATCCATAATAGTCGTCAATAACACAAATAATCCCACAATTGGAAAACTGGTACCATGCGGATGCTGAAGCGGGTTAGGGAGCACATTCACATGCAGTGCGAAGATTCAATATGATGAAATCATTATGCGTAGGTACATTTACATCTAAACTAAGGTTAAAATTATTTATTTAATCTATTGAAAAAAATATCCATCCAACTGGTATAATTGGACAAGTATATTAGATTGCAGTATCATTAGTCGGTTGGGGACTCCAATTGCATGTTCCTCATGAGGCTCAAAGAATTTAGCAAATGCTTCAATGGCGTAACGACACATCGAACGAGAGTGGCTAAGGGCGTAACGACACATCGAACGAGAGTGGCTAAGGGCAAGGTCCATCCAATTTCATTCAGACAATTGAGATTTGTGATGAGAGAGAAGCATGTAATATTCTGTATATTATCAAATAAAGAACACAAGACCCCTTTATATATGTGATGAAAATAAAATTCGACTTAAGCATGATAAATATAAATGATAATTAACTTAACCCTAAATAGTAATCCTAACATAATCTAATAGAGATCACACTGTTGCATCATAGTTTACTGAAATGAAACCTTTTTTTTTCTCAATTCATGCCTAAAAGGTGTATTCAACACCCTCCGCCGCCTCCACCGCCCCCACCACAGCCACCCCCTCCGCCACAACCGCCGCCTCCCCCACAACTAGCCCCTCCGCCGCAGCCACTGCAACTGCCGCCTCCTCCATGGTGCTCTCCACAGTGCTGGTGGCTGTCACTGCTGCCGCCATCATTGCCGCTGCCTCCGGAATAGCAAGCCTCGACTCCATAGTAGCCGACGCCGCCTCCACAGCTGCCGCCAACTTGGCCCTCTCTCTTCTTCTTCTTCCGCCGAGGCCTGGATGAGTCATCACTGCAGGAAAAAATGATTGCCGACACAACAATCAAGCACGACAGCACGAAGATCACGGTGACGCATGCTGAGGCGACCCACTCTCTTGCCATTGATTTCCTCGCTACTCGTGGAGAGAACAGAGGCAAGAACTCAAGTATTGAGGGTGTCAGGAGCAGTAGTAGGAAGGAGAAGATGATGTTCTGGAGGTGAGGGACCTTCATTAAAATAAGGAAAATGAGAAGAGGACCGCACCGTCAATCTCAAAAATTGACGGATGGATTTCAAGCTTTCTTCGTTTGGTCTGCAGATTTCAAGCTTTCAACCGCACAATTATTCCACACGAACCTGACGACTTGTTTATCCAGTTGAGAAGAAGATTGGGGTATTCTTTTTTTTTTTTCAATTGTCAATCTCAAAACTTTGTAATTCTAATGAATGATATTTTATGACTCAAATTATATATTACGACGCGAGAGACTTCCGATGATCCCAACATAAAGTATTTGTGCTAGCCCCGTTCTCAACCTTAAAACAAGTATCCTCTTTGAAAAATGTGCTCTTTCTTTGATATAATAGTTATATGTTATTAGGTTCAAATTAACTTACAATTCGTGTCAACTATGTAAGGTGTAAACAAAAGAGAAGGCAAAAAAGAAAGATGTAAAACGAAAGATTTGCTTGTATTTCAGATAGTCATAATAGAAAATTTTCGACAAGAATATTGACCTATGATTTCCTTTCCATAAATCTTTTGAAACTTACATGATGTTTAGATTCGACTGGAAAAGTGAAAAAAAAAGTTACCATTTGACTTTTGATAGATCTAGAGGAACAACCCTAATTCAAATTATCATGTAAAAAATTCACTAACATGATATAAATTAGTACAATTTGCATCACCAAATCAAAGACACCCCACAAGACATGGCATGCACTTATTTTTGTTGGCAGATCATGTGCATCATGCGTTGTCTCTTACTTAGCTTCATTCCAATGTTAAATTCATTAAGGTCAGCGAGTTTTTACACGAACATACACATGTAGATTCCTCCACAGGTCCAACCGGTTGCCATGGGAAATTTGTAGTCAATAGGGTTGACAGTAATTACTGGTGAAGGTTCTGGGAAGTTGCTTCGGATAAAACTTGAAATTCTTTATTAAAACAAAACAGAAGAATTTTGCCAAGAAAGGAATAGATGGACGGCTACGCACGCCTCCATCAAAACTCCCGCCTGCGCTAAAACCTCCGCCTCCATGGTGTCCGCCGTGACCGCCGATGTCTTCTTGTCCGCCATCGCCGCTGTACCCGCCTCCATTCTGGCCTCCATCGTGGTGGTGGTGGTGGTGGTGATGGTGGAGGTGGCTGCCACCGCCTCCATCATGGCCTTGATGATGATGTTCACCTCCACCGCCACCTCGTCTCCACCGTCAACTACAACTCCATACATAGAGCTGTACAACAGAGCATTGGCAACAGCCGAACCATCACTTACGCCATCGCCGCCGGCAGCGGCAGCCCCACCTGTCAGTCTGTTCTTGCGGGGAGAACAAGATTTGTCGCGGGCCATGGCGGCCACAAGAAAAACAGCTGGTTACGACTATAGAAAGAGACACCAAGATCCCGCACACCATCAAGAGACCGTAGGACTTGAGAAGCGCAAGATCCCTCGTATCTGGATATGCCCAGAGCTAGAGAAATGAACCCACTTAAGTCTATCCTGCGAATTTCTCAAGGATTAATTAGATATGCTTCGGATATTGTTTGGATAGAATCGCGCGCACGAAGCGGATGCTATGTATATTTAGGTTTTTCTATCGTTGGATCATTCGTGTCATGAACAACTGTGATGGATTAGAGACCTGATCCAACGATTGATAGAGAGACGACTACAGCATTCAACCATGGAATGATGCTGTCGATCATGCTGTCTGTGTGCTTTTTATGTACACAGATCCGCTCATCCGATTTGGTCGAATCAAACGCATTAATTAAGTCCATCACTCCCTTGCTAAAGATGGAGCAAAGTGGGAAGCGCAATGCTTCCTTATTTTGCCTGTTGGTGAAGGTTCTTCGAAATTGCTTCTGATCAAACTTTGAAATTCTTTGCACAGAAACAGAATGATTTGCTAAGTGGTGACATTGAACTCGTGATTGTATCCTCGGAAAGAGTCATGCAAATGCCGGGAAAAGTGCTAAAAAAGTCCTAAACCTTTTGCATTAGTACCAATTTAGTCCTAAACCTTTTTTTATGCCAATTCAGTCCTAAACCTTTTGCATTTGTGCCAATTTAGGCCTAAACCTTTTAAATTGATATCAATTCAGTTCTAAACCTTTTGTTTTTATGCCAATTCAGTCCTTCGGCCAATTTTGATCAAATTTATCGGCGTGGGCCGGTTGCCAGATCGGTGGCCGGTCACCCGTAACGTGGACAACTTTAATAATATTTTAATATTTTTTTGAATTTTTATTTTTTTTTCTTTTTTTTTGGTCTCTCCCTCCTTCCTCTAGACCGATAATTGGCCAAGGCAGGCCGGCAAGCTCGACCTAGCCGGCCACTAGCAACGGCGGCCTTGCCGGCGAGGGTGAGCCTCGCCTTGGTCGGGCAAGGCTCGACCTCGCCAGATTCAGTGAGGTCTCGAGCCTCACCTTGGTCGGGCGAGGCTCGACCTTGCTAGATTCGGCGAGGTCCCGAGCCTCGCCTTGGTCGGGTGAGGTCGGGCCTCACTTGACCAAGGCGAGGCTCCCCCGCGGCGCCGGGCGGGCCGTCACCGGGGCCGGTGAGGTCGAGCTCGCCGACCTCTAGCCTCTAGCTAGTCGCTGACCGCAACCCGCCAGAGGAAGGAGGGAGAGACCAAAAAAAAAAAGTGGAAAAAAAGAAAAAAAGGAAAAATTAAAATTAAAATTAAAAAAAATTAAAATATTATAAAAGTGGTCCACGCCGGACACTCAAGTGATTAAACCGCCCGGCGGCGGGCCCACATCGGTAAATTCCAGACAAAATTGATCGAAAGGACTAAATTGGAAGAAAAACAAAATGTTTAGGACTGAATTGGCATCAATTTAAAAGGTTTAGGACTTAATTGGCACAAATGCAAAAGGTTTAGGACTAAATTGACACAAAAAAAAGGTTTAGGACTAAATTGGCACTAATACAAAAGGTTTAGGACTTTTTTGGCACATGATCATTCGACATTTAAAAATTTCGTACTTTTATTATGCCAAAAGCAAGCATACGATGGTGGGTTACTAGTTTTACACGTAATTACTAACTTTAATGATAGAGATTTATTACTTAATATTGATTCTGGTAAATTACTGTACTTAAAACTGCCTACAGTGGTAAATTACTTATTTGAATAGTAGGTTACTAACTTGCAGTTAAAAGGAAAGGTTACTAAATGCTCACTAACTTGTAAGCAGACTCGGGTCGCTAAGTCACTAATTTCACTAGAAACTAATCTTCTTGAAAGTTTTGCTTTGAGAGGCAAATTTATGAGTAAATGAATAGCTTCCGCTCCATTTGAAGTTGGTGAATTCTCACTTTGCTGGAAACTTACCACCTTATAAGCAGACTTAAGTTGGTCACCAGTTTCAAGTTCACCGGTAATTCACTAATTTCTAAAGAACTCGATAACTTACAGCTGCATTCATTGTCGATAAATTGCTAACATTATTGATAGATCACCATCAACATGCTGGACCAACAAGTCGCTGCTACACGAATTTACCAATGAGATCTAAATTTCACTAATCGTGTTACAATGTTACCACGAACAGAAAATTTGTTCCTTTGTTGAAAAAGGAATATTAGAATCTCAATAATGATGACCACGATCGCGATATCGCTCACTCTTCTGAACAGAACCATGAGATGTTTCTTGACCTGAACCATAAACTTATCCAGTTCTTGAACAGAATCACCCCATATTGAAATACTTTCCAATGTCGTTTGTCACAGTAAGTATTTGCGTAACAGATGCCTTTTAAGCAACATGGTACGTCGAAACTTGAAAGTGCCCTCCTACGATTGATATGCTGCATCATGACATCATTGAATCAACAAGAGTCTGAATTCTCTGCACACATCATTCCGTCTCCTTCAAAAAGTCTCTGCCTTGGCATGATTGAGAAGAATTTTAAATTTTGGGGGACATCACATCAAAGAGGCACGAAGGTACGATTGAAATGAACAACTTCCCTTGCTGATTAGCGACATACAAGTACATAAAAGTAGTGAAATCATCCGTTTATTACAACCATAGAACAGTGATTGCAATCCCCTTTACAGGGGAAAAACAGAATGATGGTACAAATTGGTATACAGAAAGAATGATCTTTACAGGAAGACAATGCGATGCATTTCGTAGTTATATTGTAAGAGGAGGGTATTCTATTTACAGTTCCTCATAATGTGCTCAACACTCAACAGAGCAGGTATAACAGAGCACCAGCGATGATGAGGCAGAGCCGAAGTCTTTTCCCTTTTCTAGAGATTGAAGAAGTCTGGGAAAAAGTGAAAAAAAAAAATAGTGTTCAGATCATTGCAGGAATGCGCAATTCCACACCTTTCAAAATTGGATCAGCTCTCTTCAGGTTTCTGGGATTGGCGGCAGTAGCTCCCGATGAACAAGGAATAGAATGAGCATTTATCGCAGTGGGAAGATATAGGACGATGACGAGAGAAGTTACAGAATTACCTCAGAGAACCGCAGATGCCTGTGGTTCACATTGGAAGATTTGACGATTGTTTCCCACTTGGGATCAACAGGTGCTGACTCTGAAGCATGGTTCCCATTAACAACATCTACACCAGGAGAGGATCGCGAAGATGGCTTCTTGGAGGAAGCAGTGGCCAAGGCTCGCGATAACCATGAGTCTGATGGATTGGTAAAAGAGGGGGTAGTGGCAAGGGTGAATAGGCACTGGAACAATTCTGCCGATCACCTAATCTCATAAGTGCCTCACTTTCTAAATCAATTTTACCATCTCTGCTGACTTTTGAGCTGGTCTTCTTGCTGCCCGCTTGAGTAAGAGTTTGATCGTGTCTAGTCGAGTCGACATCTATATCCTCATTCGATCTGTCAGAAGCAGAGAGTAAGGGGGAGTCTGAAATGCAAACCTTCAAGTTCAGATAATGTCTTTTTCTCTGGGTGCTCAATGTTCTCAATATTTAGAGGACAGTCCACTAAAATAGCTTCCTCAACTTTCTTGCTAGTAGCCTGGATCTCGAAAACATAATCCTCAGAATGGATGGCTCCTTCCCATCTGAGGGACTTGTACGACCTTGAGATTTTACAACCTGCACAGTATCAACGTATACAGTTTTTTCAATTACAGGGCTTGTATTGCCTGCCTCACATTCCACGCATGCTCACTAGCTAATAATTGTCGAAGATTGATGAAGTGCTTTCCTTGGGAATTGGAGCCATCAACCTTGGAATTCTTATCATTCTCATCAAGAGTAACTGATCTTTCCTCTCCTAGAGTGACTGATTTAGAAAATCCGTTCTGGTGCTTAATTTTGCCATTCCCTTGCAAACATCCATATAGTGATGATGCTCCAATTTCTTGTCATCATTTTTGCGTGTAGTTTGGCTCTGTGTGCTTTTGAGATCAAACTTATTTTCATGCAGCTCCAATTTTAGACGGCCATCAACTGATCTTTGCTCATCAAAAGCATTTTTATTGTGCTATAAAAAAGCAAGAAGAAATACCTTAGCAATTATCTTTAACAGCTGATAAAGAAAGGCACAAAACATAACTGACAACTAACTTTAAGAAAACCAAAACACATAAAACTATGTACCTTACTCCTGTTTTCACCTTGATATCTTGCATATGTAGAATTAAGTTGAATTTTGTGCACAGTAAGCCCCACAGTTTGCATCCTCATACCAGGTACTGGATTTAACAGGCAAAACCGAGGGAATGATCCACAAATTTAGTTGTTGAGGTTTCACTTTCGTAGTAATCATCATCTTCACTTTCTTCTCCAACTCCAACTTGGTTTATCGGTAGAACATTTGGTTTAAGTACCTCGAGCCGATGGTTCTCACCCCCAACCGCTGCCTTCTTTACTGGATGCCTCGGCAGATCCTGTGCCACAGATTGCTTCCGGATGAAATGCAGAGGCGCTTCTGAAGCCATTGCCTTTGCTGAGGGCAAAAAACGACCCATCATGAAGTCCCTGGTTGGTGGATCTCTAGAGAACCTTCCAGAAAGTCTCATATCTGAACCATCCACTCCACTCAAACCACTGACACTGCAGTTCAAGAAGAATGACTCAGATCGCGAAAATTTATCCAGTGCGCCTAAATAGGCTTCATCACCTGAACCAGCGAACCCTTTTTCCTCTGTGGTCTCCTTTTTCTTAGCACCTTCATCACTTGTTGTGCCTTTTCAGAATTTAAAACTATATTTCTCGTTTGACTATGCACGCTCCTAACACCATCGGAGGTTTTTTAAGAATCCTGCTGCTTAACTCTCGCAATCCTCCCAGGTGGAAGTTTCGGGGGCAGCAGGAGGGCAATCAGGAGTCTGACTCCGCGATAGGGATTCATTCTTAGGTCTTCCTGGACACTGTTCCCATACAAATGGTACAGTTCCTGGATTCCTTACTGGACCTGATTTTAGCTCCGATTTGTAATGAGGAAGAGGAGGTATCGTGGGCAGTGAATTGTCAGTCCTCCTTTTGTCCTGGCCCTCTGCAGAGGCTACTGTGGATGAGAAGCGCCCCACCGTAAGGAAAGGCGGATTGAAATTTAGTTGTGTGTCTTTCATCATATTATCTAATGTCATATATACGTTCCTGCAGAGTGTTACCGCAGACAAAGATCCAGAAAGATGAATATTCTCATGAAATCATAGGCATAAGTGGTATCACAGAGTATCATCTCTCAACATAAACTGTAGTTTTATGTGAAATAAATGCAAATTTGTGCATCTGTGCGAATGCATGCCAATTATGGTTTTTCGCGTTGGCATGTTTCTGACATTGATTGGTTGGCTCTTTCAAACGAGTTATATATTTTACGCTTTCTAGATTCTCATAGATCTTAGATTATAAAAGTTACCAACCATCAATATCTCATGAAAATTATACATTGTTCTGGCAAAAAGAAAAGACAATTTCATTCTTTGTCCTGGAGCATCTAAGACCAATATCTATATCATCGTTTCTTCTTTTTTACTTTTACTAGAGGAAATTGCCATCTTAAGGTTACCACTGAAATAAACAAGATTACTTGCCCAAACTCCAGTGAATTTCGAGTTCACCATTTTGTTTCCCAACTCCTTTATAACAAGATCTTGCATTAGAAGTTTTAAGACCTGTAACAATAAATTATTGACGAAAAGAAGTTTCAAGACCCAAAAGAAACCGGGGCATCTCTCCACTTTCCTAAGAAATCAAGGTCCCTAATCCCAGGGCCAGAACTTTCACAATTACGAATTCCCTCTAAACCTCGTTTAACTGCAACCAAAGCTCAACAAAAAGACAGATAAGAGAATACAGGAATCTTTGCCAATTTGGGTTGACTGGTATCGACAATGCAGATGTTAATGGAACAGTTGACCAGGTCTAGCAGGGCGGTTTGGATTTGGATTGCTTCTGTTTAGGAGTCCAAATTTCTTCTCTCATTTTTTAAAATACCGTATTCCAAAAAGTAAGGCCATGGGGGAATGCAATGCAAGGACCCTATCGAACTTTATCCTCCGTTTGCCAATCGAAGACTTATTTTAAGATGTTCTTACCATGTCAAGGGGAGACATGTTCTCCAAGCTGCAAACAGAGCGCGCCCCGACGCTGAGCGGCAAGGGGAAAGCCCCCAGATACTGGAAACTTTCAGTGCAGCCGCCATCTATGTAAAGGGTAGCGTCCTTTATGTGCTCCAGAATCTGACCAAGCCAAGAGGAAGAATTAAAGAGGCGAACACCGGAATAGGTACAAAGTTGACACCTTTATCAATGGCGGCAACACAACCAGTTCCTCCAATAAACCAAACACGAGCAAATGCATGGCGGGCAAAGCAATCAGCCATTAAGAAAGCCAATTATCTCTCCCCCTCTGAGAGCGCAATCGTCAACTCAAAAATTGAATGGCCAAACAACAAGACCCACTAAAACGACACCGAAAGGAGCAAGAACAACACGATTCCGCAAGACGACCCATAACGAACTCATCCGTCGAGGTTCCAGAACAAAAAGCAACACCGCACGCAAGCGTCTTCCGAAGGAACAAGGGAATGGAAAGCGATCAGACTAACTCCGCTGAGGGAATCGAGGCAGCATTTGGCGACGTCGACCAGAGCCATGATCACCACCAGCCTGTCGCACCACGTCCGGACGTCAGTTCGAAGGCTGTGAAACACCGTCCCGGCGAGCGAGAAAGGGGGAAATCGATCAAATCCGCGCGCGAGTGTCCCCAGATCACTGGAGCAGGCGCACGCAAGCGAAATCAAGAGGCGGGACTCAACTCGAGAGAACTGATTGAGATCAGCAGCGCGAGGGGAGAGATCCAGATCACCTTGGCGGCGGCGGCGGCGGCGGTCATGGGATCGGCGGAGGTTGAGGAAGAAGACGATTGGAGGGGCTGGCGAAGCAGATCGTCGATCGTCGCGGTTGGGTTTTCTCCCCCTGAAGAGAGGGAAGCTCGAGAGGCGAGCGGTCCGCGTCGAACCGGCTGAACCGGTGGGCATCGAAAGCGGCTCGAACCGGTCGTTCTGATGACGCTGGATGATGATGTCTTTCCCCGACTCCTCAGAATTTCTCAGGAGAAAATAAATCATTATATAGTCTCGTGCCGTATTTACGTTAAACTTAACTTTAATCCAAAAAATTATATAAATTATCAGTATCATGTGGTTTTCATTCCTTGAAAAAGACAATTTAAAAAAAAATTAAGTGTCAAGTGGTAGACCAATAAAAAAAAGGACCATAAAAATCTAACGAAAAATTTTGCACCGAGAGTCCTAAACGTTCGGGTCTGTGTAATTAAATCCTGAACACTTTTAAATCCGGTGCAATTAAGTTCTTCAAGACCGCTCAGCCCAATTTTTACTGATGTGGCAAGGAGGCATACCGTGTGTAATTTCGATATTATTTTAAGCATACGCGGCACGGCACAGAAAGCCACGTCGGATAATGAGTCGAATAGCGAAAAATAAAAACCCAAAAAAAGTGTCGACCAGAGTCCCATCGATAAAGACCATCATGATATTGCGTCGGAAACCCGCTCTAGGTTCCATCGTCTTAAAACTGCAAGCCTAGAAACGGCAATCACTAATGGTGGTAACGGAGGTTGAGGTGCATTCAACGAAATGAATTGTCGATAATTGCTTGATCAATACTAGGGGTGACCGCTGGTCTGGGGGCTACCTGGGAATTGGTTTGGATTCGAAATTTTTTGTATGCTGGTAGATTCTCTGTTCTGGGTGCCGAACCCACCACCACCTTGAAACTAACGATTTAAAACCTATTTTAGAAACCCAAACTCTATTGCTTTCTTATTTCCCAAATCTGCAACCTCTCCTCTCTCGTTTCTCACTCACGCTCTACACCCTCCAATCTTGAACAGAAAATTTAGCAGAACAAAAGTATGAAGTAACATTTGGACATCATTCTTTTGAAATACTCCATTATAAAAAAAAATTATACAAAACAAAAAAACCGCTCAATTTCCCAATAGATCTTATAATCGGACACGACCAACATATAGGATATTGAAACCGATCCTCACAAGATAGGTTCCACGATTGATTCCACGTCCTTAGTCCGAATTCTACCCATCTTAAAACCCGGTCACTCCTAACCAATATTTACCATTAACGTAAAAATAATCATCGTAAGTCAACAACATAGTCTTTAGTTTATTTTTTGTGTGCTTCGTAGGCAATAGTTGCTGGATACCATAAAGGGACAAATCTACCATGGTGGAGTGGGCACAAAAGACATGCTTATGCTTTTTGACAATCTATCCTGAATTTTACCACTTCAAATTTCACAAGTAATTGTTTTAAATACAAACCAAAAGAGACTTAAGAACGAAAGAAGGGAAGAGAAATGGAAGTCCACAAGGATTTTATTTAGCCTCATTAAAAAACAATAAAACAAGAATCATGACGAGAAATAAAAAAATCTCTAGATAAGTAAAATAAAAGCAAATGTTTATCACAAAGATCTTAAAAATATCTACGTAGAAAACTAAACAGATCATGATAATTGAAAATCTTATTCCTAAAAACCGCCTCCATCAAAACAACCTCCATCAAAATAATAACCTACGCTGAAATCGCCGCCACCATGGTGGTGTCCGCCTCCATCGAAACCACCACCTACACTAAAATTGCCGCCGCCACCGTGGGTGGTGTCCGCCTTCATTGAAACCCCCCCACCTGCGATAAATCCGCCCGCCGCTGTCGTGGGTGTCCACCGTGACCGCCGATGCCTTGTTGTCTGCCGTTGCTGCTGTACCCGCCTCCATTCTGGCCTCCGTGGTGGTGGTGCTGGTGATGGTGGAGGTGGCCGCCACCGCCTCCGTCATGGCCTTGATGATGATGGTCACCTCCACCACCACCTCCGTCTCCACCTTGTACAGCTCCATACATAGAGCTGTACAAGAGAGTATTAGCAATAGTCAAACCATGATGGTTACCACCGCCGCCGGTAGTGGTGCCACCTCCCAGTTTGTTTTTGTGGGGAGAGCCAATTACGCCTTTGCTGTCGCCGCCAGTGGTGGTGCCACCTCCCGGTTTGTTTTTGTGGGGAGAGCCAGCTATGCCTTTGCCGTCCCGGCCGGCGGTGCCACCTCCCGGTTTGTTTTTGCGGGAAGAGCCAGATTTGTCGCAGCCATGGCGGCCACTAGAAAAACAGGTTATGAAGCGCGAGATCAAATTCATCTTGATGCCCAAAACTAGAAAGGATTTTGCACTAGAAGCCGATAATATGTGTATTTATATATATTCAGTTCGATCGAATTTCTACTCAAGATAGGACTGGACATTATAAGATGAGAACTCTAAGGATTTTGTCATATTCTATCAGACAGTTTGATGAACTGTAAATTTAAAGTCGGATATTTTTATATCATATCCTATCCATAGTTCGATAGAAACTACATTTCAATATAAGGACATATATGCCCCTGCGTAGTCCACATAAAATAATATCGATCTCATTGTCATAAAAATATCATTCTCATGCACAGGTATACTTGAAAACCTTTACAATTTTTCTGCATACTTTTACTCTATCCATAGTATATAAAGACATTTGAAGCAGCTCCTCGTTGATTTTTCTCTTATCATTATCCAAGTTTTAAGCATGTCTGATGCGACTATCAATCATCTTCATCCTCTCGCTAGCTTTGTCCAAACCTTTAGCACGTCTTTGGTATCCATAGTGGCCGTGATGGTAGTTACCTCCATCGCCACTTCCGTCTCCACCATCAACTACATCTCCATACACAGAGCTGTGTCTAATCCATCACAGTCGTCAATAAGAAGAATAATCCAACAATGGAAAACTTGTTCTATGTGAACATTAAAGCGGGATAGGGAGCACAGGCGCACGCAGTGCGAAGATTCAATATGATGTAATCATTATGTGTAGGTACATTTACATCTAAACTAAGGTTAAAAATATTTATTTAATCTGTTGAAAAAAATATCCATCCAAATGTTATAACTGGACAAGTTTATTAGATTGCACTTTGCAGTATCATTAGTATGTTGGTCGAGTTTGGGACTCCATTTGCATGTTCCTCATGAGGTTCAAAGAATTTAGCAAATGCTTCAATGGCATCGAATGAGAGTGGCTAAGGCAAGGGCTCATCCAATTTCATTCGCACAATCGAGATTTGTGATGAAAGAGAATAATATAATAATTTGTACATTATCAAATAAAGAACACAAGGCCCCTCTATAAATATGATGAAAATAAAATTTGACCTAAGCACGATAAATATAAATGATAATTAACTTAACCCTAAATAGTAATCCTAACGTAATCTAATAAAGACCACACTATTGCATCACAGTTTACTAGAATGAAACCTTTTTTTTTTCTCAATTCATGCCTAAAGGATATATTCAACACCCTCCGCCGCCTCCACCGCCCCCGCCGCAACCACCCCCCTTCGCCACAACCGCCGCCCTCCCCACAACCACCCCTCCACACCGCAGCCACTACCTCCTCCATGGTGCTCTCTGCGGTGCTGGTGGCTATTGTTGCCTCCACTGCAGTCATTGCCGCCCGCCTCCATAGTAGCCGGCTCCAACTCCGTAGTAGCCGGCGCCACCTCCATAGTGGCTGCCAACTTGGCCCCTCTCTCTTCTTCTTCTTGGCGGGAGGCCCGGATGAGTCATTGCCGCGGGAAAAAATAATCGCCGACACAACGATCAAGCACGCAAGCGGCGGGGCGATCACGGCGGGCGCATCTTTGAGGCGACCCAATCTCTTGCCATTGATTACCCGGTTATCTCGTGGAGAGAACAGAGGCAAGAACTCAAGTATTGACGGTATCGATAGCAGTAGTAGGAAGGAAGATGATGTTCGGAGGTGCGGGACCTTCATTTAAATAAGGAAAATGAGAAGAGGACCGCACTGTCGATCTAAAAATTGACAGATGGATTTCAAGGTTTCTTCTTTTGGTCTGCAGATTTCAAGCTTTCAACCACACCATTATTCCACACAAACCTAACGACTTGTTTGTCTGTTTAGGAAGAAGATTGAGTTTTTTTTTTTTTTTTTTGGATTGTCAATCTCAAACTTTGTAATTCTAACGGATGATGTTTTGGGACTCGAATTTTACATTCTTGAGAGACTTATAATGATCCACATATAAAGTATCCGTGCTAGCCCCTTCACAACCTTCTATCCATAAAAAAAAAAATAAAACAAGTATTTGTTGAGGAAAACTCCTACTGATTTTGAAGTTGACAAAACCTTCCATAATGTTTGATACTTATTACGAACCTTCTTATTTCGTGAATATATATTCGGAAGCTAAGAGTGAAGTTTTTCAGATTTTACAAGTTAAGAAGAATTATTTAAGTTCGAGATATTTTTTCAGACGCGAAATAATTCAGACTTTATAAGTTCTTGAAGACCCACAAAAGCTAAAGTTCGAGATTCAGAAAAATTCGAAGCAGAGCAGCTGAAATTTTTCGAAGGCACGCAGAGCTGAAATATTCGGAAGCGTAGCACGAATACGCAGTAATTCTTGAAGCAAAACTCGAGCGAAGAATAACGCTTAGTGATCCGCATGGATTTCACAAAGGAAAGTGTTGATTAGTTCAATCTTATTCAAATTGATTGACAATCAAATACTACGACAAGAATGCTTTACAACGGACAAAACTTTACTTTTGAAACCAAGATTCTGATTGTATGGGCGACCAAAATCGGTGGGATTGAGAATCACATCAACTAACGGCTACTCAATCCTTAGTTTACAAATCTATCCAAGGTGAAGATTGGAAGATAATCCTCTGCGAATTGTCCAACGGCTAGTGTGGATAAAGAGGAGTATTTAAGGAGAACATGAGCAGCGGAAGGAACATAGATTCAAGAATCAACAAGTTCAAAGTTTGAGCATACTCCATCAATTCTCTTGTCGTTTACATACTTAAGATCAAGATCTTGAGAATTACTTTTTAAAGAGTGATTGTGTGAGATAGAGAGTCCTATCATACACAATAGTTTTGAGACTCAAAGTCTGTAAATTCCTCTTGATTACATAGTGAAATCCAGCCCCAGTAGGTCAGAAGCGTGAGAGAGTGGACGTAGGCTTGCTATAAGCCAACCACTATAAACCCAATGTGCAAATTCTCTTTTCCTTATCCCTTACTTTATATTCTGCACTTCTAATTTGAATCTGAATTTTATTCAGACTTTTCTCACACTTGTCTTATTTTCGCGCAAATTTATAAGTTCTGTAAGGATCACCTATTCAGCCCCTCTAAGTGACCCGTGCTAGCTATCTCAATTGGTATCGAGGCGGGTTGCTCATTTATTGAAGTGTTTTACTTGGAGCTAATGATCTATATGGCTAGTTATGGTGCTCCGTAGAGCTCATTGAAGGACAGAGTAACAACGCACCACCATTTTTCGATGGCAAAGAATATAACATCCGGAAAAACAAGATGAAGGCATTCATCAAATCAATCGATCACATGCAATGGAATGTTGTTATCGAGGAGTCAACCCAAAGTCCTCGGACTCAAAAGAAAAGGCAGATGCAAGCAAACCAAATAGATCCTCCTCTATCTCAAGTCGAGATAGCTAAAAGAGAGATTTTATATTCAAAAGCAATTTATTCTCTCTATTGTGGATTATCTCCTGTTGAGTATAAGAAAATTGCTACTTGTGAATCTGCAAAAGAAATCTGGATACTCTTTATGTTACGTATGAAGGAAATGCGGATCGAGCTAAGGAAACTCAAATCAATATTTTGCTTGGCCAATATGAATCTTTCAAAATGAAGCCTGGAGAACTAATTGCTGATTTTTATGACAGGTTTTCTTGATATAGTAAACGATCTTGCTTATCAAGAACAACTAGTTCCGGATGCATTGAAAGTCAACAAACTTTTGAGAGGACCGACGGATCGGTGGGATAACATCAAAACATCTCTTGAGAGACAAAGGATCAAGCCTCTATCGGTGAATGAGTTGATTGGAACTCTCAATCATATGAAACCGAGAAACGGAATGAGCAAAACGAATCCGAGGTAATAAGTCAATTGCTTTGAAAACTAACGATGATTACGATGCGCACCACAAGATGTTGATGTTGATAATGAAGAACTAGCTCTCTTCATAAAGAAGCATAAGAAGATGAAAATCAGAGGAAGAAATCTCAAAGGGAAGAAGCCTTTTGAGAACAAGAGGTCTATCGATGAGACAGAGAAACCAAAGGATATAATATGCTTTCACTATAGGAAACGTGGACACATCAAGCCAAACTGTCCACTTCTGAAAAAGAAGACCAAATTTGAGAAAGCAAAGAAGGCCTTAAAGGCAGAAACCTAGAGTGACACAGAATGTGAAGATAGTGATGAAGATGTCTGTCTAATGGCAAAGTCAGATTCAGACTCAGATTCTGATTCTGATCCTAGAGTGGAAATCGAGGTAAAACCTTCTGAAATGTCTATCGAAGTGTCAAATTATATTGATGAATTGTGCTTTGAATTTAAGATCGCTCTTAAAAGAATCTCTTCTTTAAAAAGGAGAATTCTTCACTACGGCAACAAGATGTTTCTCAAAAGAAAGGATCGATTTTCTTCAAAAAGAGTTTCATCAAATCAAAGAAAGTCAAGATTTTCTTTCCAAAGAAAATGATGTTTTAAAAGAGAAGTTTCAAAAATTACTTCTAATTTTTCAAAAGGTTCGAAACCTTGAAGCATATCCTTTCCATTCAAATTCCTTACTATAACAAATCTAGTCTTGGATTTGTAAAGGAAAGTGATAACTTAATTGATTTTCCAAAAGTCAAGGAGAGATTAAGACAAAGACCTCCTTGACAAGCTTATAAAAACCATTTCAAAAGGAATTTTGTAAAACCTGTTGGACGGAGTGCACTTAGGTGCTCAAAATGTGGAGATCCACAACATTTTGAGAATGAATGTCCTAAGGTCTGGAGACCTGTTCGAAGAGATTTTGTTAAGACAGCCTATACTAATACTCAAGGACCCAAGCAAATTTGGGTACCAAAGAAAACTTGAGATGTTGTGATTTTTGCAGATTACCACAAAGAGAAAAAGAAAGTGGTATCTAGACAGTGGATGCTCCAGACATATGACAGGAGATCCAAGCATATTCGCTGATCTTCAAAGTCTGAAGGGTGGAAAAGTTTCCTTTGGAGGAAATACCAAAGGACAAATCATTGGCAAAGGAACAGTTGATATAGGAGGACTCGAATCAATGATGTTTTGTTGGTAAAAGGACTCAACTACAATCTGATTAGCATAAGCCAGCTTTGTGATACTTGGTTTCGAAATCAACTTCCAAGAAGATACATGCTCAAAAACAAGCAAAGATTCTTTTCAAACATTCACAGGAAGAAGACATGGCAATATTTATCTTCCGGATGTTAATCCAAACTCTAATCATTGCCTAATCTCAATCAAAGAGGATGAAGAACTTTGGCACGTAAGGTTGGGACATATCAAGATGAAACAAATCTCAAAAATCTCAAACAAGAAGCTAGTTCAAGGTTTGCGGTTGAAATACAAAAAACATACTTATGCAATGCCCGCATACTTGGAAAACAAGTAAGAAGTTCTTTCAAATCTATACATCATGTTTCTCTTGATCGTGCCTTGCGGCTTCTTCATATGGACTGTTTGGACCAACCCGTAACACAAAGCATATAGAGTATTCAACAAAAATTCTCGGGACCGGAAGAAACAATGAATGTAAGGTTTGAAGAAAACATTCAGACTCACAAAGATGAATATGAATCACCTCCACACATTCAAGTGTCTTGAAGGTCATCTAGAATCTCAAAAGATCAAGATTCTGTGGAAGAAGGAAAAGAAGACAATATCTGAGACTCAACCAGAAAAATTTAGGGTCCGCAGATATTCGTAAAGGAAAGATTTGACAAGAACTGGAAACATAAGTCCAAATATCCGAAAAACCTCATCATTGGAGAAATAGAAGACGGTATCAAGACCAGATCCAAACAAAATGAGAACATCAGCAACTTGGCATTAATATCTGAAATAGAACCAAAAGATGTTGAAGAAGCTTTATCGGATGAAAGCTGGATTGAAGCTATGCAAGAGGAACTTTAAAGTCGCTCGAATCAATGAAGTATGGGAGCTTATGCCAAGACCCAAAAACCATCCAAAGAATTGGAACAAAATGGGTGTTCAAAACAAACCTGGATGACAAAGGGAAGGTTACAAGAAACAAGGCAAGACTGGTTGCAAAAGGATATTCTCAAGAAGAAGGCATTGATTATGATGAAACATATGCACCAGGTTGCAAGGTTAGAAGCCATTCGGCTATTATTAGCTTTTGCTTATTTCCATAACTTTAAACTTTTTTCAGATGGACGTGAAAAGTGCCTTCCTAAATGGATACATAAAAGAAGAAGTATATGTGGAACAACCACCTGGCTTTGAAGAACCAAGAAAGGCTGATTACGTTTACAGACTCAAAAAGGCCCTTTTACGGTGCAAAAAAATTGCACCCGTAGCTTGGTACGAAAGGTTAAGTAATTTCCTTTTACAAAATGGTTTCTCAAAAGGTAAAGTAGATACAACTTTTTTTGTTAAGAGAAAGGGTAAGGATTTTCTACTTGTTCAAATCTATGTTGATGATATAATCTTTGGATCTTCTAACGAACTGTTTTGCAAGGAATTCTCTAAAAATATGCAGAACGAGTTCGAGATGAGCATGATGGGAGAACTAACATTCTTTCTTGGCTTACAAGTGAAACAAATGAAAGATGGCACCTTCATTTGCCGGGAAAAGTATGCCAAGGAGATAGTCAAGAAGTTTGGTCTGCAAAACTGCAAGAAGACAGACACTCCCATGTCACAATCATCCAAGCTAGACAAAGATGTAAATGGTAAAAAGGTTGATCAGAAGGTATATAGAAGCATGATAGGTTCTCTATTATATCTTCTTCGCATCTAGACCGACATACTTTTTAGCATCTGTATGTGTGCGAGATTTCATCGATCCAAAGAAATCGCATTTTTCTACAGGAAAAAGGATAATCAAATACATTGGAACTTATCCAATGCTAGGTCTTTAGTATTCCAAAGCTTGATTTTACTCTTCTTGGTTATTCGATCTTGACTTAGCTGGATGTAAAGTGGACAGGAAAAGTACTACGGTACATGCCAATTGCTTGGAAATATGTTAGTATCCTGGTATTCAAAGAAGCAAGAATACGGTTGCCCTTTCAACAGCGAAGCGAATAAGTAGCCTTGGGAAGTTGCTGTGCACAGATTCTATGGATGAAGCAGCAGTTGAGAGATTTTGCTGTTGAAGACTCAAGTGTTGCAATCAAATGTGACAATACCAGTGCCATTAATCTCACTAAGAATCCCATTCTTCATTCTCGAGCTAAGCATATTGAGATCAAACATCATTTTATTAGAGATCATGTGCAAAATGGTGATGTGAATATTCAATTTATTGATTCTAAGAATCAATTAGCTGATATATTCACAAAACCCCTTGATAAATCGTCTTTTGAATTTATTAGAAACAAACTGTGTATTACTTATCCTTCTTGAAGTGTTTGACAGACAGGAACATTCTTCAGACTCAAGTGATTTCGATCTGAATATTTTTCAGACTCTCAAGAACGGTACGTACATAGTTTAAATTTTGGCGGGAATATTTTTGGCAGGATATTTTCTCTTTTGTTCATATTTGGAAGCAAATCAGGTTCCAAACTTACCTGTTTATTTGAGGTTAAAATATTATTTGATACCCACCCATCGGTGGGCTGCGATGGTTTGCGCCGGTTCCTTTCACGAGAGGTTCTGGGTTCAAAACTTGTGGTGCCGATGATTTAAAATGGAGGGTCGTGGCGGTGGGATGCTTGAGGACTAGTCGGGCTTCACCGCTGGTTTGAGCGCAAGCTTCCGCCGCTGGACACCTCGATCATCAAAAAAAAAAAATATTATTTGATAGTATTATGATCTTTTATGCTTCGAAAATCTATTTCCTTCCTATTTACATTGGCTTATATTTTACTTTCTAAAAATATTTTTTACTCCTTAAACCCGTCTTTCACCTTTATATACCTTTTTCGTCTCTTTCCAAAACCCTCGCCTGCATCGACTTTCTTCTCAAACTTTTCCGATTCTCGAGAGACTCTCCTCGCCTTCCTCCTCTAAAAAGATCAAAACTTTTTGTCCCGTAAGCAATCATAATGCCTTTCAAGAGAAGATCTTCACGTATTTTGAATCAGAGTCCAAATCTTCTGCACCACCGAGTTTATGGACATTTCGGACCTTTGAGTCGGAACAGCTTGAAGAACCTACTTAAGCTCCAACTCCTCCTCGCTCGTCACCTCCAAAATCGACGGTAAATCAGATTTCCGCTTCAAGAATATTAAACTTATCCGCAAAATTATCAAAGGTTGAAGAGAGGTAATGCCTCTTCCGAGACTCTTCTAAAGTGTCTTAAGGACAATGACCTTCGATTGAAACTCACCTTGTTCAACTCTATTCTGAGTTTTCTGCTTTGGGATTAATCTTCGCTCCCCGTTAGCACTACCCCGAAAGTGACTCCTTCCGTGAAGGGAAAAGAGAAAGTGGGAGACGATCCACTTTGTCTGCAAAAAAAAGCAGAAGTCCCAAAACTTCATCCAAGTTTGTTGTTCTCAAGATGACGCCGGTTTTTCGAGCTTTTTGAAATGAGAGTGGGCATAGCATCCGGAATGCAAGGGACATGTGGATTGTTTAGAAGTTCAACACCATACATGTTATAAGCTTTTACTCGCTCGTGGTGTTATGAATCACGAATGAGTGGACTTTATGTTTAGAGAAGGCTGATATTCTTATCCAACACTTGTTCGAGAAACAGGCATTTATGAGTTTTGCCTTCATGCCTTTCTGTTTATTCCGAGTTGACCGCTTATTTTTACTCCAATCTTTCAATTTTGTCACCCAACTGGCTCCAGGTTTACCGTTGGTGACAAGAAATTTGATATTAAGGCTGACTTATTGGCAAGAATAATTGGAGCAAGATACTCCATTCATTCCTTTGAAGTAGACTATGTAGAGGCTTCCAAGGTAGCTTCTGAAAACCCCTCATTTGCTCGAATCCAAGAGACATATCACTTATTCTGACTTGTCAAGAAGATCCATCATTCATACAAGATCATCATAAATTGTCTTGAAGCCAAAGACAGACCTCAAAACCGACTTTGTCCAAGTCTCGAACTCAAACTCATTTGGGCTTTATTGTAAGGTCAACCTTTTTCCTTACCTCATGTCATCATATTTCACATGTACAGGACACTCCAAAAGGACAAGGGACAACTTCCATACGGTGCATTAATCTCACGTATTTTTATGTTCTTGAAAATTTCAATTCCTAATGAACTGCAATAGAACAGTGTCCGCTATATGTTTGTTGGAGAGAAAATGCTCTCCAAGATGAAACAATTTGATGATATCAGGGAAAAATTCAATGGAAAAGAGGTGAGGCTACTTCCGATGGTAAGTCAAATATCGGACAAAACAGAAAGCAGAAAAAGGCTAGGAAGTAAGAAAGAATCTCCGGTTCCACTAAAGGTGTACAAGAAAAAGAAAATCCTTCCGCATGACGAAAAGTGATGAAGCGTAAGCAAACACCTTCATACAGAGACATGCTCATGTTCCAAAACATGCTTCGAACTAGTTCCAAATGTTTGAGAACCAACTTTCCTGAGATCATGTCTCCGAAGAAGCAAAGACCTGCTCGGGGAGATTCCACCAAGCAACCAAGGAGTTCGAACAGCCTGGCGAGAAAAATGTACAAGAACAGTCTTCTACTAGTCGAACATCCTCACTCTTCTGCTTGAAGTCAAAGACAAACAAACTTCACTGAACAAGAAGTCAAGCATCTGCAGAAAATGGTTGAGGAAAACTCCAACACTCAACGGCTTCAAGCAAATGTAGATAAAGTAGAATCGAGGAGACCATTGCCTAATGCTCATCCAACATGGAGAAGGCGATGGGACAATGCGGTTCAAAGATTGAGGAGGCTGTCTCTATCTTGGAAAATTTTCAACTGATCCGAACTCCTTCAAAAAAATAACCTGTTTCCAATTCTTTTCCAAAGTTTTTTTTTTGGTCTCAGAAAGCTCATTAACATTACTTTGTTTAGACTGGTTATTCTCTTAATGTTAATGCTTTATATTCTCTATATTTATCTTTTGCTGATGACAAAAAGGGGAGAATTTATATGCAGATCCAATGCAGGCTATAGACAAAGGAAGAAGCACAGATTTCAACAACAGAGTTTGATCTTTCAATTTGTGAATTTAATGCGCTGGATATGTTTGCTTACTTCCAATTTATTTTAAAATGATTTAATCTGCAGGAAAGTTTTGTCACCATCAAAAAGGGGGAGATTGTTGAGGAAAACTCCTACTGATTTTGAAGTTGACAAAACCTTACATAATGTTTGATACTTATTCCGAACCTTCTTATTTCGTGAATATATGCTCGGAAGCTAAGAGTGAAGTTTTTCAGATTTTACAAGTTAAGAAGAATTATTTAAGTTCTGAGATATTTTCCAGGCGCGAAATAATTCAGACTTTATAAGTTCTTGAAGACCCACAAAAGCTAAAGTTAAAGAGATTCAGAAAAATTCAGAAGCGACGCAGCTGAAATTTTTCGAAGCGGCACGCTTGAGGCTGAAATATTGACAGGCCGAAGACGTAGTAATTCTTGAAGCAAAACTCAGGAGCGAAGAATAACGATTAGTGATCCGGCATGGATTTCCACAGCAGGAAAGTGTTGATTAGTTCAATCTTATTCAAATTGATTGACAATCAAATACTACGACAAGAATGCTTTACAACGGACAAAATTCTACTTTTGGAAACCAAGATTCTAATTGTGTGGGCGACCAGAATAAGTGGGATTCAGAATCTGTCAACTAACGGCTACTCAATCCTTAGTTTACAAATCTATCCAAGGTGAAGATTGGAAGATAATCCTCTGCCGAATTGTCCAACGGCTAGTGTGGATAAAGAGGAGTATTTAAGCGAGAACATGAGCAGCGAGAAGGAACATAGATTCAAGAATCAACAAGTTCAAAGTTTGAGCATACTCCATCAATTCTCTTGTCGTTACGTACTTAAGATCAAGATCTTGAGAATTACTTTGTAAAGAGTGATTGTGTGAGATAGAGAGTCCCATCATACACAATAGTTTTGAGACTCAAAGTTTGTAAATTCCTCTTGATTACATAGTGAAATCCAGCCCGTTAGGGTGTAAGCGTGGGAGAGTGGATGTAGGCTTGCTATAAGCCGAACCAATATGAACCCGTGTGCAAATTCTCTTTTCCTTATCCCTTACTTTATATTCTGCACTTCTAACTTGAATCTGAATTTTATTCAGACTTTTACGTTACTTGTCTTATTTTCGCGCAAATTTATAAGTTACATTAAGGATCACCTATTCACCCCCCTCTAGGTGACCCGTGCTAGCTATCTCAGTATTCTCGTCGTCGAAAAATGTGCTATTCTTTGATACAATAATTATATCTCATTTGGTTGAAATAATTTACAATTCGTGTGGATTATGTAAGGTCTAAACAAAAGAAAAAGATTTAAAAATGCATAATCAAATATTTGTTCGTATTTCAATTAGTTACAATAATAGAAAACTTTTGACAAGAATATTGACCTACGATTTCTTTTCCACAAATCTTTTCAAACTTACATATATTTATATTCGACAGGAAAAATGAAAAGTCACCATTTGACTTTGATAAATCCAGAGGAGCAACCCTAATTCTAATCATCATATAAAATTCACTAATATGATATATGTTAAATACAAATTTTGTATCACCAAATCAAAGACACCCCACAAGACATGGCATGCACTTTATTTTTGTCGACAAATCATGTGCATCATGCGTTGTCTCTTACTTAGCTTCCTTCCATTGTTGAATTCATTAAGGTCAGCAAGTTTTTACAGGAACATACACATTTAGATTCCTCCACAGGTCCAACCAGTTGCCATTGGAAATTTGTGTCAAGTGAAGGTTCTAGGAAATTGCTTGGGATAAAACCTGAAATTCCTTATATAAAAAAACAAATGAATTTGCCAAGAACGGAATAGATGGACGGTTACTTACAAATAGATCCCAACCATGCACTAGACACAAATTCTATGTAGTAATTAATGTCCAACCCTAGCACTCGTGCGCTCAGCTGAAGTTTCTCTTTCCTCGAAGGTTCCCACCGTTTTGTGTTTAGTTTCATCATCGGAGTTCGCATATCTCTCCGCCTGGGAAGAGCGTGCGCTTATCTCTGAAGCACCATGACCTTTTTCCCCGTTTTCTGTGACCTGAGAATAGCCCGTTGTAGAAGTAGAGAGCAACATGGAGTAGTAGACTGGGTCGTGAAAGCCCACCAAAGTCGATTCTCTTTCATGGAATTGGCTAGTCCAAACCCCTGGCCCTTTAAAGAACTCGTGTACCCATCAACTGCTCATTTATCTAGCAACCGTAGACCCATCGCGAACACCGATGTTAAAAAACCTATTGATTAGACAAACGTAAGAACCCAAATTGATAGAAATACTGATAAATAATGATTATTTTATGTCTTCAAAGTTAGCCGCCGTCGCCACCTCTGCCGCCGCCACTATCCCACTAAAACCACCACTACCTAAGCAAAAACAGCCAACATCGGGTGCCGGCGACATAGATGGAGAGCAATGATTAATACTCTTTTAGGGAAGCAGACTTTCTATCCTTGCGACGCTTCTTTATGCGTCTCAATAAATCTCAACCATTTACTTGACAAAAATGGGATTGTTATGAAAGATTGAGATTTGTCGAGATATCGAAGAAAATATCATGTGAAATGGAGGATCCCCATCATATTTTCTTGCCTTCTACATAACTTTAAACATGACAAGCAAGTTGCCTTAACTTTCCATCTCAAAGAAATATGTTATCATTTGAAAGTTCATCTGACTCAAGCAAATTACTACTGATGTAACAACCTATAATATCATTAGTAAGTAAAATTGATTGGCAACTTTCTTGTTCGATCAACCATTTGTAACTTACCAGCAAATTAGTGATTTTATTATTCTCAAATCTAGTATCCAATAATAGATTTTTCTTAGCCAATATTATCAAATGGTAGATTAACTAGTGCTTTTAGATTTGATAACCGGGCTCATCAATTAGTTAGTGATGGTCTTACCATCTCTTTCACAAAGTAGATTAGTACGTTGTTTTACAATATCGCATGTGGGCCCCAGCAATTAATTAGTAACTTATCGATAAAGTAACAAGTATACCATCCTTAAATATAGTATCCAGTAGTATAATACCAAGTGCTATGAAATTTTATAATTGGGCTCATCAAGTAGTTTGCAATTTACAAATGAAATAATGATTTTATCACCACAGATCGAGTAGCATACCGAATACCCAAAAATTTTATAAGTGGCCCTCTTCTCGATTAATCAATAGCTTATCAATGAAAATTCCATGGTACCATTTTCAAATCTAGCAGCATATTACCAAGTGCTTAACTATTTTACTAATGGTTGCAGCAAGTTTTTGAAAACTTTGCCGATGAAATAATGATTTCACTACTCCCACGTCCAGTGGTAGATTACCAAGTGCTTTGAAATTTTACAAGTGGGTCATTCAAATTAATTAGCAGATTATCCATTCAGGTATGATTACATCTAAACTTAGGTTCAAAATTGTTGTCTAATTTGTTAAAAACATCCATCCAAACAATAAGTTGGACAGTCTATTAAGTTCCGTCATTAGTCAACCAGACGGGTTTGGAACTCTATTTACATATTCTTGATACGTTTATAACAATCTTGGATCGTACTTTCAAACATCAAGTTTGATTTTACCGCAAAATCTACCATGGTGGAGTGAGCACAAAGTACATGCTTATGCTTTTTGATAATCTATCCTGAAATTTACCACTTCAAATTTCATGAGCAATTATTTTAAATACAAACAAAAAGAGACTTAAGAAAGAAAGAGAAGGGAAGAGAAAAGAAGTCCACAAGTCTCATTAAGTTCAATTCAACACCCTCTGCCGCCTCCGCTGCCAATTCAACACCCTCCACCACCGCCTCCGCCGCAACCGCCACCTCCGCCGCCACCGCCGTGGTGTCCACCTCCTCCATGGTGTCCTCCGTGGTGAAGCCCGCCCGCCGCCTCCATAGTAGCCACCACCATGTCCCTTTGTCTTTTTGTGCTGAGACCCAGATGAGTCGTCGTCGCTGCAGGAAAACATAACAACTGACGCGAGGATCAAGCACAGGACGAAGATCACTCCGGACTTGAGCAACAGAAGATCTACTCCACCATCGCCATGAACACCAGCGCTTGCTAAATCGATCCAATTTCTCGCCATTGATTTTCTTGTTATGTCGTGGAGAGAAGCAAGAACTCAACTATTCACGGTATCAATAGTAGTAGGAAGGAGAAAATATTCTGGAGGTGAGGGACCTTCAATTATATAAGAAAAATGAGAAGAGGACCGCACTGCCAATCTCAATAAGGGACAGATGGATTACAAGTTTTCAACCACACAATTATGTCCACAAAACCTGACAAACTAGTTTGTCCAATTGTGAAGAAGGTTGGGTATTCATTTTTGTCGTTCAAATTGAGATTAGTGTTAATCTCAAAACTTCACAATCCTAATAGATGATATTTTATGACTCAAATAAAATATTTGTGCTAGCCCCCATTCTCAACCATTTATCCATAAAAGAAATAAAACAAGAACATTCTCCGAAAAACATGTTATATCTTTGATACAATAATTATATCTTATGAGTTCAAATTAATTTACAATTTTTGTTAATTACGTAAGGTCTAAACAAAAGAGAGAGAAAAAAAGATATGAGAAATCGAAGATTGGCTTGTATTTCAATTAGTTATAATAGAAAATGTTTTACACGAATATTAACCTATGATTTCTTCATAAATCTTATAAAATTAACATAATATTTTGATTTGACGGAAAAGTGAAAAGTTACCTTTTGACCTTTGAGATATCTAGAAGTACGATCTTTATTGAAATTATTATATAAATCCACGCCTATAAGGGACCGCCACGGTTGACTTGAGGGGACAACTTTCCAATAATTCACTTGGAGAACCTTTTTTGGAGTCGTGCAATGATAAGGTCCATTGCGTAATCACTGGCGAAGCTTCTCCGAAATTGCTTCCGATAGATCTTGAAATTCTTTATGTAATACAACACATGAATTTGCCAAGAACTGAATGGATGGACGGTTGTATCCAGACAGATCACGGCCATGCACTAGACACAAATTCTAAATAGTAATTGATGCCATCAAGCTCATCGACCCATCAACTGCTTATTCAGAAAATTATCTAAAAAGTTGCAAATTTATTGTAGATAGTTAATTCAGTTCTAAACCCTTCGATTGTATCAATTCAGTCCCAAAACTTTTTAACGAATTGTCAATGTAGTCATTTCGATTAATTTTAATGGGAAAATCGATGAATTGGTGGCCCAGTCAATGACAATCATCTTATTGAATATTACGAATAATCTTTGATTTTAAAAAATAGATTTTATTATTCTCAAATCTAGTATCCAATAATAGATTTTTCTCAGCCAATATTATCAAATGGTAGATTAACAAGTGCTTTTAGATTTGATAACTGCTCATTAATTAGTTAGTGATGGTCTTACCATCTCTTTCTTTTTTTTTTGGTCAGAAATATTTATTTAATCTGTTGAAAAAAAAATCCATCCAAATGTTATAAAATGGACAAGTTTATTAGATTGCGGAGGCAGGTATCATTAGTATGTTGGTTTTTTTTGGGACTCTTATTTGCATGTTCCTCATGAGGTTCAGAATTTAGCAAATGCTTCAATGGCATCAAATCAGTATGGATGTTCCCAATCATCAATTTCATTCGCCTGAGATTTGTGATGAAAGAGAATAATATAATAATTTGTACATTATCAAATAAAGAACACACAGGCCCCTCTATAAATATGATGAAAATAAAATTTGACCCTAAGCGATAAATATAAATGATAATTAACTTAACCCTAAATAGTAATCCTAACGTAATCTAATAAAGACCACACTATTGCATCACAGTTTACTAGAATGAAACCTTTTTTTTTCTCAATTCATGCCTAAAGGATATATTCAACACCCTCCGCCGCCTCCACCGCCCCCTTTTCGCCACAACCGCCGCCTCCCCAACCACCCCCCCACCGCAGCCCACTACCTCCTCCATGGTGCTCTGCGGTGCTGGTGGCTATTGTTGCCTCCAAAGAATAGTAGCCGGCTCCAACTCCGTGTAGCCGGCGCCACCTCCATAGTGGCTGCCAACTTGGCCCTCTCTCTTCTTCTTCTTGCGCGCGGAGGCCCGGATGAGTCATTACCGCAGGAAAAAATAATCGCCGACACAACGATCAAGCACCGGCCAGGATTTATCATCACGGGCGCATGCTTGAAATCGACCCAATCTCTTGCCATTGATTACCTGGTTATCTCGTGGAGAGAACAGAGGCAAGAACTCAAGTATTGACGGTATCGATGCTTGATAGTAGGAAGGAGAAGATGATGTTCTGGAGGTGCGGACCTTCATTTAAATAAGGAAAATGAGAAGAGGACCGCACCGTCGATCTAAAAATTGATGATGGATTTCAAGGTTTCTTCTTTTGGTCTCTCAGATTTCAAGCTTTCAACCACACCATTATTCCACACAAACCCTAACGACTTGTTTGTCTGTTTAGGAAGAAGATTGAGTTTTTTTTTTTTTTTGGATTGTCAATCTCGAAACTTTGTAATTCTAACGGATGATGTTTTGGGACTCGAATTTTACATTCTTGAGACTTATAATGATCCACATATAAAGTATCCGTGCTAGCCCCTTCACAACCTTCTATCCATAAAAAAAAAAAACAAGTATTTGTTGAGGAAAACTCCTACTGATTTTGAAGTTGACAAAACCTTCCATAATGTTTGATACTTATTCGAACCTTCTTATTTCGTGAATATATGTTTACGAAGCTAAGAGTGAAGTTTTTCAGATTTTACAAGTTAAGAAGAATTATTTAAGTTACGAGATATTTTTCAGGACGCAAAATAATTCAGACTTTATAAGTTCTTGAAGACCCACAAAAGCTAAAGTTAAAGATTCAGAAAAATTCAGAAGCAGATTGTGCTGAAATTTTTCGTAAGCACGCAGTTGAAATATTCGTAAGCATTTAATACGCAGTAATTCTTCGAAGCAAAACTCGAAACGAAGAATAACAGTTAGTGATCCGCATGGATTTCACAGCGAGGAAAGTGTTGATTAGTTCAATCTTATTCAAATTGATTGACAATCAAATACTACGACAAGAATGCTTTACAACGGACAAAACTTTACTTTTGGAAACCAAGATTCCGATTGTATGGGCGACCAAAATCGGTGGGATTCGAAATCATCAACTAACGGCTACTCAATCCTTAGTTTACAAATCTATCCAAGGTGAAGATTGGAAGATAATCCTCTCATGAATTGTCCAACGGCTAGTGTGGATAAAGAGGAGTATTTAAGGAGAACATGAGCAGCGGAAGGAACATAGATTCAAGAATCAACAAGTTCAAAGTTTGAGCATACTCCATCAATTCTCTTGTCGTTCGTACTTAAGATCAAGATCTTGAGAATTACTTTTTAAAGAGTGATTGTGTGAGATAGAGAGTCCTATCATACACAATAGTTTTGAGACTCAAAGTCTGTAAATTCCTCTTGATTACATAGTGAAATCCAGCCGGGTCAGCTGTAAGCGTGAGAGAGTGGACGTAGGCTTGCTATAAGTCGAACCACTATAAACCCGTGTGCAAATTCTCTTTTCCTTATCCCTTACTTTATATTCTGCACTTCTAATTTGAATCTGAATTTTATTCAGACTTTTCTACTTTTGTCTTATTTTCAAGCAAATTTATAAGTTACATTAAGGATCACCTATTCAGCCCCCTCTAAGTGACCCGTGCTAGCTATCTCAATTGGTATCGAGCGGGTTGCTCATTTATTGAAGTGTTTTACTTGAGCTAATGATCTATATGGCTAGTTATGGTGCTCCGAGCTCATTGAAGGACGAGTAACAATGGACCACCATTTTTCGATGGCAAAGAATATAACATCTGGAAAAACAAGATGAAGGCATTCATCAAATCAATCGATCACATGCAATGGAATGTTGTTATCAGAGGAGTCAACCCAAAGTCCTCGAACTCAAAAGAAAAGGCAGATGCAAGCAAACCAGCGGATCCTCCTCTATCTCAAGCGAGATAGCTAAAAGAGAGATTTTATATTCAAAAGCAATTTATTCTCTCTATTGTGGATTATCTCTGTTGAGTATAAGAAAATTGCTACTTGTGAATCTGCAAAAGAAATCGGATACTCTTTATGTTACGTATGAAGGAACAGATCGAGCTAAGGAAACTCAAATCAATATTTTGCTTGGCCAATATGAATCTTTCAAAATGAAGCACGGAGAACTAATTGCTGATTTTTATGACAGGTTTAACCGATATAGTAAACGGTCTTGCTTATCAAGAACAACTAGTTCCAGATGCATTGAAAGTCAACAAACTTCTGAGAGGACTGACAGATCAGTGGGATAACATCAAAACATCTCTTCGAGAGACACAAAGGATCAAGCCTCTATCGGAATGAGTTGATTGGAACTCTCCAATCATATGAAACCGAGAAACGGAATGAGCAAAACGAATCCAGAGGTAATAAGTCAATTGCTTTGAAAACTAACGATGATTCCGATCACGGACCACAAGATGTTGATGTTGATAATGAAGAACTAGCTCTCTTCATAAAGAAGTATAAGAAGATGAAAATCATCAGAAAAAGAAATCTCAAAGGGAAGAAGCCTTTTGAGAACAAGAGGTCTATCGATGAGACGGAGAAACCAAAGGATATAATATGTTTTCACTATAGGAAACGTGGACACATCAAGCCAAACCGTCCCACTTCCTGAAAAAGAAGACCAAATTTGAGAAAGCAAAGAATGCCTTAAAAGGCGTAAACCTAGAGTGACATAGAATGTGAAGATAGTGATGAAGATGTCTCGTCTAATGGCAAAGTCGATTCGGACTCGATTCGATTCCGATCCTAGAGTGGAAATCGAGGTAAAACCTTCCACGAAATGTCTATCAAGTGTCAAATTATATTGATGAATTGTGCTTTGAATTTAAGATCTGCTCTTAAAAGAATCTCTTCTTTAAAAAGGAGAATTCTTCACTACGGCAACAAGATGTTTCTCAAAAGAAAGGATCGATTTTCTTCAAAAAGAGTTTCATCAAATCAAAGAAAGTCAAGATTTTCTTTCCAAAGAAAATGATGTTTTAAAAAGAGAAGTTTCAAAAATTACTTCTAATTTTTCAAAAGGTTCGAAACCTTGAAGCATATCCTTTCCATTCAAATTCCTTACTATAACAAATCTAGTCTTGGATTTGTAAAGGAAAGTGATATCTTAATTGATTTTCCAAAAGTCAAGGAGAGATTAAGACAAAGACCTCCTTGACAAGCTTATAAAACCATTTCAAAAGGAATTTTGTAAAACCTGTTGGCCGGAGTGCACTCAGGTGCTCAAAATGTGGAGATCCACAACATTTTGAGAATGAATGTCCTAAGGTCTGGAGACCTGTTCGAAGAGATTTTGTTAAGACAGCCTATACTAATACTCAAGGACCCAAGCAAATTTGGGTACCAAAGAAAACTTGAGATGTTGTGATTTTTGCAGATTACCACAAAGAGAAAAAGAAAGTGGTATCTAGATAGTGGATGCTCCAGACATATGACAGGAGATCCAAGCATATTCACGATCTTCAAAGTCTGAAGGGAGGAAAAGTTTTTGGAGGAAATACCAAAGGACAAATCATTGGCAAAGGAACAGTTGATATAGGAGGACTCGGAATCAATGATGTTTTGTTGGTAAAAGGACTCAACTACAATCTGATTAGCATAAGCCAGCTCTGTGATACTTGGTTTTGGAATCAACTTCCAAGAAGATACATGCTCAAAAACAAGCAAAGATTCTTTTCAAACATTCACAGGGGAAGAAGACATGGCAATATTTATCTTCTGGATGTTAATCCAAACTCTAATCATTGCCTAATCTCAATCAAAGAGGATGAAGAACTTTGGCACGAAGGTTGGGACATATCAAGATGAAACAAATCTCAAAAATCTCAAACAAGAAGCTAGTTCAAGGTTTGCAGTTTTGAAATACAAAAAAAACATACTTATGCAATGCCTGCATACTTGGAAAACAAGTAAGAAGTTCTTTCAAATCTATACATCATGTTTCTCTTGATCGTGCCTTGCGACTTCTTCATATGGACTGTTTGGACCAACCGAACACAAAGCATATAGAGTATTCAACAAAAATTCTCGGGATCATGGAAGAAACAATGAATGTAAGGTTTGAAGAAAACATTCGAGACTCACAAAGATGAATATGAATCACCTCCACACATTCAAGTGTCTTGAAGGTCATCTAGAATCTCAAAAGATCAAGATTCTCGTGGAAGAAGGAAAAGAAGACAATATACAGACTCAACCAGAAAATTTAGGGTCCGCAGATATTCGTAAGGAAAGATTTGACAAGAACTGGAAACATAAGTCCAGTCATCCAAAAACCTCATCATTGGAGAAATAGAAGACGGTATCAAGACCAGATCCAAACAAAATGAGAACATCAAAGAACTTGGCATTAATATCTGAAATAGAACCAAAAGATGTTGAAGAAGCTTTATCAGATGAAAGCTGGATTGAAGCTATGCAAGAGGAACTTCAGCAGTTCAGAATCAATGAAGTATGGGAGCTTATGCCAAGACCCAAAAACCATCCAGTAATTGGAACAAAATGGGTGTTCAGAAACAAACTGGATGACAAAGGGAAGGTTACAAGAAACAAGGCAAGACTGGTTGCAAAAGGGTATTCTCAAGAAGAAGGCATTGATTATGATGAAACATATGCACCAGTTGCAAGGTTAGAAGCCATTCGGCTATTATTAGCTTTTGCTTGTTTCCATAACTTTAAACTTTTTCAGATGGACGTGAAAAGTGCCTTCCTAAATGGATACATAAAAGAAGAAGTATATATGGAACAACCACCGGCTTTGAAGAACCAAGAAAGGCTGATTACGTTCTGAGACTCAAAAAGGCCCTTTACGGTGCAAAAACAGCACCCGAGCTTGGTACGAAAGGTTAAGTAATTTCCTTTTACAAAATGGTTTCTCAAAAGGTAAAGTAGATACAACTCTTTTTTTGTTAAGAGAAAGGGTAAGGATTTTCTACTTGTTCAAATCTATGTTGATGATATAATCTTTAGATCTTCTAATGAACTATTTTGCAAGGAATTCTCTAAAATATGCAAAACGAGTTCGAGATGAGCATGATGGGAGAACTAATATTCTTTCTTGGCTTACAAGTGAAACAAATGAAAGATGGCACCTTCATTTGCCGGAAAAGTATGCCAAGGAGATAGTCAAGAAGTTTGGTCTGCAAAAAACGCAAGAAGATGAGACACTCCCATGTCACAATCATCCAAGCTAGACAAGATGTAAATGGTAAAAAGGTTGATCGAAAGGTATATAGAAGCATGATAGGTTCTCTATTATATCTTCTGCATCTAGACCCCGACATACTTTTTAGCATCTGATATGTGTCTAGATTTCGATCGATCCAAAGAAATCGCATTTTTCTACGGAAAAGGATAATCAAATACATTGGAACTTATCCAATGCTAGGTCTTTTGGTATTCCAAAGCTTGATTTTACTCTTCTTGGTTATTCGGATGCTTTGACTTAGCTGGATGTAAAGTGGACGGAAAAGTACTACGGTACATGCCAATTGCTTGGAAATATGTTAGTATCCCGGTATTCAAAGAAGCGAGAATACAATTTGCACTTTCAACAAAGAGGCAGTCGTAGCCTTGGGAAGTTCTTTGTGCACGATTCTATGGATGAAGCAAAGGTTGAGAGATTTTTGCTGTTGAAGACTCAAGTGTTGCAATCAAATGTGACAATACCGGTGCCATTAATTTCACTAAGAATCCCATTCTTCATTCTCGAGCTAAGCATATTGAGATCAAACATCATTTTATTAGAGATCATGTGCAAAATGGTGATGTGAATATTCAATTTATTGATTCTAAGAATCAATTAGCTGATATATTCACAAAACTCCTTGATAAATCGTCTTTTGAATTTATTAGAAACAAACCGTATTACTTATCCTTCTTGAAGTGTTTGATGATGTGAACATTCTTCGGACTCAAGTGATTTCGATCTGAATATTTTTCAGACTCTCAAGAACGGTGCACGTACATAGTTTAAATTTTGGTGGGAATATTTTTGGCAGGATATTTTCTCTTTTGTTCATATTTGGAAGCAAATCAGTACGTATCCAAACTTACCTGTTTATTTGAGGTTAAAATATTATTTGATACCCACCCATCGGTGGTCACGATGGTTTGCGCTCGGTTCCTTTCACGAGAGGTTCTGGGTTCAAAACTCGTGGGTGCCGATGATTTAAAAATGGAGGGTCGTGGCGGTGGGATGCTATAGCCCCCGAGGACTAGTCGGGCTTCACCGCTGGTTTGAGCGCAAGCTGCCGGCCAAGACACCTCGATCATCAAAAAAAAAAAATATTATTTGATAGTATTATGATCTTTTATGCTTCAGAAAAATCTATTTCCTTCCTATTTACATTGGCTTATATTTTACTTTCTAAAAATATTTTTTTACTCCTTAAACCCGTCTTTCACCTTTATATACCTTTTCGCCTCTTTTCCAAAACCCCTCGTCTGTATCGACTTTCTTCTCAAACTTTTCCGATTCTCGGAGACTCTCCTCGTCTTCCTCCTCTAAAAAGATCAAAACTTTTGTCCCGAAGCAATCATAATGCCTTTCAAGAGAAGATCTTGGCGTATTTTGAATCAGAGTCCAAATCTTCTGCACCACCGAGTTTATGGACATTTCGGACAATCGAGTCGGAACAGCTTGAAGAACCTACTTAAGCTCCAACCTCCTCCTCGTTCGTCACCTCCAAAATCGACGGGTAAATCAGATTTCCGCTTCAAGAATATTAAACTTATCCGGCAAAATTATCAAAGGCTGAAGAGAGGTAATGCCTCTTCCGAGACTCTTCTAAAGTGTCTTAAGGACAATGACCTTCGATTGAAAACTCACCTTGTTCAACTCTATTCCGAAGTTTTCTGCTGGGATTAATCATCTCCCTGTTAGCACTACCCCGAAAGTGACTCCTTCCGTGAAGGGAAAAGAGAAAGTCGGAGACGATCCACTTTGTCTCAAAAAAACAAGAAGTCCCAAAACTTCATCCAAGTTTGTTGTTCCTGAAGATGACGCTCGGTTTTTCGAGCTTTTTGAAATGAGAGTGGGCATAGCATCTGGAATGCAAGGGACAGGTGGATTGTTTAGAAGTTCTGAACACCATACATGTTATAAGCTTTTACTCGCTCGTGGTGTTATGAATCACAGAACTGTGGACTTCGCATGTTTAGAGAAGGCGATATTCTTATCCAACAATTGTTCGAGAAACAGGGCATTTATGAGTTTTGCCTTCATTCTGCCTCTGTTTATTCTGAGTTAACCGCTTATTTTTACTCCAATCTTTCAATTCTGTCACCCAACTGGCTCCAGTTTACCGTTGGTGACAAGAAATTTGATATTAAGGCTGACTTATTGGCAAGAATAATTGGAGCAAGATACTCCGAATTCATTCCTTTGAAGTAGACTATGTAGAGGCTTCCAAGGTAGCTTCGAAAACCCCTCATTTGCTCGAATCCAAGAGACATATCACTTATTCTGACTTGTCAAGAAGATCCATCATTCTGCAAAGATCATCATAAATTGTCGAAGCCAAAGACAGCCTCCAAAACCGACCTGTCCCAAGTCTCGAACTCAAACTCATTTGGGCTTTGCTTGTAAGGTCAACCTTTTTCCTTACCTCATGTCATCATATTTCACATGTACAGGACACTCCAAAAGGACAAGGGACAACTTCCATACGGTGCATTAATCTCACGTATTTTCATGTTCCCGAAAATTTCAATTCTCGATGAACTCGCAATGTAATGTTGTCCCTCAGATATTTGTTGGAGAGAAAATGCTCTCAAGATGAAACAATTTGATGATATCAGGGAAAAATTCAAGGGAAAAGAGGCTGAGGCTACTTGATGGTAAGTCAAATATCAGACAGACAGAGCAGAGAAAAAGGCTAGGAAGTAAGAAAGAATCTCCAGTTCCACTAAAGGTGTACAAGAAAAAGAAAATCCTTCTGCATGACGAAAAGTGATGAAGCAGAAGCAGAACACCTTCATACAGGACATGCTAATGTTCCAGAACATGCTTCTGAACCAGTTCCAAATGTTTCAGAACCAACTTTCACGCATCATGTCTCCGAAGAAGCAAAGACTGCTCAGGGGGAGATTCCACCGTATAAACCAAGGAGTTCGAACAGCTGAGCGAGAAAATGTACAAGAACAGTCTTCTACTAGTCGAAACATCCTCACTCTTCCGCTTGAAGTCAAAGACAAACAAACTTCACTGAACAAGAAGTCAAGCATCTGCAGAAAAATGGTTGAGGAAAACTCCAACACTCAACGGCTTCAAGCAATTGTAGATAAAGTAGAATCGAGGAGACCATTGCCTAATGCTCATCCAACATGGAGAAGGCGAGAGGACAATGCAGTTCAAAGATTGAGGAGGCTGTCTCTATCTTGGAAAATTTTCAACTGATCCGAACTCCTTCAAAAAAATAACTGTTTCCAATTCTTTTCCAAAGTTTTTTTTTTTTGTCTCAGAAAAGCTCATTAACATTACTGTTTAGACTGGTTATTCTCTTAATGTTAATGCTTTATATTCTCTATATTTATCTTTTTGCTGATGACAAAAAGGGGGAGAATTTATATGCAGATCCAATGCAAAGCTATAGACAAAAGAAGAAGCCTGATTTCAATAATGAGTTTGATCTTTCAACTGCGGAATTTAATGCTACTGGATATGTTTGCTTACTTCCAATTTATTTTAAAATGATTTAATCTGCAGGAAAGTTTTGTCACCATAAAAAGGGGAGATTGTTGAGGAAAACTCCTACTGATTTTGAAGTTGACAAAACCTTACATAATGTTTGATACTTATTCTGAACCTTCTCATTTCAGGAATATATGTTCTGGAAGCTAAGAATGAAGTTTTTCAGATTTTACAAGTTAAGAAGAATTATTTAAGTTCTGAGATATTTTCCAGACGCAGAAATAATTCAGACTTTATAAGTTCTTGAAGACCCACAAAAGCTAAAGTTCTGAGATTCAGAAAAATTCAGAAGCGACGCAGAAGCTGAAATTTTTCGTAGGCACGCAGGTGTGAAATATTCGTAAGCATTTAAGACGTAGTAATTCTTGAAAGCAAAACTCGAGCGAAGAATAACGCTTAGTGATCCGGCATGGATTTCACAGCAGGAAAGTGTTGATTAGTTCAATCTTATTCAAATTGATTGACAATCAAATACTACGACAAGAATGCTTTACAACGGACAAAATTCTACTTTTGGAAACCAAGATTCTAATTGTGTGGGCGACGAGAATAAGTGGGATTAATCATCAACTAACGGCTACTCAATCCTTAGTTTACAAATCTATCCAAGGTGAAGATTGGAAGATAATCCTCTGCGAATTGTCCAACGGCTAGTGTGGATAAAGAGGAGTATTTAAAGCGTAACATGAGCAGCGGAAGGAACATAGATTCAAGAATCAACAAGTTCAAAGTTTGAGCATACTCCATCAATTCTCTTGTCGTTTCATGTACTTAAGATCAAGATCTTGAGAATTACTTTGTAAAGAGTGATTGTGTGAGATAGAGAGTCCTATCATACACAATAGTTTTGAGACTCAAAGTTTGTAAATTCCTCTTGATTACATAGTGAAATCCAGCCGTTAGGGTCATAAAGCGTGGGAGAGTGGATGTAGGCTTGCTATAAAAAGCCGAACCAATATGAACCCGTGTGCAAATTCTCTTTTCCTTATCCCTTACTTTATATTCTGCACTTCTAACTTGAATCTGAATTTTATTCAGACTTTTCTATTACTTGTCTTATTTTCGCGAAATTTATAAGTTCTGTTAAGGATCACCTATTCACCCCCCTCTAGGTGACCCGTGCTAGCTATCTCAGTATTCTCGTCCGAAAAATGTGCTATTCTTTGATACAATAATTATATCTCATTTGGTTCAAATAATTTACAATTAAATGTGGATTATGTAAGGTCTAAACAAAAGAAAAAGATTTAAAAATGCATAATCAAATATTTGTTCGTATTTCAATTAGTTACAATAATAGAAAACTTTTGACACGAATATTGACCTATGATTTCTTTTCCATAAATCTTTTCAAACTTACATATATTTATATTCGACAGGAAAAAGAAAAGTCACCATTTGACTTTGATAAATCCAGAGGAGCAACCCTAATTCTAATCATCATATAAAATTCACTAATATGATATATGTTAAATACAAATTTTGTATCACCAAATCAAAGACACCCCACAAGACATGGCATGCACTTTTTTTTTGTCGACAAATCATGTGCATCATGCGTTGTCTCTTACTTAGCTTCCTTCCATTGTTGAATTCATTAAGGTCAGCAAGTTTTTACAGGAACAAACACATTTAGATTCCTCCACAGGTCCAACCGGTTGCCATTGGAAATTTGTGTCTAGTGAAGGTTCTAGGAAATTGCTTGGGATAAAACCTGAAATTCCTTATATAAAAAAACAAATGAATTTGCCAAGAACGGAATAGATGGACGGTTACTTACAAATAGATCCCAACCATGCACTAGACACAAATTCTATGTAGTAATTAATGTCCAACCCTAGCACTCGTGCGGTCAGCTGAAGTTTCTCTTTCCTCGAAGGTTCCCACCGTTTTGTGTTTAGTTTCATCATCGGAGTTCGCATATCTCTCCGCCTGGGAAGAGCGTGCGCTTATCTCTGAAGCACCATACCTTTTTCCCCGTTTTCTGTGACCTGAGAATAGCCCGTTGTAGAAGTAGAGAGAAACATGGAGTAGTAGATTGGGTCGTGAAAGCCCAACAAAGTCGATTCTCTTTCATGGAATTGGCTAGTCCAAACCCCTGGCCCTTTAAAGAACTCGTGTACCCATCAACTGCTCATTTATCTAGCAACCGTAGACCCATCACGAACACCGATGTTAAAAAACCTATTGATTAGACAAACGTAAGAACCCAAATTGATAGAAATACTGATAAATAATGATTATTTTATGTCTTCAAAGTTAGCCGCCGTCGCCACCTCTGCCGCCGCCACTATCCCACTAAAACCACCACTACCTAAGCAAAAACAGCCAACATCGGGTGCCGGCGACATAGATGGAGAGCAATGATTAATACTCTTTTTTAGGGAAGCAGACTTTCTATCCTTGCGACGCTTCTTTATGCGTCTCAATAAATCTCAACCATTTACTTGACAAAAATGGGATTGTTATAAAAGATTGAGATTTGTCGAGATATCGAAGAAAATATCATGTGAAATGGAGGATCCCCATCATATTTTCTTGCCTTCTACATAACTTTAAACATGACAAGCAAGTTGCCTTAACTTTCCATCTCAAAGAAATATGTTATCGTTTGAAAGTTCATCTGACTCAAGCAAATTACTACTGATGTAACAACCTATAATATCATTAGTAAGTAAAATTGATTGGCAACTTTCTTGTCCGATCAACCATTTGTAACTTACCAGCAAATTAGTGATTTTATTATTCTCAAATCTAGTATCCAATAATAGATTTTTCTTAGCCAATATTATCAAATGGTAGATTAACTAGTGCTTTTAGATTTGATAACCGGGCTCGTCAATTAGTTAGTGATGGTCTTACCATCTCTTTCACAAGTAGATTAGTACGTTGTTTTACAATATCGCATGTGGGCCCCAGCAATTAATTAGTAACTTATCGATAAAGTAACAAGTATACCATCCTTAAATATAGTATCCAGTAGTATAATACCAAGTGCTATGAAATTTTATAATTGGGCTCATCAAGTAGTTTGCAATTTACAAATGAAATAATGATTTTATCACCACAGATCGAGTAGCATACCGAATACCCAAAAATTTTATAAGTGGCCCTCTTCTTGATTAATCAATAGCTTATCAATGAAAATTCCATGGTACCGTTTTCAAATCTAGCAGCAGATTACCAAGTGCTTAACTATTTTACTAATGGTGGCAGCAAGTTTTTGAAAACTTTGCCAATGAAATAATGATTTCATTACTCCCACGTGTTGTGGTAGATTACCAAGTGCTTTGCTATTTTACAAGTGGCTCATTCAAATTAATTAGCAGATTATCCATTCAGGTATAATTACATCTAAACTTAGGTTAAAAATTATTGTCTAATTTGTTAAAAACATCCATTCAAACAATAATTTGGACAGTCTATTAAGTTCCGGCATTAGTCAACCGAACGGGTTTGGGACTCTATTTACATATTCCTGATACGTTTATAACAATCTTGGATCGTAATTTCAAGCATCAAGTTTGATTTTACTGCAAAATCTACCATGGTGGAGTGAGCACAAAGTACATGCTTATGCTTTTTGATAATCTATCCTGAAATTTACCACTTCAAATTTCATGAGCAATTATTTTAAATACAAACAAAAAGAGACTTAAGAAAGAAAGAGAAGGGAAGAGAAAAGAAGTCCACAAGACTCATTAAGTTCAATTCAACACCCTATGCCGCCTCTGCCGCCAATTCAACACCCTCCACCACCGCCTCCGCCGCAACCGCCACCTCCGCCGCCGCCGCAACCTCCACCTCCACCGCCGCCATGGTGTCCACCTCCTCCATGGTGTCCTCCGTGGTGGCCGCCGCCGCCGCCGCCGCCGCCTCCATAGTAGCCACCACCATGTCCCTTTGTCTTTTTGTGCTAAGACCCAGATGAGTCATCATCACTGCAGGAAAACATGACGACCGATGCGAGGATCAAGCACAGGACGAAGATCACTCCGGACTTGAGCAACAGAAGATCTACTCCACCATCGCCATGAACACCAGCGCTTGCTAAATCGATCCAATTTCTCGCCATTGATTTTCTTGTTATGTCGTGGAGAGAAGCAAGAACTCAACTAATCACGGTATCAATAGTAGTAGGAAGGAGAAAATATTCTAGAGGTGAGGGACCTTCAATTATATAAGAAAAATGAGAAGAGGACCGCACTGCCAATCTCAATAAGGGACAGATGGATTACAAGTTTTCAACCACACAATTCTGTCCACAAAACCTGACAAACTAGTTTGTCCAATTGTGAAGAAGGTTGGGTATTCATTTTTGTCGTTCAAATTGAGATTAGTGTTAATCTCAAAACTTCACAATCCTAATAGATGATATTTTATGACTCAAATAAAATATTTGTGCTAGCCCCCATTCTCAACCATTTATCCATAAAAGAAATAAAACAAGTACATTCTCCGAAAAACATGCTATATCTTTGATACAATAATTATATCTTATGAGTTCAAATTAATTTACAATTTTTGTTAATTACGTAAGGTCTAAACAAAAGAGAGAGAAAAAAAGATATGAGAAATCGAAGATTGGCTTGTATTTCAATTAGTTATAATAGAAAATGTTTTTTGACATTTGAATATTAACCTATGATTTCTTCATAAATCTTATAAAATTTACATAATATTTTGATTTGACGGAAAAGTGAAAAGTTACCTTTTGACCTTTGAGATATCTAGAAGTACGATCTTTATTGAAATTATCATATAAATCCACGCCTATAAGGGACCGCCAAGGTTGACTTGAGGGGACAACTTTCCAATAATTCACTTGGAAGACTTTTTGGGAGTCGTGCAATGATAAGGTCCATTGCGTAATCACTGGCGAAGCTTCTCCGAAATTGCTTCCGATAGAACTTGAAATTCTTTATGTAATACAACACATGAATTTGCCAAGAACTGAATGGATGGACGGTTGTATCCAGACAGATCACGGCCATGCACTAGACACAAATTCTATATAGTAATTGATGCCATCAAGCTCGTCCACCCATCAACTGCTTATTCAGAAAAAAATTATCTAAAAAGTTGCAAATTTATTGTAGATAGTCAATTCAGTCATAAATCTTTCGATTGTATCAATTCAGTCTCAAACTTTTTAATAAATTTCCAATGTAGTCATTTCGATTAATTTTGATGGGAAAATCGATGAAGTGGTGGTCTAGTCAATGTCAATCATCTTACGTAACGTAACGCGGTCAGCACTTATCAGAAGCAAAATAAATTTTATTATTCTCAAATCTAGTATCCAATAATAGATTTTTCTCAGCCAATATTATCAAATGGTAGATTAACAAGTGCTTTTAGATTTGATAACCGGGCTCGTCAATTAGTTAGTGATGGTCTTACCATCTCTTTCTTTTTTTTTTTTGGTCAGAAATATAAACTGCTCATTGATAACTTGTAAAAAAAGAACCCACGGGTGGGGTCTCAAAATAGAGCAAATCTCTAAGGCCTGCGGAGGGCGGGTCAATCAATTTTCGGTGAGTGCTTTTTTTTTTCTGTGGGTCTTAGCTACCTAGTTACCTATACTATTTTTAGCCCTATTACAACATGGTCACGGGCTTCACTTATCAGTATGCGCTGTTCCCACGGCAGTTTTTCTACAAAATTGACACTTCTCACTAAACCAAGACAATCAGACTCCAGAATAAGTCTTTCCCCGCACACGTGTGAGAGAGGAATTTCAGCGTTTCCACCGTCTTACCATCTCTTTCACAAGTAGATTAGTACGTTGTTTTACAATATCGCAAGTGGGCCCCAGCAATTAATTAGTAACTTATCGATAAAATAACAAGTCTACCATCCTTAAATATAGTATCCAATAGTATCCCAAGTGCTATGAAATTTTATAATTGGGCTCCTCAAGTAGTTTGCGACTTATAAACAACATAATGATTTTATCACCACAAATCGAGTAGCATACCGAATACCCAAAAATTTTATAAGTGGCCCCCTTTGATTAATTAGTAGCTTATCAATGAAAATTTCATGGTACCGTTTTCAAATCTAGCAGCAGATTTTCAAGTACTTTAACTATTTTACTAATGGTTGCAGCAAGTTTTTGAAAACTTTGCCGATGAAATAATGATTTCCCTACTCCCACGTCTTGTGGTAGATTACCAAGTGCTTTGATATTTTACAAGTGGGTCATTCAAATTAATTAGCAGATTATCCATTCAGGTATAATTGCATCTAAACTTAGGTTCAAAATTATTGTCTAATTTGTTGAAAACATCCATCCAAACAATAAGTTGGACAGTCTATTAAGTTCCGACATTAGTCAACCGGATGGGTTTGGGATTTTATTTACATATTCCTAATACGTTTGTAACAATCTTGGATTGTACTTTCAAGCATCAAGTTTGATTTTACGGCAAAATCTACCATGGTGGAGTGAGCACAAAGTACATGCTTATGCTTTTTGATAGTCTATCCTGAAATTTACCACTTCAAATTTCGCAAGCAATTATTTTAAATACAAACAAAAAGAGACTTAAGAAAGAAAAGAGAGAGGGGAAGAGAAAAGGAAGTCCACAAGGATTTTATTTAGCCTCATTAAAAAAAACTAAAACAAGAATCATGACTAGAAATAAAAAATCTCTAGATACGTAAAATAAATAGAGATGGTTATCACGAAGATCCAAAAAATATCTAACGTAGAAAACAGAACAGATCAAGATACTCGAAAATCTTATTCCGCGGTGTCCGCCTCCATCAAAACCACCACTACGCTAAAATCGCCGCCACCGCGGTGGTGTCCGCCTCCATCAAAACCACCACCTGTGCTTGAATAGCCACCACCATGGTCGTGTCCGCCTCCATCAAAACCCCCGCCCGCACTAAAACTGCTGCCTCCGTATTGTCCGCCGTCGCCGCTGTAACCGCCTCCATTCTGGCCTCCGTCGTGGTGGTTGTGGTGGTGGTGGTGATGGGGGAGGTGGCCGCCACCGCCTCCATCATGGCCTTGATGATGATGGTCACCTCCAACGCCACCCCCGTCTCCACCGTCAACTACGACTCCATACGCAGAGCTGTACAAGAGAGTATTAGTAAAAGCCGTACCATCACTTAAGCCATGGCCGCCTCTGCCGCCAGTAGCCCCACCTGCCGGTCTGTTCTTGCGGGGAGAGCCAGGTTTGTCGCGGCCGTGGCGGTCACAAGAAAAACAGATGGTTACGACTATAGAAAGAGACGCCAAGATCCCGCACACCATCAGGAGACCGTAGGACTTGAGACGCGCAAGATCCATCTCATCTGTATATGCCCAAAGCTACAGAAACGAACCCGCTTAAGTCTATCCTGCGAATCTTTCAAGGATTAATTAGTTATGCTCCGGATATTATTTAGATAGAATCGCGCGACGACTGTGATGGATTAGAGACCTGATCCAACGATTGACAGAGAGTCGACTACAGCATTCAACCAAGGAATGATGCTGTCGATCATGTTTGTGTGTGTATTGTGAAACTTGTACTATGCGGACAGTGAAGGGGTATAGGGAGCTCATTCGCATGTGGTGCGAAGATTCAATATGATGTAATCGTTATGCATTAGGTACATTTACATCCTAACTAAGGTTAAAGATATTTATTTAATCTGTTAAAAAAATGTCCACCCAAATGGTATAATTGGACAAGCTTATTAGATTGCGGTATCACTAGTCAGTTGGTCGGGTTTGGGACTCCAATTTCTTGTTCCTCATGAGGTTCAAAGAATTCATCGAAAACTTCAATGGTATGACAACACATGGAAGGAGAGTGGCGAAGGGCCCATCCAAATTTCATTCAGACAGTTGAGATTTGTGATGAAAGAGAGAAGAATGTAATATTTTGTACGTTACCAAATGAAGAATACAAGACCCCTATATATAGGGTGAGAATAAAATAAGACTTAAGTACAATAATGCACATTACAATTAACTTAACCCTATATAGTAATCCTAATATAATCTAGCATCTCCTCTCAAACTCAACACGACTTGAAAGAAGTCAAATGGAGTTCAAAGAAAATATTCAGAAAATGCCCAAGTGGATGTGTCTTGAAGAAAATATTAAAAATCTGATTAGCAGATGAAGTGGATACAAGTCGTATAGTGCAATTATGCATATTATATCAAATGAAATGACAATCGAGTTCGTTGTATTTGGTGCGCTCATGGAAAATATAATTTTGTAATCATTGGAAGCACTTCGGTTGTCACAATGAATGACCATTACCTTATCATGACACGCTCCCATGTCTTCCAGTAGTTATTGCTCATGTCGTATCCAATAAGAGCTTGATATTTTTTTTCTGTACTAGATCGAGTGATAGTGGTCTATTTCTTAGTACGCCATGAGGTATGTGGTTACCTTGGAGTTGATAGTTTATTTAAATGTTGACTAGGCTGGTGACCTACAAGATCGTCACCCCACTACGAGCTATTGGCCATGAAACAATGTACTTTTGATATAGCAAAGAATCCAAAAACTGCACCAAAATGAGTTGTATGGGGATCGCAGTCATGTATTGACTAGCAAATAGATCAGCATAAGCGACGTCAGCTTGAGTAGCAGTGAGATATATAAGACTATCGACTAGCTAGGGATAGAATATAGGATGCGACAGAGGAGTCCCATCTTTCGCATTGGTCTTAATAGGGTTTGTAGTGACCTTGTTGTCCACAAGTCTTGTTCAATAAAAAAGATTAGTGGCATATTTGGCTTAAGAAAGACAAAAACTGGAGAAATTTGAAGTAAATAAACTCAAAGCCTAGAAAATAACTAGTCGTACAAGACCTTTCATTTTAAACTATTTACTAAGGTATTGCTGGAGTTTTGAAATGCTAGTACGATTATCTCTAGTAATAACCATGTCCTCCACATATAAAAATAGCATAATAGACCCATGAGATGGTTGTCGAACAAAAAGAGCATGGTCACAAGGATTGAATGTAAAACCAAGGGATTCCATTGTGGAGCTGAACTTGGTATACTATGCACCAAGGGCTTGTTTCAAATCATATAACGCTCAACATACTTTGCTAGAAGATTGAGTGTATCCAGGAGGAGGCATCATATAGTCTTTTTCAGTTAGGTCGCCATTTAAGAATATATTTTTAACATTCATCTGGAACAGTGACCAGCACTTATTATGTTGTACAACAAGAGCAAAAGTCTCTTCATAGTCAATGTTATACTCTTAAGTAAAGCCTTTTGCTACTAGTCATGCTTTGTAGTAGTCCATAGTGCCATTTGCCTTTATTATAATCTTGTATACCCATTTACAACCTACAACAGACTTACTAGGAGGCAAATCAACCAAAATTTCATGTTGAGATTTGTCTAAAGCTTGCACCTCATCTGCCATTCCTTGCAGCCAAAGAGGATTACTGCTAACTTCTTTATATGTGCAAGGTTAAGAAGGGAAGTAATTGTAGAGTAATAATTATAATCACGAAGGCAAAGAGAAGGTCAAACTTACTGTGGTGGAACCACGGATAGAGGAGAAAAGAATGTCCGCCAGTGGAGAATCCAAAGATAGGGCAAACATGTTAGAAGGTGCCATGGTGGTATGGCTAGAATTACCTGCATCAAGATAGAAGAAGACAAGGAGGGGAAGATTCACAAGTGGACGGAGGTGTAAGATCTTTTGGGAATAAATTCACAAAGGTTGTGTTTGGTTGTCGGATTTGGATTTGGATTGGGATAGGATAGGAAAAGGTAGGATTATAAATCCTCAAAATATCCTTCGGATTGTAGATAATCCCATCACATGTTTGGTGTAATCCAAGATAGGATAAAAATCTTTGAAAATCTCAATTGGCAACCTCTTGTGACATCCAGATCTTACTGTTTAAGCTCCCCCATCGATGTCTTAAACTTGCTCTCTTCAACTCTCTCTAGTTCATCTCCTTTACCGCCAATTTCACCATATCCACTTCCATCTCCACCTCCAAACCATGATCCTTGCTCAGCTTCACCGCATCAAAGGCGATTCAGACACCTACAAGGACAAGCCTCGGGTTGCTAAGGGCATCGCGGAGCTACTAGTGGAGATAGTAACCGCAACAATCTAGTAGGTGAGGTAGCAACAATCGATGTAAAGGTGAAGGGTGGCAACAGAGTGGTGGACACTGCGTGCGAAGATTAGGTGTCACTTGACGTCGAAGCCAATGATCAAGGGTAGTGAAGGGTCGGAGAGGAGGTGGACAGAGATCCGCCAGTGAATGGAATTGGGACAGTAAGTAACGAGGGCGGACACAAATATGTTGTGGATGATGACCTCAAAGGATCTATTGCATTCGTGAAAGAAGAGTTCTTTGATGGTGATGGCCATGTAATGTATAACTTCTCCTATTCACCCTCAGTTGTTGGAGCACGATCGGCTGGACGGCAATGACGATCGGTGGTGGTCAAAGGCAGTGACGATTGCACGGTGGTCGTAAGTGATGATAATCAGCTATCGTAGAGGTGCTCATTAGGCTGTGGTGACGAGGTTGTGATTCAAAGGAATGAAAGGAATTTAAGGGATGAAAAAATGAGAATATTTTGTGTTCCCAAAAGGTAATATGACATTACACACAAAGACGGTTAGAAAAAAGATCCAACAACTATATCTTTTGTGCTTAATGACATATTCAAGAAAGCAACATAAACGAACACAAAGTTCTAAATTTGCGTGTTCAAGTGGAAGATGTATGAAACAAGTATTACCAAATGCTCGAAAAAGATTGTAATTGAGACATTACCATACTCATTAGGAGAAATATGACCTATGATAGGTCCCGGAGTATAATTAATAGGGTATGCATCAATAAGGCAAGCCTCTCCCCAAAACTATTATGGATAAGAGACGGAGACTAGAAGAGTGCACGTAACATCTAAAATATACCTATATTTACGTTCGGCTTGACCATTTTGTTGGGAACTATCAGAATAAGAATGATGAATGATAATACAATTCTAAAAGATAATTCTAAGAAATTTGATGTCTTTGTATTTGATGGCATTATTAATACGAAAAACTTTGACATATTGAAAAAATTGTATTTTTATCATAGCAATAAAATCACAGTAGATATAAGTAAGTTCATATCGATTTGTTAGAAGATAAAGTCATGCATAACAAGAATAATCATCCACAAAAATTACACAGTCCAACATGTGATCGCGCGTTTGGTGGCGTACGGCATTTGTGCACGAAGAGTTTTTAGGATCTAGCCTGTCTAAGGGTAGTGAGTCTGTTGGTGGTCTCTGTATTTTGCATTGAGCAATGGAAGGGTGTTGAACTACAACTGAAAGCTAAGGACTTGGTGGAGAACGGTGGCGGTCAGTGCGACTGGCCGTGGAACAAACTCGATGGGGTTTCCTCATACAACAAATAGCTTTGAATCAAGTTGCGAATTTTTAATGAAAGAGAGAGGAATGTAATATTGAGTACATTATCAAATAAAGAATACAAGATCCCTATATATATATATATATATATATATATATAGATTGAGAATACAATTAGACTTAAGTACAACAATTGTAAATTACAATTAACTTAACCCTAAATAGTAATCATAATATAATCTAACATAAGCCACGCTATTGCATCACGATTTATTGAAATGAAACCTTTTTTTTTTTCAATTCATGCCTAAGAGGTATATATAGATATAAGTTCAATTCAACACCCTCCGCCGCCTTCGCCGCAACCACCTGCTCCACCACCTCCGCCTCAACCACCCCTTTGCAACCTCTGCCTAGAGTGTAATTTTGTCGGCAGATCATGTGCATCGTCTCTTATTTTAGCTTCCATCGTTGAATTAATTAAGATCAGCAAGTTTTACACGATATACATTTAAATTTGTCCACAAGTCCGACCGGTTGCCATGCGCTTGTGTGAGGAATTTTCTGGTCAATAGAGGCGCGCATGAAATCATTTTTTCTCTATTTTTTTGATTTTTCTGTTTTCAAGAATAGGTTTGGAATAGAAATCCGTTTGGTAACGCAATTTCATTATTATATTTTTGAAATAAATTTATATTCCAGAAATAGGTTTGGAACAAAAATCAGAAGTAAAAAAAAATCTACTTTTCTATTTTTGATACATAAATGAGAAATAAAAACTCTTTACATCACTCCTCCTCGCTACTACCCAACCACCCCCCATGCCTAAACCCCTATGTTATATCACCAAACCTCTTAATGGGCTCACAACGATATTAAGCGCAAAACACACATCCACCACTAATCCACGATACCAAATCCATAATAAATCTCATAATCCTCGATTAATATCACCAATTGATTTTAGAAAACAAAACACAATCTTTCTCAACTTCATTTGTCAAACTGAACGCATGTTTTACAAGACATTTCTCACATCATTTCAAAATTCTTCATAAATTGATATTTATAATCTTTAACAAAAGAATTCTTTTCATAAAGAATTTCCTCAATTCATTTCATGATAATCGATATATAAGTCATTTCCAGAAAATGCTTTACCATACCATTTCAATTAATTAATGGGGTAGTAAATGCCCGATCTGAGCTTTTATGCAATAACAATGTTATTTAACTCATAACATATCTGATTCATATCGCTTTCAAAATATGAGTTTACAAACTCAAAGAAGAGATAACACCACTCACCTAGAAAATGCTCCATAACCAAACAACGACGCTTACTCGAACCGACAATCTTGTAATCCTAACACCTACCACTACTTCCCACCAAGTAAAACACCATCCTCCTCCCCCTTTGCCACCACCCACCGTCCTCCACTCAAACCACTCCTTATAAGGGAGAAATTTTGTATCGTTATCAAATGAATTTCTATTTCGTATTCAAAAATTTTGTGTCGTTATTAAACGCCCATTTTTGCTCATAAACTCATTCAGGGAAAAAAATAGAAAAATCTATTTCTTGAATAGAAATATTACCATTCACACCCTAGGTCTTCCTGACCGCTAGCATAGCAGCACCCAATAAATAATGGCCACATTGATTACGGACTATCGAGGTTGACTCAAGGCAACAAATTTGAAAATTATTCACTTGGAGGACCTTTGGGCAGCCGTGCAATGACAGGTCCATTGCGTAATTATTGGTGAAGGTTCTACGAAATTGCTTCTGATCGAACTTGAAATTCTTTATTATAATAAAAACAAATGAATTTGCCTAACTGAATGGATGGACGGTTATATAATATATATCACAATTAAGCACTATATATTGAATTTTTTTTTTTGGTAAAGACTATATATTGAACATTTGTGTTATCTTTAAACTCATCTTTTCTCGGCCGCCTCGAAAAAGAAGGTTGCGACAATTATCAATACAAAAAACTTTGATATATTGAAAATTTGTGTTTTTGTCATAGCAACAATATCACTATAGATACAAATAAGTTCAATTCGATTTGTCATAAGATAAAGTCATGACAAGAATGATCATTCACAAAGATTACACAATCCAACGTGTAGTGGCGCATCTTGTGGCGTCTAGTGTACATTCCCGATGAGTTTTTAGGATAGCGCTTGTCCAGTTGTGGCTATACATATTGAGAAGTTGCTAGTGTTTATGCATTGTGATATTTTCTACAACTCTCTCGTTACATTCGTTGCCTCTCTTAAGTGAACCAAACAAGCAGTTCTGAACTTGAACTGAAGAATCATCTGAGCTCTTTTTAGAACCGTTAAAGACAAGTTTCAGGGGGTTCTCTCTCATAGTTTGGGTAAATCTGCTTCGTGGGGGATTGTCGAGGGTGCACACTGTTCATCATGCCAAGGCTGAGCTCGCATCGCTGTACTTGTTCATTCTCTTGGACCAAACTAAGGAACATCGATATGCATGCTTAGATTATTACTCAACCGTATGGAACAGGGGACAATCACGCCTCGAGAAAGACTAGTCGATTGCCAATCGGAGTCGAACTACATGAAAAGGACATAAAAAGGGAACCCATCCCATCAAAGTAGGGATCTACTTCTTGCCAAGTTGAGTTAGGGCGAAAAATCTTCCTTTCCTTGAAAAATATCTTTGATGATTCAACCGGTATTGGACATGTCTGCATTCTAGAATTTGGAAACAGCTGTATCTTAGCAAAACTTTCGTGCCAGACTTGGCAAACTACATTGGGAGTATGTGGCTATGAGATTTGGAAGCATCTTTGGAGGGTTTCCGTCGCTCTTTGTCTAGGTATGACTTTTATTCGTTTGATCAAGTACGTGGTGTATTTGCAAATTTCTAAGGAGAAGAATATTAGAAGTGTCAAAATTTATATATGGCATTTACTTTAGTGCTAAAAGTTTTCACCGGCTCACTTAAATATCAAATCGGAGGAAAAACGATCACTTAAGTGCTAACGGCGAGAAATTCCGTCCAAATTAATACATAGCTTTTATAATTAAAATCTGAATCTGAATTGAATTTAAAAAAAAAAATCAGTCTACGTGGTATTTTCATGTGTATATTTTGATTTTTTAAATATTGTTTATGATTTTTTTACTTCTTTTTTTTTTTATTTTCTTTCTTCTTCTTTTACCTTTGGCCGGTGACTAGACACTGGCCACCGGCCATTGGCCATGGCTGGCTACCTGGCCTCACCTGAGGAAAAGGCCGCCGTTGCCCGTCACGGGAGGCTCGGCCGACCCTTTTTGGGCAAGGCGGGCGAGCCATGATGAGGGTCGACCTTGCCTTTGTTAGGCAAGGGAGAGTTTTTCAAGCAAGAGGCCTCACTTTGCCAAATTTGACCGAGGCCTCGTGGGGGCTCACCCTTGCCCAGGCAAGGCGAGGCCGACCCTCACTAAATAAATGGCCAGGGCCTCACTTGTGGCATCGATGGCGGCCTCGTCCGTCGAGGCCGGCCGGCGGCTGCCATGGTTGGTGGCCGATGTCAGTCACCAGCCAAAAAAAGTAGAAGAAGAAAAATATTTTTAAAAAATCGAAAAATATTAAAATATTATTAAATATTGTCCCTCTCAATGCCGATCAACTTTTGGCACGTAAGATTTCCAACGACCCAAATCGGAGTTAGCACTTAAGTGATCATTTTTTTAAAAAGTGGCACTTTAATTATTCGAAAAAAAAAATTAATACTAAAGTAAGTGCCGTACATAAATTTTTGACACTTTTAGTGTTCTTGCCCCCAAGTTTCTGGTGCTTCTCTGAATATGAAGTTTGGGCCTGAACCAAGAAGGTTCTGGGACGACATGACAACAGCCGCCCGAAGCTGAGTTCTGTGGTCGACGCGCCTGACAACCTGAGTACGATGCTAGATGAATGCGCCCAGATGTTACGAAGGTAGTTTCGGAGATTTGGGATCAACTCTGAGCGGAGAAACTTTGTGGACAGTACATTGAACTCCCCCACTGTAAGGTTGCGGTAAGCTGTAAAACTAAATTTGAGTTTCTGCAAAGAAATAAGTAGATTTAGTGTAGCAACTCTATTGGTGGTCTCTGTTTTTCGGATTGAGCAATGGAAGGATGTCGTTTTGCAACTAAAAGCAGAGGAATTGGTGGAGAACGGCGGCCCGTGCGACCGGCCGTGGAACAGACTCGATGGATGTTTCCTCGGACAACGAATAGCTATGAAATCAAGTTGAAAATTGTAACGGAAGAAAGAGGAATGTAATACCGTGTACATTACCAAACAAAGAATACAAGGTCCATATATATGTAGGGTGGGAATACAATTAGAGTTAAGTACAACAAATGTAAATTACAATTAACTTAATCCTAAATAATAAATGCTAATATGATCTAACACAAACCACACTATCGCATCCCAATTTTATGAAATGAAACCCATTTTTTTTCAATTCATGCCTAATACGTATACAAATGTAAGTACAATTCAACACCCTCCCCTGCCTCCGCCTCAACCGCCGTGGTGTCCACCTCCACCATCATGACCACTACCGTGGTGTCCACCTCCACCACCAGGACCACCTCCTACATGATGGTCTACGTGGTGGTGGCCTCAATGGTGGCCGACATGGCCTCCGTGGCCTGCATGGCCTCCGATGTGGCCTGCGTGGTGGCCTCCGATGTGGCCTGCGTGGTGGCCTACGTGGTGGTGGCCTCCAAGGTGGCTTACGTGGCCTCCGTGGTGGCCGTGCTGACCTCCGTGGTGGTGGCCTCCGTGGTGACCTCCATGATGGCCGCCAGTTCCGCCGCCGTCGCCTCCACTGCCGTGGTGACCTCCTTGATGGCCGCCGGTTCCGCCGCCATCTCCACCTCCGTCGCCGCCACCATCATCGCCTCCATCGCCGCCACCGTCATCGCCTCCATCGCCGCTACCGCCTTTTTCTCTCTTTTTCTTTCTGCGGCCAGTGCCAGATGAGTCCTTGCCTTCGTCGCTGCAGGAAAACACGACGACGGACGCAAGGATCAAGCACACCAAGAAGATCACTCCGGACTTAAGCAGCAGAAGATCCGATCCATCGTCACCACGGACGCCGGCGCTTGGAAAATCGACCCAATATCTCGCCATGAATTTCCTCATCATCTCATCGAGAGATGCAAGAAGTCAACTATTCTTGAGGCGAGGAACATTCAGTTAAGTAGTACTGGCCATAACAACGACTTCTTCGGAGTCATGGTGAAGGTTCTTCGAAATTGCTTCTGATCAAACTTGAGATTCTTAAATTGCCAAGTGGCAACATCGAGCTCGTGATCGTAATCTCAGAAAGAGTCATGTAAATGCCCATGATTGTACCAAGTGCTGAATAAGAGAAGTTGCGGGTCAACCAAGACAATCGGTGAGTTGATTCGACAATCCACGTTCCGTGCGGCAGGTTTTGTATTGGCTGGTTTATGACTTAGGAGAGCTGTCGTCGTAGCTATGAAAAAATTATTTGTCTCGCCTTGCACAGATTCTAATTCAATCTTATACCTTATAATTGATTTAAAGTTGTCCGAAACCTTTGAGTGAAACTCCAATCAAGTCCTCCCGATGAAAATTCGCTTGAGATGGTTAATGTGGCGGTTCAATCATTGCATGACATCTTATGCGGCGATATGACGAGAACAAAATTACTCAAAATGATGCCTTTTTGCGCAAAGTTTTTTTTTTTTTTTTTTCACCTCCTGCTTTAGCTAGATTAGTCGCGTCCTTCTTTCTTGATTTCATGATTGAATTTGCAAACGCCATTGTTGCTCGACTCTGCAAGCTATCGCTGTTGCTTGTCGAGCTCGTGGCTGTTGAGATCTCGACCAGCTCGACGGCCATTGGCCGAGCCTCCACATCTCGGTGAGCTCGCAGCAACTGAAGTTCAGTGGCTTCAAGCGCGGTGGCCATTGAAGGCCATGGAGATTGAAGCCGCTTCTACTGCTTATTCTTTTGTTGGCAATTATTCATGCTTTAGGTTTCGTTTATTTTGCAAGAAAATAAATGATTTAGAAAATATTTTCCTGAAAATAATCGTTTATATCGGTTGAAATAATTATTCAAAGAGAAATGTTTTCATCATTTACAACAAATTATATTTCAATATTTTCATGGACGATGAAAATATTTTCGTTTGTTTATTTTTGTACGAGATACAAGCGATCGTTTTTAGGATAATACTTTCGAAATCATTAATTTTCTGTGAAACAAACGGAGCTTAATGTAAATCAAATCATTGTGAAGCTGATTGAATTTTACAGGTTTCAATCATTTCCGTCTCATTAGGGAGGGAATTCAAATTGTAGAAGCCAAATAGAATTCAAAGGAGCACACCATCTTTCTGCTCATAGAGTTGTAGAAGTTGGTCAATTGAGATAGTTGGAGAGTTGTTTGGCCTGATTTGACTCGTAGCTTATTTATGTGGATGATCATGGTCAAAATCTTGTTGCCCACGTGTTTACGCTTTACTAAGAAAAAAAAAAACAGTGGACAGAAAAGGAAAAACAGAAAGGAAAAAGAAAAAAATATAAAAACAAAAAATTAAGCAAAACAGGTTGTTTCAAGTAAAGTTGTCCACGTTAGTTCCCTGGCCGTGATACGTAGGACTACTGAAATGACTGGACCGCCATGTCAGCAATTTCAAGCAAGAAATGGCTGGAAAATTACTTTGAAATTGAAATTTCATATTAGAGTTTAGGACAACATTGGATCAATGGAAATATTTAGGACTGAATTAAAATTCTTACAATAGATCTAGGACTAAAATAGCAATTTTCCCCTCAAAGTATGCTTCTTCCTGTTTATTATTATTGAGATAATAACAAATACCAGCTGAAGTCTAATTTCATTTTATTGGATGATTTGATGCCAAAAGCACTCTTCATCACTAGGGTCTAAGAGAATGAAATTACATATTCACTAGAGTTTTATATACATTAAATTTTTTTACAAATGCATAGCATGTTCCAAATTCAAAATGGATTTAGATGTGTTGTGAAACAACAATGAAGCTAACGGAATTTACAATTCAAATTTAATATGAAGATAAGAAATTACTAGAGAAATCAATGAAAAACGATAAAGTACGCTACAAACTTATGTGGTTCGATTCTACCTACTCCGTAGGAAGAGCCAATAATAAAGAAATCCACTACAAATGGAGATTACATAATTATGATCACTCAAGTTTCCCTACCCTAGATCATCATATAAAAGAAGGGTTTTCGTTGTGTGTTATGACTTCATGATTTCATCTATATCAATTTATATTGTCTACACATGATATCATGACGACTACATTAACAAAACAATAATTTACCAATAGGCTTATGGCCCTGCTAATAAAGAGATTGGGGGTGGGGCTATTAATATAACGGGTGCTGGGTTCGACTCCCATTCTCTGCAAGAGGTAGAGTGATGATAGTTGGAGATAGGATAGAAAAAAAATTTACAAATCTCAAATCTAGTATCCAATAACAGTTCTTTTTTGCCAATGGTATCCAATAGTAGATTAACAGGTGCTTTTAGATTTGCCAACTGGGCTTGTCGATTATTTAGTAAATTATCAACAATTTAATGGTTTTACCATCTCTTTCACAAGCAAATTACCATGCGTTTTACAATATTGCAAGTGGACCCCATCAATTAATTAGTAATTTATAGATCAAATAACAATTTTTACCATCCTTAAATATAGTATCCAGTAGTACACTACCTAGTGCTGTAAAATTTTATAATTAAGCCCATCAACTACTTTGATTTTAACACCACACTTCGAGTAGTAAATTACCAAGTACACTAAAATTTTATAAGTGGGCCTCGTTGATTAATTAGTAACCTATCAATGAAAAATCCATGTTACGATTCTCAAATCTAGTATTCGAAAAGCAGAATAAACCGCCAGCTCTAGCAAGATTGCCCCCTCCGCTGCCGCCACCACCGCCACGACCCTTCTTCTCTCGAGGTTTCTGCTCGCTTTTGCCGCATGCAAATACGTTGATGAAGATGAACACCATGGAGAATGCAACCGCGCAAAGCAGCCATGTCAACTCCAATTGGCTTCCATGGCCATTGGTAGCATTAACAAGAGGAAACACCTTTCTTGCCATTTTTCTCCTCCATCTCTCACCGCCCCCACACGCACGATGTGTGCTTTTTATGTACACGAATCCGCTCATCTGATCTTATCTAATCAAAGCAATTATTAAACTCGCTGATGATGCAGCAAAGTGGGAATCGCAGTGCTTTCTTATATTGCCTATTGGTGAAGGTTCTTCTTGCTTCTGATCAAACTTTGAAATTCTTTGCATAGAAACAGAATATGATTTGCTAAGTGGTGACATTGAACTCGTGATTGTATCCTCGGAAAGAGTCATGCAAATGCCTACGTTGATGGTCATTCGACATTGATAAATTTCATGCTTTTATTAAGCTAAAAGCAAGCATATGTCGGTGAATTACTATTTTTACATGTAATTACTAACTTTAATGATGGAGCTTTATCGCTTAATATTGAATCTAGTAAATTACTGTACTAAAAACCGTCTATATTGGTAAATTTCTTACTTGAATAGTAAGTTACTAACTTACAGTTAAAAGGAAAGGTTACTATCTGTGGTTTTATTTTCAACGTAAATTCTTTACTTTGTCAATAACTTAGAAACTTGTAAGCAGACTCCGTCGCTAAGTTATTAAATTCACAAGTAACTAATATTCATGAAACTTTTGTTTGGAGAGGTAAATTCATAAATAAGTGAATGGCCTTCCACTCCATTTGAAGTTGGTGAATTCCTCGCTTTGCTGGAAACTTACCACCTTATAAGCATACTTAAGTTGGTCACCAGTTTCAAGTTCACCGGTAAGTCACTAATTTCTAAAGAACTCGCTAACTTACTGCTGCATTCAATGTTGATAAATTGCTAACATTATCGATAGATTACCATCAACATGCTCGACTAACAAGTCGCAGCTACGCGAATTTATCAATGAGATCTAAATTTCACCAATCATGTTACCACGTTACCACGAACAGAAATTTGTTCCTTTGTTGAAAAAGGAATATTAGAATTCTCAATGATGATGATGATCATGATATCGCTCACTCTTCCGAACAGAACCGTGAGATTTCTTGACCTGAATCATAAACTTATCCAGTTCTTGAACAGAATCATCCCATAATGAAATACTCCCAATGTCGCTTATCACATTAACTATTTATGTAACCGATGTCTTTTAAGCAACATGGTATGTCTAAACTTGAAAGTGCCCTCCTAGGATCATACGCTGCATCATGACATCATTGAATGGACAATAGTCGAATTCTCTGCACACATCATTCCGTCTCCTTCAAGAGATTTCTGCCTTGACATGATTGAGAAGAAATTGAATTTTGGGGCGACATCACATCAAAAAGGCACTGAAGGTACGATTGAAATGAACGACTTCCCTTGCTGATTAACGACATACAAGTACATAAAAGCAGCGAAATCATCCGTTTATTACAAACCAGAGAACAGTGATTGCAATCCCCTTTACGAGGAAAAACAGAATGATGGTACAAATTGGTATACAGAAAGAATGATCTTTACAGGAAGACAATGGGATGCATTTCGTAGTTATATTGTAAGAAGAGGGTCATTCTATTTACAGTTCCACGTAATATGCTCAACACTCAACAGACCAGGTATAGCAGAGCACCGGCGACAATGAGGCGGGGCGGAAGTCTTTTCCCTTTTCTAGATCGAAGAACTTTGGGAAAAAGTGAAAAAAATTGTGTTCAGTTCATTGCAGGAATGCACAATTCCACATCCTTCAAAATTGGATCAGCTCTCTTCAGGTTTCTGGGATTGGCGGCAGTAGTTCCTGATGAACAAAAAGTAGAATGAGCATTTATCGCAGTGGGAAGATATAGCAATGATGACGAGAGAAGTTACAGAATTACCTCAGAGAACCGCAGATGGCCGTGGTGCACATTGGAAGATTTGACAATTGTTTCCCACTTGGGATCAACAGGAGCTGACTCTGACGCATGGTTCCCATTAACAACATTTACGCCAGGAGAGGATCGTGAAGATGGCTTCTTGGAGGAAGCAGAGGGCAAGGTTCGCGATAACCATGAGTCTGATGGAGATTTTGGTAAAGGAGGGGGAAGTGGCAAGGGTGAATAGGCACTGGAATGATTCTGATGATCACCTAATCTCATGAGTGCCTCGCTTTCTAAATCAATTTTACCATCTCTACTGACTTTTGAGCTTGTCTTTTTTCTGCCCGCTTGAGTAAGAGTTTGATTGTGTCTAATCAAGTCGACATCTATATCCTCATTCGATCTGTCAGAAGCAGAGAGTAAGGGGGGAGTCCGTGAAATGCAAACCTTCAAGTTCAGATATAGTCTTTTTCTCTGGGTGCTCAATGTTCTCAATATCCAGAGAAGGAGAGTCCACTAGAATAGCTTCCTCAACTTTCTTGCCCGTAGCCTGGATCTCGAAAACATAATCCTCAGAATGGGATGGCTCCTTCCCATCTGTGGGACTTGTACGACCTTGAGATTTTACAACCTGCACAGTATCGACGTATACAGTTTTTTCAATTACAGGGCTTGTATTGCCTGCCTCAAATTCCGCACGCTCACTATCTAATAATTCTCGAAGATTGATGAATCGCTTTGCTTGGCAATTGGAGCCATCAACCTTGAAATTCTTAACATTCTCATGAAGACTGACTGATCTTTCCTCCCCTTGAGTGACTGATTTAGAAAATCCGTTCTGGTGCTTAATTTTGCCATTGCCTTGCAAGCGTCTGTATAGTGATGACCCCTCTAATTTCTTGTCATCGTTTTTCCTTGTAGCTTGGCTCTGTGTGCTTTTGAGATCACACTTATTTTCATGCAGCTCTGCTTTTAGCCGGCCACCAACTGATCTTTGCTCATCAAAAGCATTTTTATTGTGCTATAAAAAAGCAAGAAGAAATACTTTAGCAATTATCTTTAACAGCTGATTAAGAAAGACAAGAACATAACTGACAACTAACTTTAAGAAAACCAAAACACATAAAAACTATGTACCTTACTCCTGCTTTCACCTTGATATCTCGCATATGTAGAATTAAGTTGAGTTTTGTGCACAGTAAGCCCCACAGTTTGCATCCTCATACCAGGTACTGGATTTAACAGGCAAAACCGAGGGAATAATCCACAAATTTTAGTTGTTGAGGTTTCACTTTCGTAGTAATCATCATCTTCGCTTTCTTCTCTGACTACAACATGGGTCATCGGTAGAACATTTGGTTTAAGTACCTCAAGCTGACGGTTCTCACCCCCAACCACTGCCTTCTTTACTGGATGCCTCGGCAGATCCTGTGCCACAGATTGCTTCCGGATGAAATGCAGAGGCGCTTCTGAAGCCATTGCCTTTGCTGCGGGCAAAAAACGACCCATCATGAAGTCCCTGGCTGGTGGATCTCTAGAGAACCTTCCAGATAGTCTCATATCTAAACCATCCACTCCACTCAAACCACTGACACTGCAGTTCAAGAAGAATGACTCAGATCGCGAAAATGTATCCAGTGCATCTAAGTAGGCTTCATCACCATAATCTGAACCAGCGAACCCTTTTTCCTCTGTGGTCTCCTTTTTCTTAGCACCTTCATCGTTTGAATGTGCATTTTCAGAATTTAAAACAATATTTCTCGTTTGAGTACGTACACTCCTAACACCATTGGAGGTTTTTTCAGAATCCTGCTGCTTAACTCTTGCAATCCTCCCAGGTGGAGGTTTCGGGGCAGCAGGAGGGCATTCAGGAGTCTGACTCCGCGATAGGGATTCATTCTTAGGTCTTCCTGGACACTGTTCCCATACAAATGGAACAGTTCCTGGATTCCTTACCGGACCTGATTTTAGCTCTGATTTGTAACGAGGAAGAGGAGGTATTGTGGGCAGTGACTTATCAGTCCTCCTTTTGTCCTGGCCCTCTGCAGAGTTTACTGTGGGTGAGAAGCGCCTCACCGTAAGGAATGGCTGATTGAAATTTAGTCGTGTGTCTTCCATTATATTATCTAATGACGTATATATGTTCCTGCAGAGTATTACCACAGAAAAAGATCCAGTAAGATGAATATTCTCATGAAATCATAGGCATAAGTGGTCTCAAATTCGACTCAACATAAACTGTAGTTTTTATTTGAAATAAACGGAAATTTGTGCATCTGTGCAAATGCATGCCAATTATGGTTTTTCGCGTTGGCATGTTTCTGACATTGATTGGTTGGCTCTTCCAAATTAGTTATATATTTTATGCTTTCTAGCTTCTCGCAGATCTTAGATTATATCAGTTACCAAGCATCAATATCTCATGAAAATTATACATAGTTCTGGCAAAAATAAAAGACAACTTCATTCTTTGTCCTGGAGCATCTAAGACCAATGTCTATATAATCGTTTCTTCATTTTTACTTTTACCAGAGGAAATTGCCATCTTAAGGTTCCCACCAAAATAAACAAGTTTACTCTCCCAAACTCCAGTGAATTTCGAGTTCACCATTTTGTTTCCCAACTCCTTTATAACAAGAACTTGCATTAGAAGTTTTAAGACCTGTAACAATAAATTATAGATGAAAAGAAGTTTCAAGACCCAAAAGAAACCGGGGCATCTCTCCACTTTCCTAAGAAACCAAGGTCCCTAAACCCAGGGCCAGAACTTTCACAATTACGAATTCCCTCTAAACCTCGTTTAACTGCAACCAAAGCTCAACAAAAAGACAGATAAGAGAATACAGGAATTTTTGCCTATTTGGGTTGATTGGTATCGACAATGCAGATGTTAATGGAACAGTTGACCAGGTCTAGCAGGGCGGTTTGGATTCGGATTGCTTCTGTTTAGGAGTCCAAATTTCTTCTCTCATTTTTTAAAATACTGTATTCCAAAATAGAAGGCCATGGGGGAATGCAATGCAAGGACCCTATTGAATTTTATCCTCTGTTTGCCAATTGAAGACTAATTTTACGCTTCAAATGACAGAAACAACAGCATCTGCGCCGCTCGATTACCGAAATAGCCAGCAAGAACCTATTATATCGAAATAAAAATATCTTCCCTGAAGCTACGGAAACCACAAAAAAAGAAAGAAAGAAACAAGGAAAAAAGGAAAACCATAGCAGAACACAGAGAGAAACAACAATGCTCTAAACCCGTTTGATTTGAAAACGACAAAAGAACACGCGTTAGGCCCCCTAAACTACGCATCGCAATTTCGGTCCCACGAGGAGGAATGAGGAGAAATTTGAGATGCAACATCAAAGGCCGTCGAGTCGACTATACACACAATACCCAGAAACTTTGGTTGCTCAGCTTGCAAGATCATCATCATCAACATGCAATATTCCAAATAAAAATCTCAAGAAAAGGAACACAAACACAACCCCTTCACAGAAAGAAGGCGGAGGGAAAGTACAAAATCCGGAGAAGGGTCTCCGCATTCGCTCGCTCACGCTCATCGCCGACAAGAAAACCACGCAAAAAGCAGAGCCTGCGACTGCCAAGGCACGAGCACTCGCGTACGCACATGCATCCACGAATGTACGACTAAACAAGCGAGGGCAGAGAGAGAGAGAGAGAGAGAGAAGAGGGCATTACCTCAAGAGAGAAGCAGGGAAGAAGCGACTCTGTTTCTTGAAGAAGCGAGCCAATTGATGATGACGAGCTGTAAAAGCAGAGAGAGAGAGAGAGAGAGAGAGAGAGAATCGATACCTAATCATGCACTTGAATGAATATGAAATGAATGAGAGAGAGAGAGAGAGAGAGAGAGAGGAACAGAGGAATAAACCAAAGTCTGGGTTTGTACGCTTGTGTTTACTTCGTTGCTGGGGTTGATGAACTCATCGTACCCGCCCGCCAACGCAAAATTAATAAAAAGCATCTTTTCCCCCCCTTATCATCCCAAAAAGCTTCATCTTTTTGTTCTCTCTCTCCATAGATCTGTAGTATCTTTTTATTCGGAATTGACCTTCATTTGCGTGCCTTACAATACCTGAGAAAATGAAGCCAGTTGCCCACGTCAGATCGCCGGAGCGTCGCGTAGAGCAGCCGGGCGATGGCCAGATCGCCACGCCACATCAGCAATTTCAAGTGAGCTTGAGTCAGGAGGATCACGTTTGAAAATCTCCTCGAGTAATTGGGATTACATTGAAACAGCCGAAGGGTTTAGTTATGAATTGGAATCCGAATAATAAATTTATGACTGAAACAATGATTTTCCCAAGCTAAGACTACGGAGTTGTCAATTTCGAACTATAAATTTGACTAAAACGTTACTAATTCTCCCTCCCCGAAAGAAAAGTTCAGCCACTCAACAAGTAGATTTTGCATTTATTTAGTGTTAGCCAAAACAAAATCTTCCACGAACAAAAACTATCGACACGTGTCTTGACACGTTTATTTAAATGATAGCTTATATCGCTTACAAAAAATGAATGAATAAAAAATATTTTCATCGTTAAGATATAAGTTATTGTCGATAATAAAAATATTTTTCATTGATTAATTATTTCGAGCGATATAAATGATTAATTTTAGGAAAATATTGTCCAAATTATTCATTTTCCGCCAAATACACGAAGCCTAAGGGCAGGTGGTCATAGTTATTTTTATGTTATTTTCTTACCTAGCAAGATAGGTATAAAAGTTACACGATATTTCATAGAATATACTATTTACTCACGAAAATTAAGTTACACTAAACAAATGAGGCGGCAGCCCCCTTCAACCCCTTAGTACATCATTGATTAAATTTATCGAATGATGACATATTTAAATGGTGGCGGCACCAAATTATTGATGCTTAAATAAGCACCATACAAAATATATAAATCGATGTAAATAGGGGGAAAAAAAAAAAAAAAAGCTTGGTAATGCGGGGTGGGGGCCCTGAAATATCGGTATGTAAAGATGAAACAGTACGGAGGCGAGTGGGGAGCTTTTCTTTAATCGAGAGGGACACTAGAAGCTGTTTTTGGGGGAGCATGTGAGCGACAATTGTAAAGAGACGGGCGTTGCCGTCGCCATCACATACGTGACATCTCTCGTGTGTAACGTTGGACTCATCGTCGCCCATGCACCCCTTTTGCTTTTTCCTCCAATTATTGAACGTGGAAGCATACGTATACATGTGTGTCTATGAGTATATATAGTCAACTACATCCAAGAGAGTTCGTGTGGAAAACTAGTGCTGATCGAGTCAAAGTGACCAGCCAGTCGACTAAGAGTCGTGCTGGCCAGCCCATAGTAAGTGCGGCGTGACAAAACTTAAGATGATTTTGCCATTATCTTTAGGAAAAAGAAGAAGAAGAAGAATTTCTGTCTATTTATAATGTCACACCCTTTTTTCAATTATAAAGTATGCAAATCAACTTTGAAGTTAGGTGCTTATACAGTACGGCGCATGGAATTTTGAGCGGTGGCAATTTGCCCATTTTGTGCACTCATTGGGAAAACGTTGGAGCGTGTACCTGACGCGTGCTCCTGGCGATCAATTCTTTCGTTTAGTAATATGAAATTAGTAAGATTATATTGCAAAATTCAATTTTAAGTCTTGATGTGATAGACTATAATTGAATATTTAAAAAAAAAAGTGAACCATGAATAAGGAATTGCTACTTCGCTACGCAATCAACTTTGTATTTCTAGTGCCGTTACTCTTCCTTTTCTTTTCAAATATGACAAAGTTTTGCACATGGTTTATGGTTCCAAGTGAACGAGGTACATATGCAATTTCTTCTCGTATTGAGATTCTCTAAAGTCCGTTTTCTCTATAATTACGTAAAGTTGCCTCCTTAAAATTTGAAGATATCAGTAACAAGCAAATTGAACCGCTCAAATTGAGTATAGTTTTTTTTTTTTTCTATTGTTTCCCCCTTTTTTATTTCCTATTTTGCCCCTTGATGCATTTGTTCACCGTGCACGGCCACCAAGCAACTTCAACCACCAGCTAAGACCGTGCCTTCACCGCCTGTCGACATTACTAGACCCCCATTCGTAAGGTGCCTGACACTGCTGCTGTTGCCGTGGGCCCATCTCGGCAATCCGTTGCCGACTTCCCTCTCCGTGTTCTGCTTGTTGACTCTATATGTCACAAGTCAGCTGGGCTCGCAAGGGCGGATCTAGTGTCACCGAGGCCGGATGACAAAGACATGGAAGTCGTGACCCCGTCCTTCCTCCATCCTCATTTGGATTAGGGCAGGGTAGATCGAGGCCTCTGAGCGCGTTTTGGCAATAGGTGTAGAACAAAGGTTTTCCCCACGGTAACTGGATCAGATAACCCTAGGATTCCAAACCTTCTCTTTGGTAAAGCAATTCCACCGATTTGTCACTAATAATGCAATCATTGAAGGTCTAAAGTTGCCATCCCTAATATGTTGTCATCGCAGATGAAATCGTAAAGTAAATTTGCTCATCATAGCCAAATTCATTCATTATCGTTGTCAGTTCTTTTCAAATCTCTCTTGTAATCATGGCGTTAACCAACAAAAAAAAAAAAAAAAAAACAAAAAAAAAAAAAAAACATAACCAAGCAAAACTTAGGCCTTTTCGGAGCTGGTCACTGCTTTCTTGCCTCGACCGTGTGTTAGGAACGGGATTTTCAAGGGGGGAAAAACAAGAACAGAGAGTTTGTAACATTTCCACAGTGTCCAATACAGGCAATATTCGAAACCCCCAAAAAAAAATACAGGCAATAAATAAATAAATGAATAACGTGACTAGCATACAAGATGTACAACACAAGATGATGTGACGTGCTTTGACGGTATTCGATACTTTATAATATTGTACGGCAAAAAACGTGAGATTTCTTAGTTGATTCGTTATTGATTCGTTATTTGGTATCAAGTCACAAAGCAACGATTCTTTGTGAATTCCTTAATCCTGATGTGGGTGATTTGCCTTCAACTAGATTGACGACGTGGATTTAACCTAAACGTGTGAAAGTTGGTGCAACGTATCACATGATGATTACGCTAAAAAAAATAAGATATTCGATTTCAATTCATTCTTAAATTGATCAATTATATTTCAATTACTGGAAATTACAAGTGGCCAAAGCTCACAATTATGTTTGATAGAGCCGAGTGAGAGGGATGAGAAAAAGATTTTAAACAAATTTTCTTTTTTCCCATTTATGTCCCTTTTTTTTAAAAAATAAACAGATAAATGAAAAGGACATTATGTATAATTTATATTCAATTATCTCGGTAGCATCCAAACAACGTCACAATTTAATACCTTAAATTCCTTCTTTTGCTGACCCACATTATTTATTTTTTATGATTAAGCTCGCTAGTGATGTTTCCAATGATTAAGCTCCAAACATGGAAAGTATTATCTAAATCTGGGAATATTGAGTACATTTGTCACTTGAAATCCACTGTGAAACCATTTTCCACTTATGGTGCCATGAATGATATGATATGCAGATCTCGTAATCGATTACTTCCTATAGAATCGTGCATGTACACAAATTGTCATATCTACGCACCTCAGGTTTTGAATAATGGCGGGCGAAGCTCTTGACATTACTTTGAGTGATGGATGATTTGAACGTGAGATCCCACTCATTTTAAATAAGTTCTTGTTCAATTACTGCACCCCTAGGGGGTTCATTTGGGTCACACCTTTGTTGAGGAGTACACCGCGGACACATTGGTTCAAAACTAATATTTCATTGATATGAATTTTCTCAATATCATTGTCTTGAATTAAAGGTCCAATGCACAAAACTCTCACTTAGTAATTAATTTACCTCGAAAAGAACCTCGCTTCTACATCAAACATACCTTTTATAGGTAACAATAAAATCGATGCCCCTAATTGGACGGTGTGGATAGCTGCGGATCCTCTACCCCGTGGGCGCTCTTCCGGATACATCAGTAGATCTTAACCATCGACTCGTAAAGATGAAATTCTAATCAGCGATAGATCACCGCACGAGATAAATGATCTTCCCCCTACAAAGATCTGACCAACTCTGTAGGTTCCCCAAATGTCCCAGCCCTCAAAATAACTTGTCCGGGTGGGCATATATTTTACTCATCCTTCTCAAAATAACTAAAGATCCGACCAACCCTACAGGTCCCCCAAACATCCTATCCCTCGGAGTAACTTATCCAAGAGGGCATATATTTTACTCATCCTTCTCAAAATAACTAAGATCTGAAGCGCGCGAGGAGGACTCAATAATTTTATCACCTTCCACACTATAAATTAAACACAAGTTGAGGTTGCTCACCCACCCAACTCCTATTAAACAAATGGAACGAGACAAGACACCAAATGAATTTACTAAACCGGGGGCTCTGTCGGCTCTCGTGGGATCACATTGACTCCCACGTGATCACGTGAATAAATCGGTTCGGGGGGGAGGGGCACTTGCAGCCTCATCTGTACCGCTGCCACCGCCAAGTCCAAAGGTCAAAACAAATCTCAAAATTTCGAGACTTTTTGAATGCTGTCTCCGTCTTCCAAGTTACTAGAAATCGCGTTCAATTATTATTGTCACGAGCTGTTAGGGACGGGACTTCTCCACCTGGGGGGTCAATGTCGTGTCGGTGGCGGCACTGTCCGAGGCTGCGGAGTTCACTTGCAGCGACGCAAAACCAGGAGTCATCGTCACGCTCTGCATGTTCAATTCATTATCTATTGCACACGCGTTTTCCTGGACAAGTGAGCTTACGAGTAAAAAGAGGATCTCAGTACTTTTTAAAGATCTTAAGTCTTTTTCCTTTCTATTTGGAGAAAATTATTCAAAAAGTTCTAAACCGTTTTGTCAATTCAGTCGTAAGTCTTTCGATTCTAAATCATTTTCACATTTTGCCAATTGAAGTCATTCGGCAAATTTTGATTAGAAATTGTTGACATAGACACTAGCTGTCTTGTGTGGTACGGCTAGCGGCTGGCGGCAAGCGCTGAGATTGACAATTTTTCATAAATATTTTAGTATTTTTTCGAATTTATTTATTTATTTTTCCTTTCTTCTTTTCTTCCATTTTCCTTTCTTTGTTTTATTTTTCTTCTTTCTTTTCCCCTTCGCCGACGTCCTTGCCAGATCTGGCGAGGGACGCCTAAGCCTGGGCTAGCTAAGGTCACCCTTGCTGGCCCAGCAAAGCTACCCAAAGGCCAGGCAAGAGCGACCCTCACCCGAGGGCAGCCCTTGCTTGAGGCCAGCGATCTCTACCGACCATTGACGAGGCCCGGCGATGGTTGGCAGAGGAAAAAAGGGAAAATGAAAAAAAAAAGAAAAGGAGAGAAAAGGGAAAAAAAAAAAAAAAAAGAAAAAAAAAAGGAAAAAAATAATTTGAAAGTGAATATTATTAAAATTTGTCCACGTTAATGCTGGTAGTGTCACACAGGAAAGTTGACGTCAATGTTAGTGATTTCCAGCTAAAATTAGTCGAATGGGCTCAATTGTCAAAACTTGAAAACTTTTAAGATTCAATTAGCAAAATTGATAGATTTAGAAATGAATTAGTAAAAGTGTCATAAGTTTAGGATTTTTTGGACAATTTTTTCTTCTTTTTAAGATACTTATTTTTGTGAAATTATACCTACAAACAAATATGTAACTTAATAATTATATTGCATTCTTTACATATTCGAATATCTTCGATTCAGTAGCGACATTTTCAAGAAACATCAATTTTTGAGATATATTTATCTATTTCCATATACAATTATTTTGGACAATGTAGGTTTACCAATAACTTTCTTCTATACTAGATATTCAAATTTTTTTAATAAGACAATAGGGCTTCACATGTATAGGACCAAGGAGGCGTTAAAACCAAGATGAACCCATGTCTACATCCATAATCAATGAATTAACTTTTGCAATTTGATAAAAGGGATTGGAGATGGACATGTTGTCGTATACAAAATTTCTTGAAAAGATTTTTCTATATAATAAAGCGAAGGTAGTCCATTAGATTATCTGATCGCTATTAATTCGCTAATGACTTGTTACTTTTCCATTCAAATTAGCTGTACACACCTACATCTACTTACATACATATATATGTATATATACGATAAACCACACAAGTTTTAATATTTCTAACAACTGATTTTTTTTTAGAAATTTTTGTGAGTTTTGCCTCTCTTGCTGCTTTTTTTCTCCCATAAACATTTTTCTTGCAATTTGGCGAGGAAATCCAGTACAACTAGTTTATCTACAACATCTGAATCGAAGAATCGAAGAAGAAGAAGAAGAAGAAGGATTACCGCCGGGGACAAGATTTAATGTCCTATGATTTCGCAATCAAAGGAACTTAGGCCGGTCAATGATATTGCAATTTACACATGTCTGGACCAGGGCCAGAGGCCCAAACCTTGCAATTCCAAGAGGCCCGGACAGTGGATGAGAAGTGGATTTTCTATTGGTGAATATCAGTCGCACATCGACCGAAACAAGATCTATAGATCATCCGACAGACCATGAAATGTGGTTGGCTAATCCTTGTCAAAGTCATGCAGCTGCGCTGTGTGCACAGAGCGAACTATTCTTTCGCCTTTTACTAAAGAATACCGTGTGCACGCCGCACTTAGCAGCGTACGCCACTTTTTGGAAGGCTCAGCCTTTACAGGCTTTGAGTCTCTACCATTCCAAGTGTCAAGCATTTCCCGAGGTGGCCTCTGTGTACACAGGCTTTGAGCTCCAAGGTTCATCATTTGTATCAATCTGGACTGGATGCGTGTAATATGCTTCGAACTCCATTTGCACAGATGAGCCCACCGATGGCCAGTTACTTGGGCCGAAATTTACCGAATGAGATCTGTTAATCCTTATTGAAGTGGATTCAAGAGGTGCTACTCCAAGCAATTTGGGTTCCATGAGTCTTTAGCAAGGACAAACAACAATAACCAAATGCACATATGGCTTCAACTGATGGAAGAATCATCGGAAGCTTACTGCGATTCTTTTGAGCTACTCTTATCAGTTAAGCAATAATGCATGCAATGAGCCTCTTTTAAGTTGGTTGCAAAAAACAAAAGTTCACCCCTTTTCTTTTCTGGGTTACAAGGACGAGTTCACCATTTGAGCACAATCCATACACTTCATATCAGATGATATTGTCAAAGTGATCTGTTCATTGGGCCTGGGTCTTAACTTGCCTCCTGCAAAGAGAACCCAGTTTCATCGGTGTTTGACCATGAATAGTTTCCTCACAAGATTTCAACATTGTGACTTTAGAAAATACAAACATAAGTACATAGATTTGATATGTGGCATGGTTCTCAAGCTTCACCTGACAAGACTTATGGGACTTAATGACGTCATGATAATCACAATGGGATCCCAAAGTACGTAAGATATGGAGTTTGACAGTGACAAATAATGCATACTGCTTTTTGCATATAAATATCGGAACAGTGAATGCTACGTAGAGATATAATTAAGAGATGAATTGGGATATAAAAATTAATAGATAAAAATAAAAAAAAATTAATCTTCCAAAAAGGTATAATTTTATCCTAAACTACTTTTTTTACTAACAAAAACCCAAAATTGGTACACCTGTAACAAATTTACTCTAGTTTATTTTCGTTAAGTTTTATTGTCAAATTACTTTGTTAAATGACATGTGACAATTGATGGATGTACCAATTTTATGTTTTATTCTTCGTTTATCATAGGCGTACCAGTTTATGATTTTTTGTGGTATTAATTTAATTTAATGGAAACTAACGGAGGGTAAATTTGTCACAAATATACCAATTCGAGGTTTTTGGTGTCAAAAAATTAGTTTTGAGGTAAATTTGTTACAAATGTATCAGTTTTGAGTTTTTTATGATCAAAAATTAATTTTGGATAAAATTGTCACAAGTGTATCAATTTTTTATTTTTTTCGGACCCAAATAAAAAACCAGAAGACCCAAATAAAATTCTCATCATGCTCATTGCAACCTTCTTTAGCAAAGTTTCACTTGAATTTGGTGTTGGACTAGATGTCGCCATCTTCTGGTAACCAAGCTAGTTTGGAATCCGAAATTTCTCTTAGCTGAGGGCCGAGTTTCTGTCACTTATCCTCCGAGCGAACCATGTGAGGAAAGATGTGATCGAAAACGAGATCCACGCAGGACAAATAAAGGGTGCACATCACATAAAAAATGAAACTATTCCACGTCAGCTGGTGAAACTTTGTTGTCATCACTACATACCTTACGGTTGGTTCTTTTACTAATAACCATTTGAAATTTTCAGGTCAGGTTGCTCATAGGCTAATCAAATTTCAATGGCAAATTACTTGAATCTGGCTATCTTATGATTGAATTCGTCTAGTTAGAGTGGTTTAATTAAGTCGAGGTGCTACAGTTGAGTAGCTCGCAATTCTATAGTTGAATTTTTTATTCATCTCGATATATACATGTATTAAAATGGAATATTATAAAGAGTATACGACTCTGAAAGTCTTGTGCAGTAAATGTTTCAAAAGCACAAAGATCCTTAGCACCAGGGCAGTCCGAATGGCTCTCTAGCAGACGCACACAAACATCTGGACCAGGAACAGAGGCCAAAGCCTTGCAGTACACCTACGTATAAGAAGTGGTTTTTTTATATCCATAGGTGAGTTTTCAGTCCCACAACGGTTGAAGCAAGAAATGGAGATAATCTTACAGGTTATGGAACGTGGTTATCCAATGGTTGTTTGATCACGCAGCTGCGTGGTGTGCACAGAGGGAACTATTTTTTCATCTTTTACTGAAGAATACCGCTTTTTGGATGACCCTAGCCTCTACGGGCCTGAGCCTCTACCAACTTTCAAGTGTCAACCGTTTCTAATGGGAGGGATGGCTCATATAAATCATGTTTAAACAAGTGGGCAAAGATTTTGCATTTCTTTGTTTCAACTGTTCATCTAAATTCATTTGGAACACACATATAAGCTGAATAGATGACCAACCCCTTCACTGGATCTTCTGCTGCAAGAGGATGGAGAAATCTGGGTATCAAATGGTTTGGAGCTGCAAGTCTGGAAAGCATGATGCAGATCCCAGACCAGTCAGTCCATCAGCAACATTAACTGTTCCATCTTTATATTTCGAGTGGCCACAAAGATTACTGTAATTTATCGGCCAAGGAGGTACATAGCTGTAACTGTAGAAACTCAAAGGGCGGATGAATTGGGGCTACATCATGCCCATAAATTATCAAAGAAAGGACATAGTGCTTTGTTTTATACTTCCCTCTCATCACTTCCTACAAGTTGCAAGAAAATTCTTGGGATTGGAGGCTTTTCTACTGTCATAACCCCCTCCAAAATCTGAACTACCTGAGACATAGTTGGTCTATCTTTCTCGCTGTCTTGAATGCACCAGCAAGCCACTTTGCATGCTCTGCATAATTCTTCCGTCTCCACGAGTCCTTTCAAACTGCGGTCCACAAGTGGCAAGACTTCTTCTCCTTTGGCTATTGAATTAGCTACCTGAAGCGGTAGATAATCACACATATCACTATTCAGCTCTTCAATGTTTCTCTTGCCAGAAATGATCTCAAAGAGCAGCTTTCCATAGCTGAAAACGTCAACTTTCGATGTGATGGCTCCTCCGGAAATCCATTCTGGTGCGAGGTACCCTCTGGTTCCCCTCATGGTGGTAATTACGTGGCTGACATCCCGTCCCACGAGCTTCGCGAGCGAGGCCGAAATCAGCAATCTATGGTGCGAGTTCTGAATCCAACAGTATATTCTCTGGCTTGATTTCACAGTGTATGATGCGATCTCGACACCTCTCATGGAGGTACTCCAATCCTTTAGCAATCCCTATGGCAATGTGGGATCTGGTTTTCCAATCGAGGGTGTTGGAACCTTTCTGTGAGCTGAATCCAACCATTTGCATTCTCTGGAACCTTTTCGACTCTTCTGCACAAAAACCGCGCAGTCGAACCACATTGACGTGCTGTATTGTTCCGATGGTTCTAACTTCTGCAAGGAACTGTTTGCTACTTCGGTTTGGGTTGGCAAGTTTCTTCACTGCTATAGGAGTTGAGTCTGGCAGTGCTCCCCGGAAAACAGAACTAAACCCGCCTTCCCCAATTTTCTCAGAGAAGTTCTTTGTCGCCTTCTTCAGAACTCGATATTCAAAACGCATCAAATGGTCGACAGCTGCACAAGCAGACCGTCTTGTCCTAATAATCACATGCAACACGCTAAGGACCACAAGAAAAACTACGGACACAACTACAACTGCTGTTATGAAATTCGAACTGGGTTTTCTCTTTTTCTTATGCACCTCCTTCAAGTCCGAGGCGGCAATCCAGACATAGAAATCTCTCAAATTTCCATCATCGGCCAGACGTTGAACCAAAAACTTCTCATCCGTCCATATCTGACAGTTAGCAGTGTAAGCATATGCACTGCACGAACAGTTGCTCAAGCACAATAAACAGCATGCTTTGATGTTTTCAACCATGAACGAATCAGAATTTTTCAGCAAGCGTGTGTTAGGCATGAGGAAAAAATTATCTTTCCTGTCATCACTACATTCCGACACAGATCTCCTTTCACATCAGCCCAGACGATCTTCCAGCTTCAGATCATCTAAGTATCCAAGAGCGCAATCACAAAGCGGTGCATCACTCTGATTGCAGTTAGAAGAAGCACCACAAAAGGGGTAAATCTCACACTTTTGTGTTGGGTGTACCCAAAGCACTTTCCATTCCTGGATATCCGTTATACTAATTGCTTTAGCAGCCCTGTTGGTTCTAGCACAATCCTAGAAAGATTATAAGGAGAAACCGAGGAATATTTGGAGTAGGTCTCATTCTCATTCGAAACAAAGGTGAAGTTTATCACGCTGTCCACTGTAAGTGAAGGCTGATGCCCGTAATCGTTCCCAGTCCAGTCACTACTGTGCCAGTAGGCTTCCGACCTGTTTAATAGCGTTAACTGAAATCTTCCTTCTGCTCCCGGGATTACAGAGAATATCCAGGGAGCTGGATCATCTAAATCTCTCCAAGCCACCAAAACTGTCCGTTTAGACGTATGTGAACTATATACAAACTTTGCACCTGGCAACCACGTATCAGTGGGATGATCAAAACTCTGCCAAGCAACACTAGACACATCAGATGTCTTCCTTAAAATGAAGTTTCCATTGTCAAGGAGCACTGCTGAAGTCGAATTAGGCATGAGCGATGTCGAACTGGTTGACCAGATTTGATGCTTGGATGAAGCGAGTATGACTAAATTACAGTTCCTGAGGAGCTTCAACTCCGAAGAGAATGGGTCGGACACGGGGCGGTTCCTATTCGCAACCCAAACCATAGTCTTTTGAGGTAAACCTTTGTACCTAATGCCAATATAGTGGTTACCAGTCTTACCTGGTGAAAAGAAGCCCATCTCAAATGTTCCTCCATGAGAGATTAATGTATGGTTTCCGGAGAGAGACTCACCGGGAAAGATGGTGTCTGTGCTTATGGACAAAGAGGGGCCAAATGAAACAGAGAAAAGAAGCAAAATATAAGGAAACATGTCTACGTTTCCGGTTATGCAACTCATCTCTGGTTGCTCTTTCTTTCCAAACTACGGTTTTGGCATGGTGAGTTAGCAACTCTTATATTTCTTGAGTTCTCATTAGCCAGCGGTCTTCGGGGAATTGCCAGTCGAACGAGGCTGAGTCGAACGTGATAAGACACTGGCTGTTTCTCTTGTGGGGCGACTGGAATCCTAGCCGTTGCTTTGCAATTGGTTGCTGTCCACAAGTAAGGGTGGTAAACGCGTAGTATTTCAGAGGAAGTTCCTTTGTCTGGTGGGCGTTGGTGGTGGCTCAATAAAGGGATGTGTTACATGATCGAGAAGATCTTGCGGGTCATCTGTCATTGAAATGTTCAAGTCAACCAATGAACGTAAAGTCGAGTCAATAACATAAATTCTGTAGACCAACCAAAGGTTCCGTCAGTCGATATTATACAGAGATTGTTGTACATAGCTTTCACATTAATAAGATAGGAAGGTTTCTAAATTTCACATTTTTGACAAGTTGATTCTATCTAGGAATCAGCTTTAGTATTGTAAAAATGAACCGTTGTGCCCTAAATCAGTAAATTGAATCGAAATCCTTGTAAGTGAGGAATCTGTGGTGAAATTCATTTCAAGGTCAATATATCATAAGTGTTACACCAATAGATAGCCCCAAGGATTATATTACTGAAATCTTGTAGAACTGATAGTACTGTTGTTAATTTGCATTCAATTTCTACAATCATACAAAACTATATTCTGCAATCTTGTTATTGTGCTCATACGGTAACCATTAGAAATTGTTAAAGCACTTGAAGAAGATTAGAATGTTTCAAGTTCTATCTCTGTCTCAACATCATAAACTCGCATCTCTATCTGATACAAAAGTGGTTTTGGGGAAAGTTGTAAGCAATGTGATGCCTGAATTGAGCCCTTATCTTTTTGGACATATGCGAAACTCAATGGGAGTAAAGTGTAGCTTTGGAGTTTAAATTTAGGGCAAAGTTGCTCTCTCTAGAAGAAAAAAGAGGGTGATCACTTCTCTCTCTGTCTATTTATGTCCAAGAGACATCACAAAGATCTGTCGGCAAAAGCTCATTCGTGGGAAATAAGAATTATTCTCCGTTAAGCGCGGGGAGTTTGTTACCGCCAATGTGGATGTTGGTGGTGAAATACATGTTCGTCGTTTTAATCGGATCACTAGCGCTTGGATTTCATGCCCAATAATGTGAAAGTAAATTAGGAGGACGAGGTAACGGGCTTTGAATTCGGTGTTTTCCGAATTTCATCATCTTGTTGGCTCTGATAATGTGGAAAGTCTATGTGATTGCTATATTAGTTCAAATTTTGGACCCACTGATTTGGCTCTTGTGCGCTTACGCAAGAGAGAAAAGGAGAGGCAGACTATTTGTATTGGAAATTCAAACGAACAACTATTACACTTAAACTGATTAAGACTTGCAAAGAACACTTCACCACATTGTCAAATTACTAAACCACAAATAATGACATGGTAAGTTTTAGGTTAAGAAAACCGAATCAGCTCATCTGGACGATTATCACACTAGGTTTAGTTTCCTACTTCTCCAATCCCTAAATATCTATGAATAAAAACTGCATAATGTAATCCTTCTAAATCATTCACATACACTACATTCTTTACATTGAAAATAAACATGATTTTATCACCATATTGTTTGCGACAAATGGAAGGTAGTCCTGACCTTTTCAATGAAGGATGCAAGGTACAATCAGAAGAAAATTGTAGTGTCAAACCAGATCTCACTAAAGAGCATAAACAGAACCATTGACTCATCAAAAACCAGAAACCATTACATACAACCCCACAATCTGAAGACACAGACTGTTGAAGAAGGAGCAAGCTATCGGCTTGCTATGCATCACTATTCTGCTTCCATAATTAGCTTAGTGGCGAAGATTAAATGGTTATCAATACAAAAGTTTCGTCAAGAGAAAGAGTGTAGCTTGAGAACCAATATAAGCTAAGTTCAGGCACACGGTAATCGTCTGCAACAACGGTAAGATTTCCAGCAAAAGCTGATAGCTATGGAAAGAGAGTGATCTTTTGGTCTTCATCATAGAGAGCGTTTAGTGTTAGTTAACTCTCACTGTTTGAGTTTGACAACTTCAACTACATTTAAGAATTAATATCTTTTTTGTATAAGGACAAAGAGATTAGTGTAAGAGAAGGTACGGATTCAACAAGATCCTGCAGAGCAAGCATCATCTCCGTCATCAGCCTTTAGGACAATGACATCAGATCCTTTTCCACTTTACATTGACTCAGATAATAGCCAAGCAACTGGGAAGTTCATCAGGAAACTGTAAATCGACCACGCACTCTGACAAAAAAATTGTGGCGTTGGCATCATTTACTAAGGACACCGAAGGAATTCAAATAATTGGTGTCCACTTTCGGAACCTCGCGCGCACACCTCAACCGTATGACCTCGGCAACCCCGCTTTCCGCTTCCACTTTAAACTGGTAAATGAGAATACAATATGACATTCGAGTTAATGAATGCGCTTAAGTATTAACAGAGTCGATTTAATACGAACATGTGATAAGTAGATTTTTTTTCTCAAGAACATAGAGCCGTGACTGAAATGTTTTGTATTTCCCATTCTTTTGCCAATTCTTTTCATTTGTATTTTGAGTTTAATCTAACGTTAAACATATGAACCATCTAGAAAATACAAATATGAATATGTAAATTTGATTGTATTGAATAATCTTTTTAAGTTCAATATATTTGCCTCACGGTGTCAAATACTTTTTCGATCTAAAACAAATAGACATTACTTTAACAAGTATTTTAAGACACTCATTGATTAAAGCCAATATGATATAAGATATCATTGAATTAATTAACAATCCTACTTGAAAAAAAAAACACTATCATACCAAGAAAAAAGTTAAGTACAATCCTAATTTTGATGGTGCGATGAATTATCTTTGTACATTAAAAGTTTAATTGAAAAGTCTGATGTTGGAACCGGTTGCCTAAATATTCTGCTATATATTTTAAAATCCCATGGCCGCAAAGCTCATCACTTGCATAGTATAGGATGATCCGTCACCTTCGTCCATCAATAACCAATTGGTATAGTATCTTTTTCTTGCCCTACACCCAGTAGTACCCTATTTTGTTTTACATCCGGGAGATCCCGAGATCCAAACAAGATCTCAGATGAAGCCTTTTTTAAGGTCATGCTTAGGACCAATTAATAACCTTATACAAAAGCTACTTCACTTAGCTGGTCGTGTTAGAACCTAGGCCTATGTTCAGGTACTCTCCATGGAAGAGTTTGCTCATTCCAACCATGCCATTGAACTCCAACTATCCAGCTCGGGTGATTAGGTCATTGATGTACGAATCGCGGATCATTGTCATCGAGAATTTCTGCGGACACTCAAAGATGTCTCAAATGACAACCGAAGGGGGACAAGGTCTGATGCGGCTACAAACTTGCAGCCAGACCTAAGTTTTTGCTTGGAGACTTATCAATCATTCATAACAAAACTAGAGATCAAATTTGTCGATATCAACAGAATTGGACCCCTATACAAACATGTTAGTTTTGTTTAGTTCTGCATTCGCATTCTTTACTACATTTCTCTATATTTAGAAATGAGGGGCATTTTTGTTTACGCATTAGATGTCTGTATTGAAATTTAACCTAGGTGATTTTATGAATTTCATTCAAATTTGGACTCTTGATTCATTGAATTCTTATATTTAGCTCATTTGAGCTTGGCCCTACTATGTAGAGAGTGTGGGTTTGCAGAAATTTCCATGTGTTCACTATAGTGCATTGATTAATTTCATTTCTTAAATCCCGGAAAAGGATCGAAAATTCAGACTATTACAGTTGTGCCCTTAATCAGTAAATTGAATCGAAATCCTTAAAAGTAAGGAATCTGTGGTGCATTCATTTCAAGGCCAATATATCATAAGTGTTACACCAATAGGTAGCCCCAAGGATTATATTACCAAAATCTTGTAGAACTGATAGTACTGTTGTTAATTTGCATTCATTCTACAATCATACAAAACTATATTCTGCAATCTTGTTATTGTGCTCATACCGGTAACCATTAGAAATTGTTAAAGCACTTGAAGAAGATTAGAATGTTTCAAGTTCTATCTGTCTCAACATCATAAACTCGCATCTCTATCTGATACAAAAGTGGTTTTGGGGAAAATTGTAAGCAATGTGATGCCTGAATTGAGCCCTCATCTTTTTGGACATATGTGAAACTCAATGGGATTAAAGTGTAGCTTTGGAGTTTAAATTTAGGGCAAAGTTGCTCTCTCTTGAAGAAAAAAGAGGGTGATCACTTCTCTCTCTGTCTATTTATATCCAAGAGACATCACAGAGATCTGTCGGCAAAAACTCATTCGTGGGAAATAAGAATTATTCTCTGTTAAGTGCGGGGAGTTTGTTACCGCCAATGTGCATGTTGGTGGTGAAATACATGTTCGTAGTTTTAATCGGATCACTAGCGCCTGGATTTCGTACCCAATAATGTGAAAGTAAATTAGGAGGACAAGGTAACAGGCTTTGAATTCGGTGTTTTCCGAATTTCATCGTCTTGTTGGCTTTGATAATGTAGAAAGTCTATGTGATTGCTATATTAGTTCAAATTTTGGACCCACTGATTTGGCTCTTGTGCGCGTATGCAAGAGAGAATAGGAGAGGCAGACTATTTGCATTGGAAATTCAAACGAACAACTATTACACTGAAACTGATTAAGACTTGCAAAGAACACTTCACCGCATTGTCAAATTACTAAACCACAAATAATGACATAGTAAGTTTCAGGTTAAGAAAACCGAATCAGCTCATCTGGACGATGATCACACTAGGTTCAGTTTCCTACTTCTCCAATCCCTAAATATCGATGAATAAAAACTCCATAATGTAATCCTTCTAAATCATTCACATACACTACATTCTTTACATTGAAAATAAACATGATTTTATGACCATATTGTTTGCGACAAATGGAAGGTAGTCCTGACCTTTAGAATGAAGGATGCGGGATACAATCAGAAGAAAATTGTAGTGTCATACCCGGATCTCAGTAAAGAGCATACACGGAACCATTGACTCATCAAAAACCAGAAACCATTACATACAACCCCCACAATCTGAAGACACAGAATGTTGAAGAAGGAGCAAGCTATCGGATTGCTATGCATCACTATTCTGCTTCCATAATTAGCTTAGTGGCGAAGATTAAATGGTTATCAATACAAAAGTTTCGTCAAGAGAAAGAGTGTAGTTTGAGAACCAATATAAGCAGAGTTCAGGCACACGGTAATCGTCTGCAACAATAGTAAGATTTCCAGCAAAAGCTGATAGCTATGGACAGAGAGTGATCTTTTGGTGTTCATCCTAGAGAGCGTTTAGTGTTAGTTAACTCTCACTGTTTGAGTTTGACAACTTCGACTAAATTTAAGAATTAATATCTTTTTGTGTAAGGACAAAGAGATTAGTATAAGAGAAGGTACGGATTCAACAAGATCCTGCAGAGCAAACATTATCTCCGTCATCAGCCTTTAGGACAATGACATCAGTTCCTTTTTCCACTTTATATAGACTCAGATAATAGCCAAGAAACTGGGAAGTTCATCAGGAAACTGTAAATCGACCATGCACTTTGACAAAAAAATTGTGGCGTTGGCATCATTTACTAAGGACACAGAAGAAATTCAAATAATCGGTGTCCACATTCGCTACCTTGCGCGCACACCTCAACCACATGAACTCGGCGACCCCGCTTTCTGCTTCCACTATAAACCGGTAAATGAGAATCCAATGTGACATTCGAGTTAATGAATGCACTTAAGTATTAACAGAGTCTATTTAATACAAACTTGCGATAAGCAGATTTTTTTTTTCTCAAGAACATAAAGGGCGTGACTGAAATGTTTTGTATTTCCCATTATTTTGCCAAGTCTTTTCATTTGTATTTTGAGTTTAATCTAACGTTTAACAAATGAACCATCTAGAAAAATACAAATGTGAATAAGTAAATTCGATTGTATTGAATAATCTTTTAAAGTTCAATATATTTGCTTCATGGTGTCAAATACTTTTTCGATCTAAAACAAATAGACATTACTTTAGCAAGTATTTTAAGACACTCATTGATTAAACCCAGTGTGATATAAGATATCAGTTAATTAAAATACAATCCTACTCAAAAGAAGAAGAAGAAGAAGAAGAAGAAAAACACTATCATACAAAGAAAAAAAGTAAGTGCAATCCTAATTTTGAGGGTGCGATGGATTATCTTTGTACATTAAAAGTTCAATTGAAACGTACGATGTTGGAACCAGTTGCCTAAATATTCCGCTATACATTTTAAAATCTCGTGGCCACAAAAGCTCATCAGTTGCATGGTATAGGATGATCCGTCACCTTCGTCCATCGATAACTGATTGGCACAATCTTTTTCTTGCCTTACACCCGATAGTACCCTCTTTTGTTTGACATCCAGGAGATCCCGAGATTTGGACGAGATCTCAGATGAAGCCTTTTTAAGGTCATGCTTAGGACCAGTTAATAATCTTATACATAGGCTACTTCACTCAGCTTCCAGTGGCCACTTTCTCAGGAGGTTAGGGGTGGTGATGGTTGGTGGGCTTCGACTCTCATGTTCTGCACAGAAGTATAGCAAAATTCTGAGAGTGAGTTGAGAGTTAGAGTAGAATAGACAAAAAAAAAAGTCCTCCAAGAGCATTTTGGGGAAAAATTGCCAAAACAGTCATAAACCTATTGTAATTGTGACATTTCAGTCCTAAATCTTTTGTACTTGTACCAATTCAATCTATCTGGCATTAACGTAGACGTTGGCCGAGTGCCGGTCAACCTTGAGGTGGCAATTTTTAAATTTTTTTCTTATTTTTTTCTTATTTTCAATTTTTTTTCCATCTTCTTCCTGGCCAATCATCGCCGGACTGACCAGGTGCTAAGGCCAACAGGGTTCGCCCTCACTGGTGGTCGGCAAGGGTGAGCCTCACCATGGCCAAGCGAAGGCTAGCCTTGCCATGGTTGAGCGAGGTCGACTTCACCCAACGACAACTAGGTCTTGCCAGATCTAGGTGGCCTCGTTGTCTCTACCTCGTTGGCCTCAGCCTTTGGCCGGTCCATCGACGACTGGCCAGGAAGAAGATGGAAAAACATTTTGAAAAATATTTAAAAATAAAATTCAAAAAATATATTTAAAAATTGCCATGTCAACATCAGTCGGAAAGTTAGCATCCATGTTAGTGCCGGCCGGTCAAATTGGCTGGATGGACTGAATTGACACAAATAAAAAAGGTTTAGGACTAATTTGCATAAAAAAAAGTTTAAGACTAAATTGGCATAATTGCAATAAGTTTAAAACTGTTTTGATAATTTTCCCGTCTGTTTGGTTACCTTAAGCCTGTGAGATCATTGCTACCTTGGTGGCGCTACGGACTAGCTCTATTAAATTTGACCGGTAACATATGCACCTTGTGTAACGTCCTAGCGGCCGAACAACCTCAAGGCACCAAATGTTCCCTCTTGTATGTTTTTCTTTCCCAAGAGGGAGGGAGTATCCGTTAAAGTTTTTTTACATTCCCTAAAGCCTAAAAAAAAAGATCTCAGGAAATGAAACCTTTTAGGGACCTGCTCAGATCCAATGCAGCTATTTCTCTAATAATGTCAAATATAATGTAGTACTTCTTTAGCCCTAACTCATCACATTGAGAGTTGAGCTGGCTAAGTTATGAATCAAGAGTCACGCAAAACGGTTGAGATACATGTTCACGTCCTATTATTCTAAAATTTTAAAGTAATTAGAGAAATACAAGTTGAATCTCGAGAAGCGAAGATAATTATAAGCATAATGATGACTTTGAACTTTTAGATAGGTTGACAGAAATCTCGAGTCACACACCACGATGAAGAAAAGTCGGCCACTTTGTTATAGAGGGAATCTATGTGGGATATAGGAATCTGTTACCTGGACAAAGCAATCGTGGAAGTGCAGCCTGAGAAGCTTAGCACCCAAAGTAAAGGTCAGCTTGGGACTTGCTACAAGTGATGTCCCGGACAAACTTCTCAGCTTGAGGGCAACTCTTCTTGTAGAAGTTCTTCCTCAATCCACCATTTGCATTGTACGCTTGTGGAATTTTTATATATTTCGATGTATTTTTTTTTTGCCTGGTATATTTCGATATATTTTGAACATTAATACTTGAGCCAGATAACCATTCTAAGATAATATCTCATCAAGATGTGCACAATCACGCAATATACGTGAGATATATACACAATTGTGCAATATATGTGCATATACGTGCAATCTTGAGATATAAAGATAATCAATAGAATAATCAAATAACTTTAACATAAGAAATTATCCTAGAGAAATCTCTAATTATCTCTAACACCTCACATTCATTTTTTCTTATGTGCGGAATGAGGCTATTGGCTTAGGGAAGGAACTATTAGGCTATTGGATTAGGGAAGGAACTATATGAGGGGCCGAGGCAAAGGATAGAGCACGAGGTGAAAGGGCTCAGATGGCAAAATGTAATGGTACTCGGTTGAATGAAAGAGAATTGAGAAATGCTTGAAACACGCATATATGCAAAAATATAACATCAAGTGGTATTGATCTCTTGAACTTTAGCTTGTGGCTCTTGTTCAAAGATCTCTTCCTGATGCGATCAGACAATGGTATTAGTTCAATGCATTCGGATCCTTCCTAGGCTGCGTTTGGTCACAAAATGAACGATGACTGTTCTCATAATGTTCAAAAGATAGATTTAGAAGAGAAAAGCCCATAATAATGAGGAAAGATGACCATTTTGGGAGTCGAGTTGGGAGGAAGCTTCATATGTCTCTGGCAAGCTGTGTGGTCAATGGTTTCAGAGAAGCTAGAATTCCGATTTGAGTACGATTCTTATAAATGCACACACGTTTTCTCATAGAAACTATTAGAGATAATTAGAGATTTCTTTAGGATAATTTTCATTGTTGGATATATTTTGATAATTCTACTAATAATTCGTATCTCTCAAGATTGCATGTATATTGCACATGTATTGCACGTATATATCTCTTTGATGTAGCATATCTTGATTGAGATACTATCTTAGAATAGTCTTTTAATAAAGCCTATAAATAGGCTGATATATTCTTTATTAATATATACATCAAAATATAAAAAAATTTCCACAATTCTCTCTTCCCCTTTATTATTTCTAAACTGAAACATTATCAACTTATGAAATCATTTTGAAAGATACGATGTTTAATCAAGCGATGAGTGTTATAAGTAGATGTATTTATAAACTAAGTAGTCATTTTCTGTAGATTAAAAATGCAGACACACATGTATGTGTGTATTTCATATAGTGAGCACAGCCGGTGGATATTTTCATGTTGGGCAAATAATTGGAAGTGTAAAAAGTAAAATGATAATGGGTATCGAGTTATCATATAATTTGGGAATTTTAGTCACAGAAACACATTTAAGAAGAAAAATATTTTTTTCGTACCAATTTTAAAGGACACGGTGGTAGGGAACATTCCCTATTTTTGGTCATGAAACCCACAAATTACCCTTCAAAAAATTTCATGATTTAAGCAATCTGAAAAGAATACCGTGCGCGCGCTGCACTTAGAAGCATACGCCACTCTTTGGAAGGCTCGGCCTTTACAGGCTTTGGGTCTCTACAATTCTAAGTGTCAAGGATTTCCGAGGAGACCTCTCTGTGTAGGCGCTTTGAGATTGACCAATGCTAGGAGGAAAGTTTAGCTTCAAGGTTCATCGTTTGTATCAATTTGGACTGGATGTGTGTAATATGCTTCGAACTCCATATGTACAGATGCGCCCACCGATGGCCAGTTACTTGAGCTGAAATTTACCGAATGAGATCTGTTAAGTCCTGATTAAAGTGGATTCAAGAGGTGCTACTCCAAGCAATTTGTTTTCCATGAGTCTTCAATAAGGACAAACAACAATAAGTAAATGCACATATGGCTTCAACTGATGGAAGAATCATCGGTAGCTTACTGAGATTCTTTTGAGCTACTCTCTTATCAGATAAGCAATATTGCATGCAGTGAGCCTCTTTTAACGCGGTTGCGAAAGACAAAAGTTCACCCATTTTCTCTTCTGGGTTACAAAGACGAGTTCACCATTTGAGCGCAATCCATGCACTTTATATCAGACGATATCGTCAGAGTGATCTGTTCAATGGGCCAGGGGCTTAACTTGCCTCCTGCAAAGAGAACCTAGTTTCATTGGTGTTTGACAATTGACAGTTTCCTCACAAGATTTCAATATTGTGACTCCAATATATAGAAACATAAGTACATAGATTTGATGTGTGACATGGTCTCAAGCTTCACCTGACAAGACTTATAGGACTAATAATGTCATGACAATCACAATGGGATCCCAAAGTACTTAAGATATGGGGTTTGACAGTGATAATTACTGCATACTGATTTGTGCATATAAATATTCGAATGATGAATGCTACATGTACCAACATCAAGAGATTATTTTTGGTTCACTTTGGTGTAAAGATGAATATTGGGCTAATTATTCGAGGAATTTGGTGAAAAGTCTGCATAAACAGATGAGTCATGGAATTTAATGGCCTATAAGACCAGTTGATTTCATGCCAAGGAAAGGACAAGGGTGAGATGGCACATTCACAACACTATTTTCGCAAACATAGAGATATAAGAGATGAAGCAGAATGAAAAACTTTAATAGATTAAAGTAACAAAGCGGAAGATCTGATGGGAAGACGTCGGCCTCCTGCTCATTGCAACCTTCTTTAGCTAAGTTTCACTTGAATTTGGTGGCGGACTCGATGTCACCATCATCTCGTAAGTTTGGAATCTGAAATTTCTCTTAGCTGAGGGCCGAGTTCTGCCACTTACAAGCGAACCATGTTAGGAAACACGTGATCAAAGACGAGATCCACGCAGGAGAAATAAAGAGTGCACATCGCATATAAAATGAAACTATTCCATGTCAACTACTGAAACTTTGTTGTCTTCACTGTCACGCTCCGAACCCTAACGGGCACGCGGCATCCGTCTCTGGTCGATTCAAGCGATGTCCCAGGAATGTCGCTGACCTCAAAATGCCATCAGAGATTTACTACCATAGCGGATATCAACAAATAAACCCGGACAATTAAAAACTGGGGAGAATAATCAGGGAGAATGTACATATCTTTTTCATTTCCTTCTTGTACCATAATATTTACATTTATAAACTGTCCCATACATGTACATGCACACCGCCTTTCCCAAAAATCGATACTCCAAGGATGAAGACCTGGATTTACTACTACTCCCAAAAATGGTGGTCGCCAAAAACCCACTCTGAGTCTGATTCCTTGTCCTCTGAGTCTGAGTCCCCTTATACCGTCCCATCCACTGAGGACTCCAAAACGTTCTGATGGCGGTGGCGGAAGATTCATGGATCCTGTCGGGGTTCTGAAATTATCGGTTGAAACAACCGTGAGACACTTCTCAGTAAGCTCACCCCTAAACCCAACCTAGGCTATTACGTACCTCCAGACAATTTCACAAAACACACAAACATACACACATGCCACATAATCACGTAGCAAGCAATTTAATACAATCATAAGCATGCACAATTTTCATGTCATGCACTCTTTCCATTCTCACAGTATTCCATCCACATTCCTCGCCAAAGACCCACGACACGGTGCGCCTCGGTACCTTTGCGACCACCAATCACTTTCCACATCACTTGCCCGTGACCGTGGCGTACATGCCTCAGGTACCTTGCGACCACTAATCACTTTCCACATCACTTTTCGCCCGTTGACACCATAAAGCGTACCGCCTCGGTACCGCTGCGACCACTAATCACTTTCCATATCACTTTCGCCCGGTGACTCGCGTAAGCGTACGCCCTCAGGTACATTGCGACCACTAATCACTTTCCGCACGTCACTTTCGCCCGGTGACCAGCGTAAACGTACCGCGCCTCAGGTACCAGCTGCGATCGTTCATCACCACACTTTCGGCTCGCGTACTCGTTCACGCCTCAGGCCCTGATCGCAACCTGAGCATCAAGCGCCCCATGCCCGATCCAGACTCAGCCCGCGCCAAATGCGACAAGCCTACATGATTGAAACCCGAGCTTAAGATGCCTCGGTCCAATCCCGGTCTCACCCGAGCTAATCGTGCCTCGGACCGACTCTCATATTTGCTTTTTCAAGCCTCAGTCTGTGCCAAATGCATCAGACCTACGTGATCGCTGCCCGAGTTTATGATACTTGGCTCGATCCCAACCTCGCACTTTCACCCTTTCACATACTTTTCACAATCACTTGCCACACCGCAATTTCCCTTCTACTCAAGTCCATGCTCAACACACGTTTACCACACGCAACTGGCCCAACACACGGGGTTCGTGCACACATCATTTCACGCATAAAACATGCTCACTCAGCAATTCACACGATCAATGTCAATAAATAATTTAGTTTAGCTCACGTGTGCACCAAACAAGCATATTCAGTCATTTAATTGCACAACAATATACTCAATTTAATTACCATAATTTACTAAAAATTTAAATATACACCCAACAAGATAATTCCCATTTTTCTCCAACCAAATGGCATCGGATTAATTCCGATTCTTCACGGGACTTTCTCGCCATAAATTCTCGGTTCTAAAAATTCAACATGCGTCCCGATCGGCCCATCACGGCCCCATGAACAGTAAATCACCGCCACTGTTATTTTCTAATTTCCAATAATTAATGCCCGAATTAAATCCTAAGGCCTGCCATAAAATTTCCACTACCAATTCATACAATTCCGCACCTAACTTTATACAGATTTCGCCCAAAATCGCCCGTCGATACCCGAAGTCCTAATTTGGGTTTAATTTTCATACGCACATTAAACACCGAAATAGCTATTTTTCTCCCACCAAACGATGCCAAATCGATTCCGGTCCTTCACGGGACTTTCTCACCTTACTTTCTAGGTTCCAAAAATTCAATTTGCGTCTCGATCGGACCCTCACAGCCCCATGAACAGTCATCCACAGCTTGTGAACAGTGTTTCGCAGTATATGAACAGTAAATTCGCAGCCCGTTTTCTGAATTTTCCAATAAAAATTTTCTGGTTTCAATTCTAAGGCCCGCCAACTGATCCCACTTCTAATTCATGCCATTCCACACCTACCCTATGCCCGGTTTCGCCTAAAATCGCCTATCGATACCCGAGATCCTAAATTAGGTTTAGGCGCGACTTACCCGCGTTCTAGACTTTCTCGGCTAGAACGAAAAGCGGCGGCACTTAATCGGGACGACGGCGATGACGTATGGCTTCCGGGTGGCGGCGATTGGCTTGAACGGCAACGAGAAAGAGAGAGAGAGAGAGAGAGTGTATGGTTGGGGAGGGGAAACCCACGGCCAAAAAGAAAGAAAAAAGGGGGGGGGGAGATTCACGAAGGAGAGGGAGAGAGAGGGGAGAGAGAAAGTCTTCTTGACTCAAATAGTGCACTTGGACCAAACCGCAAAATGACCAAAATACCTCTCTCACAATTTTAATCCGACGGTCTTGATTTGATCTTATCTTGATCCGACGGCCGAGATCGATTCTTGCACAAAAATATCCAAGGGAAATCTTGTAATTTCCAAAATATCTAAGAGTAAAATTGTCCAATCAAAATTTTAGGGCAAAATTACCAAAATGCCCTTTACTCTTAAAACATACCCTTTAATAATTCTCAAGGGTAAAATGGTCCAATTCTCCGTTTCTTGTCCAAATCGCATTTTTCTGAAGGATTCGAGTGCACCAAAAATTCACACGTGACACGTGCAACGTCGTCCTAATGTTCCCGGTGTGATTTCCAAATTTTTCGGTGTCCAATTTAGGCAAAATTTCCATAATTAAATTCGATTAAACGCGACTCGAGCGTTTCTCGAGCTAACGGGCAGCTTTCTGGGGATATTCGTGAAATCGACTCATGACTGATACTAAATCGAGTCACGTGCAAGTCCGTTCAGTGCGTGACGACCTCGGTTGTCATTAAAATCGCGAAGATCAATCACTTGATCCGAGGGGTACGATCGTTCGGTATAATTTCGGAATCATTCGTCAAGTCGTTTCGTGGTCCAACGGAATCACCCGCAATCCACTATTAGGACAATGGCGAACTAACCCCTAACTATCCTTGGATCGGCCAACAGTGGCTCAAAATATCACTTACGGGATTTAATGATCGAAATCCATTCACGATCGAATTTCCTTTAGTCGCGCGAATTTAATTCCCCTATTAGCCTTCCCTAATGGTTAGCATTCCCATGAATGATCAGTTCCGGGCGAGAAATTTACCATGAGCACACCTCATATAATTTAATTATTTAATAATTCCAATTGGCGGAAATTTCGGAATGTCACATTCACCAAATACCTTATGGTTGGCTCTTTTACTATTAACCATTTCAAATTTTCTGGTCAGGCTAATCAAATTTCATTGGTAATTTTTTTTAGTCGAAATTTTCACTGGTAAATTACTCTGGCTATCTTATGATTGAATTCGAGTAGTTAGAGCGGTTGATTAAGTCGAGGTGCTATAGTTGAGTAGCTTGCAATTCTGTAGTTGAATTTTTTATGCATCTAGTTACATGTGTTAAAATGGGATATTTTTAAAGAGAGTATGACACTGAGGGCGTGAATGAAAACTATTCTCTTCCCCAGCCCAATTTCTAGCTAGAAATAGATTATTCCCTGAACGAGTTTCTAAGCAAAAAGTAGCATTTGACAACGACACAAATTTTTGTTCCCAAAATAGAAATTCATTTGATAGGTTAATCTTAAACTTTTATTCCCAGAAGCAGGCGGCATTAGGGGCCGGTGGCAAGCAGTGAACGGCAGAAACGAACAATAAGAAGAGTTGTTATTTTTGTTATTGTTCCAAAAATAGAAAAGGAAAAAAAATCTATTTTTCATTTCTGTTCCAAACCTATTTCTGAATTAAAAATTTGTCCTAGAAATAAAAGAAATGAATTTGCATTGCCAAGCGAATTTCTGTTCAAAGCCTGTTCCTGAAAATAGAAAAAAAAAAAAGTGAGAAATAGCATGGTTGTCATACACGCCTAGAAAATCTTATGCTTTAACTGTTTCAAAAGTACAATGATGCTTAGCACCAGGGCAGCCCAAATGGCTGTTTGCCTCTAGCAGATGCACACAAACATCTGGACCAGGAACAGAGGCCAAAGCCTTTGCAGTACATTGTGGTCCCCCTACGTATAAGAAGTGGCTTCAATTTCCATAGGTGAGTTTGAAGTCCCACAATGGTTGAAGCAAGAAATGGAGAGAATCTTACAGATTACGGAACGTGGTTATCCCATAGTTGTTTGATCACGCAGCTGCGGTGTGCACAGAGCGAACTATTTTTTCCCCTTTTGCTGGAACTGAAGAATACCACTTTTTGGGTGACCTTGCCTGTAGGCCCAAGCCTCTACCAACTTTTAAGTGTCAATTGTTTCCAATGGGAGGGAAGGCTCATATAAATAATGTTTAAACAAGTCGGCAAAGATTTTGCATCGTTATGTTCCAACAGTTCATCTAAATTCACTTGGAGCATGCACATAAGTTGAATAGATGACCAACACCATCACTGGATCTTCTGCAGCAAGAGGATGGAGAAATCTGGGTATATAGGTTGGAGCTACAAGTCTGGAAAGCGTGATGCAGATCCCAGACCAGTCAGTCCATCAGCGACTTTAACTGTTCCAACTTTATATTTTGAGTGGCCACAACTATTACTGTAATTTATTAGCGAAAGAAGTACATAGCTGTATCCGTAGAAACTGTTGAGATTTAGAGGCGTAACACTTGAAAGTGAATTTTGGTAACTTTGCGAAAAGGTCAACGATTTTAATTGGTAACTCTCAAGGAAAAACACTCAAGGAAAGGAGAGGAATAAACTATTTTATTATGACTTGATCCACCTTGCAAATACTTCAACTAGACTTACCTTTATATGGGCAAAATACATGACTCTTGATATGACTCATAAATGACTATACATGGATCTGATATTAACTAGATATCGAAACATGAAAGGTCAAGGCCAAATACAAACAATCACATTAACTAATCATTGAAATTAATAATCAAGAAAGATGAGAGAGAAACTTCATAAACTCAAAGGCGGATGAATTGGGGCTACATCATGCCCATTAATTCTGAAAGAAACGAGATGGTGCTTTTTCTCTGCTTCACTCTCATCACTTCCTACAAGTTGCAAGTAAATTCTTGGGATTGGAGGCCTTTCTACTGCCATAACCCCCTCCAAAATCTGAACTACCTGAGACATAGTTGGTCTATCTTTCTCGCTGTCTTGAATGCACCAGCAAGCCACTTTGCATGCTCTGCACAATTCTTCCATCTTCACGAGTCCTTTCAATCTGCAGTCCACAAGTGGCAAGACTTCTTCTCCTTTGGCTATTGAATTAGCTATCTGAAGCGGTAGATAATCGCGCACATCACTACTCAGCTGATCAATGTTTCTCTTTCCTGATATAATCTCAAAGAGCAGCTTTCCGTAGCTAAAAACGTCAACTTTTGACGTGATGGCTCCTCCCGAAATCCATTCTGGTGCGAGGTACCCTCTGGTTCCCCTCATGGTGGTAATTACGTGGCTGACATCCCGTCCCACGAGCTTCGCGAGGCCAAAATCAGCAATCTGCGGTGTGAGTTCTGAATCCAACAGTATATTTTCTGGTTTGATGTCGCAGTGTATGATGCGATCTCGACACCTTTCATGGAGGTACTCCAATCCTTTAGCAATCCCAATGGCGATGCCATATCTGGTTTTCCAATCGAGGGTGTTGGAACCTTTCTGAAACAAATGAGCTGCGAGCGAACCATTTGCAAGGTACTCATAGACTAGGAACCTTTTTGACTCTTGTGCACAAAAACCTCTCAGACGAACGACATTGACGTGCTGTATTGTTCCGATAGTTCTGACTTCCGCAAGGAACTGTTTGTTACTGTGGTTTTGGTTCGCAAGTTTCTTCACTGCTATAGGAGTTGAGTCTGGCAGTGCTCCCCTGAAGACACAACTAAACCCGCCTTCCCCAATTTTCTCAGAGAAGTTCTTTGTCGCCTTCTTCAGAACTCGATATTCAAAATGCATCAAATTATCGTCCGTTGTAATAGCAGGCCGTCTCCTCCTAATGGTCACCAGCGACCCACTGAGGACCAAGAGAAAAGCTACGGACACAATTACAACCGCTGTTATTAAATTCGAACTGGGTTTCCCCATTTTCTTACTTTCTGCCTTCAAGCCCGACGCCGCAATCCGGACATAAAAATCTCCTAAAATTGCATCATCGGCCGAACGTTCAACCAAAAACTTCTCATCCGTCCATATCAGACAGTTAGCAGTGTAAGCATACGCACTGCACGAACAGTTGCTCAAGCACAATGACCTGCATGCGTCGATGTTTTCAACCATGAACGAATCAGAATTTTTTGGGAAGCGTGTATTAGGCATGAGGAAAAAATTATCTTTCCTGTCATCACTACATTTCGACGCAGATCTCCTTCCGCATTGGCCCAGACGATCTTCCAGCTTCAGATGATCTAAGTATCCAAGAGCGCAATCACAAACCGGTGCATCGCTCTGATTGCAGGTAGAAGAAGCACCACAAAAGGGGTAAATCTCACACCTTTGTGTTGGCTGTACCCAAAACACTTTCCATTCCTGGATATTCTTTGCCCATACTAATTGCTTGAACAGCCCTGTCGGTTCGAGCACAATCCTAGAAAGATTATAAGGAGCAACTGAGGAATATTTGCAGTAGGTCTCATTCTCGTTCGAAACGAAGGTGAAGTTTATCACGTTTTCCACTGTCAGTGAAGGCTGATGCCCGAATTTGTTCCCAGTCCAGTCGCCACCATGCCAGTAGGCTTCCAACCTGTTAAATAGCGATAACTGAAATCTTCCTTCTGCTCCCGGGATTGCAGAGAATATTCCGGGAGCTGGATCATCTAAATCTCTCCAAGCCACCAAAACTGTTCGTTCAGACGTATGTGAATTATATACGAACTTGGCACCTGGCAACCACGTATCAGTGGGATGATCGAAACTCTGCCAAGCAACACTAGACACATCGGATGTCTTCCTTAAAATGAAGTTTCCATTGTCAAGGAGCACTGCTGAAGTCGAATTAGGCAAGAGCGATGTCGAACCGGTCAACCAGATTTGATGCTTGGATGAAGCGAGTATGACTAAATTACCATCCCGGAGGAGTTTCAACTCTGAGGAGAATGGGTCGGACACCGGGTGGTTCCTATTCGCAACCCAAACCATAGTCTTTTGAGGTAACCCTTTGTACCTAATGCCAATGTAGTGGTTACCAGTGTTACCCGGTGAAAAGAAGCCCATCTCAAAGGTTCCTCCTTGAGAGATTAATGTCTGGTTTCCGGATAGAGACTCACCAGGTAAGATGGTGTCTGTGCTTATGGACAAAGAGGGGCCAAATGAAGCAGAGAAAAGAAGCAAAATATAAGGGAACATTTCTGGGTTTCCGCTTATGCAACTCATCTCTCGTTACTCTTTCCTTCGGAACTACGGTTTTGACATGGTGAGTTAGCAACTCTTCAAGTCTTTCTCTGAGCGGACAAATCTTGACTTCTCATTAGCCAGCGGGCTTCGGGGGATTGCCCGTCCAACAAGGTTAAGTCGAAAGTGACAAGACACTGGCTGTTTCTCTTGTGGGGTGTTTATAATTCTAGAAGTTGCTTTCGAATCTGTCCACTAGATGGCTAGCAAACGCCATAGCATTTCAGAGGTGGTTCCTTTGTCTAATGATGATCGAAAATATCACTTGGGGGTCATCTGTCATTGAAATGGTCAAATCAACCATATAACACAAAGTCAAGTTAAGAGAAGTGAATTGAGTGGACCAATTAAAGGTTCCATCAGTTAAAATTATGGAGAGATTGTTGCAGACGCAGTGAAGCTAACATAACACGGTGGATTATTTCATGGATGGCTTTCACATCAATTCAGAAGGATACTTCTCTACGGTTTCTAAATTTTACATTTTTGGCAAATCGGTTCTCTCTAGGAATAGTATCGTAAAAATGAACTACTATGTCCTAAATTGGATCAAAATCTTTGTAATTGAGACATCTGTGTTGAAATTTACATCAAGGCCAATATATCATAAGTGCTTTACTGATAGATAGCCTCGAGATTTATACCACTAAAATCAGGTACAGGCAACAGTACTAATTTTATTTTCCATTCTATTTCCACAATCACACAAATTTCATGATCTTGTTAGTGTGGTCATACCAGTAACTACTAGAAATTGTTGGAGCGCTCCGAGAAGATTAGAATGTCTCAAGCTCTCACGGTAACAGCATCATCAACCAGCATCTCTATTGGATAAAGAAGTGGTTTTGGGGGAAGTTGTTTATCAATCCCCTATTATAGCATATTAAGGACCTGGCTCATCAATGATTGATTATTAGGGCTCAATTGTATGCACCAAAGAGCAACAATTATCATTTTCCTAATAGTCTCTCTTTCCTCTTCCATTACATCTACCATTTCAACCTCCTTTTCTTTGTTGAGTTAATCATAAATCCACAAAGGACAATAAATATGACTTGAACCCTCTGCATTTGTATTTACATTTTCCCATCTACTGGCCATGTCCATCAAACATCCCAAAACTACAAACATCAGCTTTATAAGAAACGTCACCAATGTACTTAAAGAATAGCTCAAGTACCATATATCCCAAGGTTTTGCTAGCTATAGTAAATGATAATATGCGACGATTGGTGGAATAAAGTCTTGCAAGTCCAGAGTCAGAAACTTTGAGAGTGAAACTCCAACTTAGGAGAATGTTGTGAGACTTGACATCAAGTGTAGAGTTTGTATATAACATCCCTAACGTAGATACTCTATCCCCCTAGCTATGCCAAGAGAGATACCATACATTTTCTTATAATCAAGAGAATTATCCCCTTCTCTTAAGAAAATGAGCTTATCCGAAGATCCTTTCGGCACGAAGATTTTCTAATCTCTTTCCATTATCATTTATGTCGATGAAAGAAGAAAGTAAGTAAAAGGTATTCCTACGAATGTGATCAGTGTATTTACTCTTCATAATTACCAGCAGCTTTATCCCACATGAATCTACTTCGTACGTCCGTTCATTTTCACCAGCAAAAGTGGATGTCATTTCTTCCATACCGCAACGCAACTGTCAATTAAAATAAGACCATATAGTCTTATATTTGTTCTTGGGTAGACGTGTGGGACACGAGGGCTATTTTTGACTTGAAACTTCCTCCATTAGCGAGTTGATCTAGGTATTACCTGGTACAAATTTATACTCTCGGGTGGATTCATCTTATCAAATGCTATAGTTGCTTTGGGCCTATTGATATAAATATATAATACACTTACTTTGCTTTTTACGTGACCAGCACTGGTTGACCATGGATTAGTTAGCTTAAAACTCATCATAAATCATTCTAGACATAGGGACCAATGATAGGAGGAAAGTCTAGCTCCAAGCATTTTCTGATTGTTTATCATTTGGACCAAAATCTGGACTGGATGTGTGTAATATGCTTTCAATTTTATATGCACAGATGCGCCCACCGATGGCCGGTTGCGCCGAATTTTCTCGAATGAGATCTGTTAAGTCCTGATTTTATTGGATTCAAGATGTGCTACTCCAAGCAACTTGTGTTCCATGAGTCTTCAACAAGGAGGAACAACAGCAACCAAATGCATAAACGCTTCAACTGATAGAAGAATCATTGGTAGCTTATTGTGTTTCTTTTATCTGCTCTGTCCGGATAAGTTATAATGTTTTAACTCGGTTACGAAAGACTGATAAGTTTACCTCTTTCTTTTCTTTTCTTTTCTGGGTTACACAGATGAGTTCACCATTTGAGCCTAATCCATACTTTTTAAGTTAGCTGATATTGTCGGAGTGATCCTTTCAGTGAAAACACCGCACATACAGAAGAACACGATGCTAATTCCTCAAGATGATCAGACAGAAAATTCATGGAACCAGTCGGCCAATGAGATGAGTTGATTTCACTCTAAGAACAGGACAAGAGTGAGATGGCACATTCACGGCGACTATTTTCGCAAACATAAAGATAGAAAGAGATGGAGCAGGATGCAAAACTTAATAGCCGAATCAGAGCACAAAAAACCAGAAGATTTGAGGGGAAAATGTCGGCCTTCTGCTCATTGCAACCTTCTTCAAATAAGTTTTCACTTGCATTTGGTGGCGGACTAGATGTTGCCCTCTTCTGGTAACCAAAGCTAGTTTGGAATCCGAAATTTCCCTTAATTGAGGGGCCAAATTTCTGCAACTTATCCCTGAGCGAACCATGTAAGGAAAGATGTGGTCGAAGATGCGCTGGATGAAGGGACTACCTTCAACAGCACCACATTTCCATTAGCCAATGCTTCAGGAAGACATGGCGAGACTCCAGGACATATGCAACTGATGTGAGCTTTATATTCACAAGGCGCACAATAACCCGAGAATGAACCTGATGAGTCTGAGGAGCCTAAGGAGAAACTGGAGTATGTACTCCCATATGAACAGTTTATGGATCCCAATTTCATGTTGGAATACCATTTCTTTGATGGACTAGTTGAGGAGGATCAGAATGAAATTCCAGCCGAGTCCGTTGACATTAATCACCCGATTGAGATCGAGGCAGAGTCGGAGTCCTCAGAGGAGCAAATCGTTCAGGAGAGTTCGGATTCGGATGGCGAAGAATCAGACTCAGAGTGGACGCCCAACAAGGGGTGTAGGGGGTTCGGAATAGGATTTTGCAAAGTACCATTTTTGAGGTTAGAATGCCAGGTAATCGATCTTTTTGTGTATCGGTAGTTTTTAAATATGGTGTGTAAGTGTTTATGGTGGTTGTAAACTGTAAATATTATGGTATAAGTTTGGCAATGAGAAATGGATATGTACATTCTCCCTATTCTCCCCAGTTTTATCTGTCAGGGTAATTTTGTGGTTTCAGCTGGGCAATTTATTATCTCTGATAACGCGAGTTAAGGTTGGCGATGACCTGGGACATCGCATTAATCGACCAGGTGAGGGTGTCGCGTGCTCGATATGGTACGGGGCGTGACAAGCCCCAAGGATTATATTACTAAAATCTTGTAGAACCGATAGTACTGTTCTTAATTTGCATTCAATTTCTACAATCATACAAAACTATATTCCGCAATCTTGTTATTGTGCTCATACCGGTAACCATTATAAATTGTTGAAGCACTTGAAGAAGATTAGAATGTTTCAAGTTCTCTCTCTGTCTCAACATCATAAACTCACATCTCTATCTGATACAAAAGTGATTTTGGGAAAAGTTGTAAGTAATGTGATGCCTGAATTGAGTCCTTATCTTTTTGGACATATGCGAAACTCAATGGGAGTAAAGTGTAGCTTTGGAGTTTAAATTTAGGGCAAAGTTACTCTCTCTTGAAGAAAAACAAGGGTGATCAGTTCTCTCTCTATTTATATCCAAGAGACATCACAAAGATCTGTCGGCAAAAGCTCATTCGTGGGAAATAAGAATTATTCTCCGTTTAGCGCGGGGAGTTTGTTCCCGCCAATGTGCATATTGGTGGTGAAATACATGTTCGTCGTTTTAATCGGATCACTAGCGCTTGGATTTCGTGCCCAATAATGTGAAAGTAAATTAGGAGGATGAGGGTAATGGGCTTTGAATTCGGTGTTTTCCGAATTTCATCATCTTGTTGGTTTTGATAATGTAGAAAGTCTATGTGATTGCTATATTAGTTCAAATTTTGGAAACACTGATTTGGCTCTTGTGCGTGTAGAGAAAAGGAGAGGCAGACTATTTGTATTGGAAATTCAAACGAACAACTATTACACATAAACTGATTTAGACTTGCAAAGAACACTTCACCACATTGTCAAATTACTAAACCACAAATAATGACATGGTAAGTTTCAGGTTAAGAAAACCGAATCAGCTCATCTGGACGATGATCACACTAGGTTCAGTTTCCTACTTCCCCAATCCCTAAATATCTATGAATTAAAAATGCATAATGTAATCCTTCTAAATCATTCACATACACTACATTCTTTACATTGAAAATAAACACAATTTTATCACCATATTGTTTGCGACAAATGGAAGGTAGTCCTGACCTTTTCAATGAAGGATGCGGAATACAATCAGAAGAAAATTGTAGTGTCATTCCCAGATCTCAGTAAAGAGCATAAACGGAACCATTGACTCATCAAAAACCAGAAACCATCACATACAACCCCACAATCTGAAGACACAGAATGTTGAAGAAGGAGCAAGCTATCGGATTGCTATGCATCACTATTCTGCTTCCATAATTAGCTTCGTGGCGAAGATTAAATGGTTATCAATACAAAAGTTTCGTCAAGAGAAAGAGTGTAGTTTGAGAACCAATATAAGCAGAGTTCAGGCACACGGTAATCGTCTGCAACAACAGTAAGATTTCTAGCAAAAGCTGATAGCTATGGAAAGAGAGTGATCTTTTGGTGTTCATCATAGAGAGCGTTTAGTGTTAGTTAACTCTCACTGTTTGAGTTTGACAACTTCAACTAAATTTAAGAATTAATATCTTTTTGTGGAAGGACAAAGAGATTAGTACAAGAGAAGGTACCGATTCAACAGGAGCCTTTAGGACAATGACATCAGTTCCTTTTTCCACTTTATATAGACTCAGATAATAGCCAAGAAACTGGGTAGTTCATCAGGAAACTGTAAATCGACCATGCACTCTGACAAAAAAATTGTGGCGTTGGCATCATTTACTAAGGACACAGAAGAAATTCAAATAATCGGTGTCCACATTCGCTACCTTGCGCGCACACCTCAACCACATGAACTCGGAAACCCCGCTTTCTGCTTCACTATAAACCGGTAAATGAGAATCCAATATGACATTCGAGTTAATGAATGCGCTTAAGTATTAACAGAGTCGATTTAATACAAACTTGCGATAAGCAGATTTTTTTTCCTCAAGAACATAAAGGGCGTGACTGAAATGTTTTGTATTTCCCATTCTTTTGCCAAGTCTTTTCATTTGTATTTTGAGTTTAATCTAACGTTTAACATATGAACCATCTAGAAAAATACAAATGTGAATAAGTAAATTCGATTGTATTGAATAATCTTTTAAAGTTCAATATATTTGCTTCATGGTGTCAAATACTTTTTCGATCTAAAACAAATAGACATTACTTTAGCAAGTATTTTAAGACACTCATTGATTAAACCCAGTGTGATATAAGATATCATTTAATTAAAATACAATCCTACTCAAAAGAACAAGAAGAAGAAGAAGAAAAACGCTATCATACGAAGAAAAAAAGTAAGTGCAATCCTAATTTTGAGGGTGCGATGGATTATCTTTGTACATTAAAAGTTCAATTGAAATGTACGATGTTGGAACCAGTTGCCTAAATATTCCGCTATACATTTTAGAATCCCGTGGCCACAAAAGCTCATCACTTGCATGGTGTAGGATTATCCGTCACCTTCGTCCATCGATAACTAATTGGCACAATCTTTTTATTGCCCTACACCCGATAGTACCCTCTTTTGTTTTACATCCAGGAGATCCCGAGATTTGGATGAGATCTCAGATGAAGCCTTTTTAAGGTCATGCTTAGGACAAATTAATAATCTTATACATAGGCTACTTCACTCAGCTTCCAGTGGCCTCTTTCTCAGGATGTTAGGGGTGGTGATGGTTGGTGGGCTTCGACTCCCATGTTTTGCAAAAAGTATAGTAAAAGTCTAAGAGTGAGTTGAGAGTTATAGCAGGAAAGACAAAAAAAAGGTCCTCCAAGAGCATTTTGGGGAAAAATTGTCAAAACAGTCCTAAACCTATTGCAATTGTGTCAATTCAGTCCTAAACCTTTTGTATTTGTACCAATTCAGTCTATCTGGTATTGACGTGGACACGCCGGTCGAGTGCCGGTCAACCCTAAGGTGTCAATTTTTAATTTTTTTTCTTATTTTTTTTATTATTTTCAATTTTTTTCCATCTTCTTCCTAGCCAATCGTCGCCAGATTAACCAGGTCCTAAGGCCAACGAGGTTCACCCTCGCTGGTGGTGGGCAAGGGTGAGCCTCAACATGGCCAGGCGAGGGCTAGCCTTGCCATGGCTGAGCAAGGTCGACCTCACCCAACGACAACTAGGTCTTGCCAGATCTAGGTGGCCTCGTTGTCTCTACCTCGTTGGCCTCAGCCTCTGGCTGGTCCATCGACGACTGGCCAGGAAGAAGATGGAAAAACATTTTGAAAAATAATTAAAAAGAAAATTTAAAAAATATATTTAAAAATTGCCACGTCAACGTCAGTCGGAAGGTTAGCATCCATGTTAGTGCCGGCCGGTCAAATTGGCTGGATGGACTGAATTGGCACAAATAAAAATGGTTTAGGACTAATTTGCACAAAAAAAAAGTTTAAGACTAAATTGGCATAATTGCAATAAATTTAAAACTGTTTTGATAATTTTCCCGTCTGTTTGGTTACCTTAAGCCCTTGAGATCATTGCTACCCTGGTGGCGCTACGGACTAGCTCTATTAAATTTGACCGGTAACATATGCACCTTGTGTAACGTCCTAGCGGCTGGACAACCTCAAGGCACCAAATGTTCCCTCTTGTATGTTTTTCTTTCCCAAGAGGGAGGGAGTATCCGTTAAGGTTTTTTTACATTCCCTAAAGCCTAAAAAAAAAGATCTCAGGAAATGAAACCTTTTAAGGACCTGCTCAGATCCAATGCAGCTATTTCTCTAATAATGTCAAATATAACGTAGTACTTCTTTAGCCCTAACTCATCACATTGAGAGTTGAGCTGGCTAAGTTATGAATCAAGAGTCACGCAAAACGGTTGAGATACATGTTCACGTCCTATTATTCTAAAATTTTAAAGTAATTAGAGAAATACAAGTTGAATCTCGAGAAGCGAAGATAATTATAAGCATAATGATGACTTTGAACTTTTAGATAGGTTGACGGAAATCTCGAGTCACACACCACAATGAAGAAAAGTCGGCCACTTTGTTATAGAGGGAATCTATGTGGGATATAGGAATCTGTTACCTGGACAAAGCAATCGTGGAAGTGCAGTCTGAGAAGCTTAGCACCCAAAGGAAAGGTCAGCTTGGGACTTGCTCCAAGTGATGTCCCGGACAAACTTCTCAGCTTGAGGGCAACTCTTCTTGTAGAAGTTCTTCCTCAATCCACCATTTGCATTGTACGCTTGTGGAATTTTTATATATTTCGATGTATTTTTTTTTTGCCTGGTATATTTCGATATATTTTGAACATTAATACTTGAGCCAGATAATCATTCTAAGATAATATCTCATCAAGATGTGCACAATCACGCAATATATAAGGGAACATTTCTGGGTTTCCGCTTATGCAACTCATCTCTCGTTACTCTTTCTTTCGGAACTACTGTTTTGACATGGTGAGTTAGCAACTCTTAAAAGTCTTTCTCTGAACGGACAAATCTTGACTTCTCATTAGCCAGCGGTCTTCGGGGGATTGCCCGTCCAACAAGGTTGAGTCGAAAGTGAGATGACACTAACTATTTCTCTTGTGGGGTGACTATAATTCTAGAAGTTGCTTTCGAATCTGTCCACTAGATGGCTAGTAAACGCCATAGCATTTCAGAGGTGGTTCCTTTGTCTGATGATGATCGAAAATATCACATGGGGGTCATCTGTCATTGAACTGGTCAAACCAACCATATAACACAAAGTCAAGTTAGGAGAAGTGAATTGTGTGGACCAACCAAAGGTTCCATCAGTTAAAATTATAGAGAGATTGTTGTAGAGGCAGTGAAGCTAACATAACACGGTGGATTATTTCATGGATGGCTTTCACACACTACAAAAAAACATGAATTTTGCGACAGAAATTTGCGACGGAAATTTTTCGTCGCTAATTTGCGACAAACTTTGCAACGGATTTCTAATTCTGTCGCAAATTAGCGATGAAAATTTTCCTTCACAAATTTGCGACAGGAAATAAATCCGTCGCAAAATTTGTCGCAAATTTGCGACAGAAAATTTTCTTTGCTAATTCCGTCGCAAATTAGTGACGACTAATTTTTCATCGCAAATTTGCAATGAATTTTGCGATGGATTTATTTTCCGTTGCTAATTTGTGTAATGAAATTTAGCATTTTGTGATGAAAGTAGAGGCAAATTGGATGATTGTCACAAGTTCAAATTCAAAAGAGATTGGACGATTTGCTACATGTCCAATTCTAAGAGAGATTAGATATTACAAATTCAAATTAGATAAGAAGATCTATTATAAACTCAAGATACTAGATAACCTCTTAAAATGTTCTCGCCCCAAATAAGCTTTTTTAGATTCGATAGGTGCAAATTTTATCTTCTTTTTTTTTCGAGACTTAGATATAGATAACACAAATATCTATTTAGTTGAATATGACGATTTCCTCCGCACGTAACTCTTATGTATGAGTAAATATATGGGTAAATAAATTATAGCAATTTTCAAATAGATCAGAATCAGGTGGATATATGAAATGTAAAGTCAATGTATCTATATGGGGATATCTATAGGAGATCATATAAAAGAGAAATTCTTATTGAGACCTAACCAATTTGATCTAACCAATTAGATGAATTACTCCTAAAGGGTTACATTTGAATGATGAGTGAATAGAGGGCATGCATTCTATTAGAGAAATATTTAGAAGATTCTCTATATTTCCTTTAATTGATTGTAATTGATATTTTTCCCTTTTAGATAGTTATCCTATAAAACCGATAAATAGGTTCGTGTACTCTTCATTTGACAATGATATATATATTACTCTTAATTTTTTTATCACATTTTTGACTTGATATCGGAGCCCTATTATTATTTGAGAAAGCGTCAATCGAGTCTGTTTGTAACAACGACATCCACATCAAGCATGTTTCTCCACTGTGTTCGTAATGCTAGTCACATTGGCCCATTTTGCAACAAGCTCCCATAGTTGTTTGACATTCCTCTGCTGCTCTAATGAAAAAAAAAACACATCACCAGACTTACCGCCCTTAGACGAATTAGATCATGACATTTACTAATTCATCAAATACGAGTAATGTGTCATTATATGTAAAAATGTAGAAGCATATCTACTCAAGGTTCTGATGGAATTAGAGACGGATTTGAAAAATTGGTCGGTATAAACATTTCCGTTGCTAATTCCTTTGCAAATTAGCAATGGATTGGAAAAAATGGGCACCATGTGCCGCGAAGATCACTTCCGTCGCAAATTTGGGACGGAAAAAAAAATTTGTTGCAAATTTGAGACGGGAAAAAAAATCCGTTGCCAGCAAGCAGTCGGATCGAGGTCGATTTGAGCCCGACGCCACTCGCCGCCGCCGGATCCGATTCAACAACCCCCCCGACCGGGGTGAGAGATGGAGAACCTGATCTCGCTGGTGAACAAGATACAGAGAGCCTGCACGGCTCTCGGCGACCACAACAACACCAGCGCCCTCCCCACCCTCTAGGAATCCCTCCCCGCCATCACCGTTGTCGGTGGCCAAGTCTCCCCTCCCAGATCTCTCTCTCCCCCCCTCTCTCTGTGAAAACGTTCGCTCGTTTTTTTGGAGAATCTATGTCACTGCTGTCGGGCGATGGAGCTTCGTTTTAGCTCAGAGTTCACCGATTGAACCGCCTTTCCCTTTCGCTGGTGATTTTTGTTACTTGTGATTCGGCGATCTGCGGTATTTCCTCGCCCTTGTTTTTTTTTTGTATGCGTTAAATTCACGCGAGCAATGCTTCATACGGAGCTTAATCTTAGCTCAAATTGATGGGTGAGCCGGTTTCTCCGTCGTTTGATGGGCGATTGGTCACTCGAGTTTAACGATGTGCGGTATTTTCTCGTCCGTGTATCTTGTGTGTTTTGGTCGCTGTTGTGTCGTAGCTTCAGTCAACTGCTGGCTAGGAACCCTGCATGTACATCCTACGTATTTGCCGAGGCTTTACATATGTGAATCGAAAACCCACTTTACATTTTCGCTAAGGGTTTTGTTGCATTGCGCTGAAAAGTATGTGAATCGGATCGACTGATGTGCTCGAATTGAAAATGATCCTCGATTCCGATTGTTTTCGAGCTTTGAAGGGGCGTGCGTGATTGCTTTTGGGTAGAATTCTGTAAGGCATTGCTCGTTTCTCGCTATGTTTGTGCTAATCGTGTTAAAGAAGTGGGATAATGTCACTCGTACTTGAATTTTAATCACCTTGATGTGGATGATTGGGTTTAGATGTTGGTGCTCAGCTGATCGTTCGCGTTTACTCTTTCTTGATGCTTGTAGGCGTCCAAATGAAGCATTGCTTTCGATCAATTGTTTCCAAAGGGACTTGAGGGGCACTAATCCTTTGGTGAGGGTCTGGGCGCTCCGTACAATGGCTGGAATTCGTCTTCATATAGTCGCGCCCCTCGTTCTTGTAGCCATAAACAAGTGCGCGAGACATCCATCTGTTTATGTCAGAAAGTGTGCTGCTAACGCTGTTCCCATGTTGTTCGACTTGCGCATTGAGGAAAATACTTCTGCAATCAGAGAGGTGGTTGTTTTCGCTTTTCAATTTTTTGCAATTACTGTTTTCCATTGCTTTTTGTCTCAGCAAAATGCTTGGTGAGGTGTATATGATTTTTTGTTAGGATAGGAGAAAGAACTCGACAGGTTTGTGCACCTTGACTCTTCTTGTCTGTGCATAAATTCTGAAAATTATTAATTAAGATTGAGGACGTGGTTCATCAAAATTGATTTCCCTTTTTTCTCATTCATTTTATTTACTAGTTTTTTTTTTTTTTTTTTGGGGTTGGGGGAGGGGCTGTTTCTCTTCCTTTTAATCAGCTCATTGGTAGATTAAATGCAAGCATGTACTTGGTATCTGGTTTACCAAGACTGTTTCCAGTCACATGGTGAAAGATAGCCTTCTATGCTTTCAGTTGCCATGTAGGAAGCTTATTTCTGTTTGTTGTCCATGTTATGCACTGTGATTTAGTTCCATTGCCTTGTTTTTTTAACATGTGATCCACATTTTGTATCATTGAAGAAATCATAGAACTACTCTCATTAAACAAAGAACAATGAGAATTGGCCAATACAATGTGCAGGTCGTACATTGAAGGACCGGATGAATATTTATCACGTGCAACTTACATTAATATGGATTCACCGAAGTTAACTTCTGCAAGATATACATCTGGGAAAATTAATGATGATATTAAGATCTTTCTTCAATGTACATCACCACTATTATGGAGTTATAATAGTGCAGTGGTAGTTGCTGCTGCTACTGTACACTGGATTATGGCGCCAATGGAGGATGTCAAAAGGATAGTTAAGCCGCTTTTGTTTGTCTTGCGATCCTCTAATGCCTCAAGATACGTGGTAAGCCACGAATAAATTCGCTGCAAATTACTAACCAAAATTTTTTTTTTTGGCAAATTAGCAACGAATTTTGCGATGAATATAGTTCGCAGCAAATTAGCGACGAATAATTAGTGACGAAATTTGCTACGAATATTGCGATGAAATGTGCGACTAAATTTGTGACGAAATTTGCGTCAATATTTGCGATGAATTTTGCAACTACATTTGCGATGAATAAAGTTCGTGGCTAATTTGCGATGAATTTTACAACGAATTATTTGCGATGAAATTTACGACGAATTTTGCGACGAATAATGTTCGCAGCTAATTTGCGACGAATTTTGTGATGGATAGTGTTCGTGGCTAATTTGCGACGATTTTTGCGACGAATTATTTGCGATGAATTTCGTGAAGAAATTTGCGACAAATTTTGCGACGAATTTTGCGATGGATAGTGTTCGTGGCTAATTTGCAACGAATTTTGCCACGAATAATGTTCGTGGCTATTTTGCGACGAATTATTTGCAACAAATTTTGCAACGGAAATTGAAATTTTCCGTCGCAAAATTTTGCGATGACCTATTAGCGACGGAATTTTTTCCGTCGCTAAATTCGTCGCAAATTTGATTTGCCACGGATTTTTTCAAATTTTTCGTCATAAAATTCGTCGCAAAAATCATGTTTTTTTGTAGTGTGGTTCTTCTTTTGTAGGCAATTATTCATGCTTTAGGCTTCATTTATTTTGCAAAATATAAATGATTTGAAAAATATTTTATAGAAAATAATCATTTGCATCGGTTGAAATAATTATTCAACAAGAAATATTTTCATTATCGACAACAAATTATGTTTCAATATTTTCATGGATGATGAAAATATTTTTTGTTTATTCATTTTTGTACGCAATACAAACGATTATTTTAGAATAATACTTTTCAAATCATTCATTTTCTACGAAACAAACGAGGCTTAGCGTAAATCAAATCATCATCGTGAAGCCAATTGAATTTAGGGATTTCAATCATTTCCGTCTCATTAGGGAGGGAATTCAAATTGTAGGAGCCAAATAGAATTCAAATGAGTCCACTTTCTTTCTGCTCATTGAGTTGTAGAAGTTTGTCAATTGAGATAGTTGAAGGGTTGTTTGGCCTGATTTGACTTGTAGCAAGTTTGTCAATTGAGATAGTTGAAGGGTTGTTTGGCCTGATTTGACTTGTAGCTTAATATGGATGATCGTGGTCAAAATATTGTTGCCCAAGTGTTTACGCTTTACTAAGGAAAAAAGTGGACAGAAACGGGAAAAAGAAAGGAAAAAGAAAAAAAAAAGGATAAAATTCAGAAAATAAGCAAAACGGTGTTGTTACTAGTAAATTTATCCACATCATATCATTGACCGTCGTGACCCATAGGACTGCTGAGATAAATGACCGCCACTTCAGGAATTTCAAGTGAGAAATGGTCAGAAGGACTATATTGAAATTTCATACAAGGGTTTAGGACTACATTAGATCAATTGAAATGTTTATAAATGAATTAAAATCCGTAAAATAGATTTAGGATTGAAATAAAATTTTCTCTACAAAGTATACTTCTTTCTATTTATTATTATTGATATAATAACTAATACCGACTAAGACTAACTTCTTTTTATTGGATGGTGCCGAAAGCACTCTTCATTGCTAGGGTCTAAGAGATTGAAATCTTACATATTCCATTGAGTTTTATATATGTTAGATTTTTACAAACGCATAGCATGTACCTGATTCAAAATGGATTTGGATGTATTGTGAAAAAACGCTGAAGCTAACGGATTTTACAATTCAAATCTAATATGAAGATAGGAAATTACTAGAGGAATCAATGAGAAACAATAAAGCACACTATAAACTTATGTGGTTCGATCCTATCTACTCCATAAGAAGAGCCGATAGTAAAGAAATCCACTACGAATGAAAATTACATAATTATGATTGCCCAAGTTTCCCTACCTTAGATCATCATATAATAGAAGGGTTTTCATTGTGTGTTAAGATTTCATTATTTCATTTGTTTCAATTTATAGTGTCTACACATGTTATCATGAAGACTTTATTTTGCCAATGGGCATGCAATCCTGTAAGTAAAGGGAATGGGGGCTGATGCGTTAGTATCATAGGTGTGGGGTTTGACTCCTGCGTTTTGCAAAATGTAGAGTGAGAAGAGTTAGAGATAGAACAGACCAAAAAAAAATAATGATTTTATTATTCTCAAATCTAGTACCAATAAAAGTTCTATTTTGCCAATAGTATCCAATAGTAGATTAACAAGTGCTTTTAAATTTTCCGATTGGGCTTGTCAATTAGTTAGTAAATCATCAAAAACATAATGGTTTTACCTTCTCTTTCACAAGTAGTTTACCACGCGTTTTGCAATAGACTCCATCAATTAATTAGTAATTTATAGATCAAATAACAATTTTACCTTCCTTAAATATAGTATCCAGCAGTGTACTACCAAGTGCTATAAACTTTTATAATTAAGCCCATCAAGTAGTTTGATTTTATTACCACACATCGAGTAGTAAATTACCAAGTACACTAAAATTTTATAAGTGGGCCTTGTTGATTAATTAGAGCTTATCAATGAAAAATCCATGTTACCATTCTCAAATCTAGTATTTGAAAGCAGATTAAGGCTCCGTTTGGGAACCACTTTGCCAAGGGACTTTGGGCATCCAAAGTCCCTTGGGCTAAATTTTGGGTGTTTGGTAATTACTTTTTGAAGACCTATTGAGCCAAAGTTGACCTTCAAAAGGCCAAAAGCCCAAGGCACCCTAGGAGGTGCCTTGGACATTTCAGCATTTTCGGTATGCTATAGTGCCGGTAAGTGATAAAAATTTTCTTCCAAAACTACCCTCATCTAATTTACGATTTTCCGGATTTAACACCGTCTGCTACTGTTCATCATCTTCTTCCCTTGCACCTTTGCCGACATGGCTGTGAGGGGACGACGATTGCCGAAGGAGGGCCGATGTGGTCGCGCAACCCAGCGACCGTCACCTGGGCTCGAACGACCGCCGCAAGGGGCCGCATGATCGTCGCCAGGGGCTGCGCGACCCAGATCCGGCGACCTAGGCGAGGGCGCCTGAGGTCACGTGACCTAAACGACCTTTGGGTGTCGTCAGTGGACCCAGATCCGGCGCCGAGCGGCTGTCGTCTGAGCCGGAACGAGCGTGGGCAGCCCCGACAATCACCGACGAGGGCCGCCTGGGCTCGAGCGACCCCTGCCCGATGCTGGATCTGGGTCGCTCGAGCCTAGGATGTTGCCGGGGCTATCTGAGCTCGTTCGGCCTCAAACGACGGCCAACCGACGCTGGATCTGGATCGCTCGAGCCCAAGCGGCCCTCGCCAGCGCTCGCCAGGGCTGTCCAAGCTCGTTCAGCCTCAGAAGATGGCCGACCGACGCCGGATCTAGGTCGCTCGAGCCTAGGTAGCCCTCGCCGGCTGTCGCCGGGGCTATCAGAGCTTGTTCGGCCTCAGACGATGGCCGACTGACTGGGTCGCTCGAGCCCAAGCAGCCCTCGCCGACGGTCGCCGGGGCTGCCTGAGCTCGTTCGGCCTCAGACGACAGTCGCCCGACGTCGGATCTGGGTAGCTGGCGACCGCCTGCCCTTCGCCGGCTCCGGTGAAGGTTTTAACTTTTCTTTAATAAAAAATAGAAAAAGAGCTTTTCAAGTATAATTTTTCCAAACACTATTTTACTCAAAGTTGCTTTGCAAAGGACTTTTAAATTACAATTTACCAAACACAATTTGCATTTTGAAAAACTCCTTCAACTTAAAGTCCTTTACATTTCCCTAAAAACTTTCCCCAAAAAGTGTTTCCAAACGCAGCTAAACCGCCAGCTCCAGCAAGATTACCCCCTTCACCGCTGCCACGACCCTTCTTTTCTCGAGGTTTCTGCCGCTTTTGCCGCATGCGAATATGATGATGGAGTTGAACGCCATGGAGAATGCAACTGTGCAGAGCAGCCATGTCAACTCCAGTTGGCTTCCATGGCCATTGGTAGCATTAACAAGAGGAAACGCCTCTCTAGCCATTTTTCTCCTCCATCTCTCACTATCCACACACGTACAATGTGTGCTTTTTATGTACACAGATCTGCTCATCCGATCTCGTCGAATCAAACGAATTAATTAAGTCCATCACTCCCTTGCTTAAGATGGAGCAAAGTGGGAGCGCAGTGCTTCCTTATATTGCCTGTTGGTGAAGGCTCTTCGAAATTGCTTCTGATCAAACTTTGAAATTCTTTGCACAGAAACAGAAAATGATTTACTAAGTGGTGACATTGAGCTCGTGATTGTATCCTCGGAAAGAGTCATGCAAATGCCTATGTTGATTGTCATTCGACATTGAAATTTTTTTTTTTTTGGGTAAAGGTGAGAATTGTATTACTTTTCAAAATTTTCGTACTTTTATTATGCCAAAAGCAAGCATACGTCGGTGGGTTACTAGTTTTACACGTAATTACTAACTTTAATGATAGAGCTTTATTACTTATATTGAATCTGGTAAATTACTGTACTTAAAGCTGCCTGCATTGGTAAATTACTTATTTGAATAGTAGGTTACTAACTTACAGTTAAAAGAAAAGGTTACTAAATGTGGTTTTATTTTCAACGTAAATTATTTACTTTGTCGGTAACTCACTAACTTGTAAGCAGATTCGCATCGCTAAGTTACTAATTTCCCTAGTAACTAATCTTCTTGAAAGTTTTGCTTTGAGAGGCAAATTTATGAGAATGTGAATAGCTTCCACTCCATTTGAAGTTGGTGAATTCTCACTTTGCTGGAAACTTACCACCTTATAAGCAGACTTAAGTTGGTCACCAGTTTCAAGTTCACCGGTAATCCACTAATTTCTAAAGAACTCGATAACTTACTGCTGCATTCATTGTCGATAAATTGCTAACATTATGGATAGATCACCATCAACATGCTGGACCGATAAGTTGCTGCTACACGAATTTACCAATGAGATCTAAATTTCACTAATCGTGTTACAATGTTACCACGAAGGGAAAATTTGTTCCTTTGTTGAAAAAGGAATATTAGAATTCTCAATAATGATGACCACAATCGTGATATCGCTCACTCTTCTGAAAAGAGCCATGAGATGTTTCTTGACCTGAACCAAAAACTTATCCAGTTCTTGAACAGAATCACCCCATAACGAAATACTTTCCAATGTCGTTTGTCACAGTAAGTATTTGCGTAACAGATGCCTTTTAAGCAACATGGTACGTCGAAACTTGAAAGTGCCCTCCTACGATTCATATGCTGCATCATGACATCATTGAATCAACAAGAGTCTGAATTCTGTGCACACATCATTCCGTCTCCTTCAAAAAGTTTCTGCCTTGGCATGATTGAGAAGAATTTCAAATTTTGGGGGACGTCACACCAAAGAGGCACGAAGGTACGATTGAAATGAACAACTTCCCTTGCTGATTAGCGACATACAAGTACATAAAAGTAGCGAAATCATCCGCTTATTACAACCAGAGAACAGTGATTGCAATCCCCTTTACAAGGGAAAAACAGAATGATGGTACAAATTGGTATACAGAAAGAATGATCTTTACAGGAAGACAATGGGATGCATTTCGTAGTTATATTGTAAGAGGAGGGTATTCTATTTACAGTTCCTCATAATGTGCTCAACACTCAACAGAGCAGGTATAACAGAGCACCAGCGATGATGAGACAGAGCCAAAGTCTTTTCCCTTTTCTAGAGATTGAAGAACTTTGGGAAAAAGTGAAAAAAAAAAATAGTGTTCAGATCATTGCAGGAATGCGCAATTCCACACCTTTCAAAATTGGAACAGCTCTCTTCAGGTTTCTGGGATTGGCGGCAGTAGCTCCTGATGAACAAGGAGTAGAATGAGCATTTATCGCAGCAGGAAGATATAGTGACGATGACGAGAGAAGTTACAGAATTACCTCAGAGAACCGCAGATGCCTGTGGTGCACATTGGAAGATTTGACGATTGTTTCCCATTTGGGATCAACAGGTGCTGACTCTGAAGCATGGTTCCCATTAACAACATCTACACCAGGTGAGGATCGCGAAGATGGCTTCTTGGAGGAAGCAGTGGGCAAGGTTCGCAATAACCATGAGTCTGATGGATTAGTAAAGGAGGGGGAAGTGGCGAGGGTGAATAGGCACTGGAACGATTCTGCCGATCACCTAATCTCACAAGTGCCTCACTTTCTAAATCAATTTTACCATCTCTGCTGACTTTTGAGCTGGTCTTCTTTCTGCCCGCTTGAGTAAGAGTTTGATCGTGTCTAGTCGAGTCAACATCTATATCCTCATTTGATCTGTCAGAAGCAGAGAGTAAGGGGGAGTCTGTGAAATGCAAACCTTCAAGTTCAGATATTGTCTTTTTCTCTGGGTGCTCAATGTTCTCAATATCCAGAGAAGGAGAGTCCACTAAAATAGCATCCTCAACTTTCTTGCTAGTAGCCTGGATCTTGAAAACATAATCCTCAGAATGGGATGGCTCCTTCCCATCTGAGGGACTTGTATGACCTTGAGATTTTACAACCTGCACAGTATTGACGTATACAGTTTTTTCAATTACAGGGCTTGTATTGCCTGCCTCACACTCCGCACGCTCACTAGCTAATAATTCTCGAAGATTGATGAAACGCTTTCCTTGGGAATTGGAGCCATCAACCTTGGAATTCTTATCATTCTCATCAAGAGTAACTGATCTTTCCTCCCCTTGAGTGACTGCTTTAGAAAATCCGTTCTGGTGCTTAATTTTGCCATTGCCTTGCAAACATCCGTATAGTGATGACCCCTCCAATTTCTTGTCATCGTTTTTGTGTGTAGTTTGGCTCTGTGTGCTTTTGAGATCAAACTTATTTTCATGCAGCTCTAATTTTAGACGGCCACCAACTGATCTCTGCTCATCAAAAGCATTTTTATTGTTCTATAGAAAAGCAAGAAGAAATAGTTTAGCAATTATCTTTAACAGCTGATAAAGAAAGACAGAAAACATAACTAACAACTAACTTTAAGAAAACCAAAACACATAAAGACTATGTACCTTACTCTTGTTTTCACCTTGATATCTTGCATATGTAGAATTAATTTGAGTTTTGTGCACAGTAAGCCCCACAGTTTGCATCCTCATACCAGGTACTGGATTTAACAGGTAAAACCGAGGGAATGATCCACAAATTTAGTCGTTGAGGTTTCACTTTCGTAGTAATCATCATCTTCACTTTCTTCTCCAACTCCAACTTGGTTTATTGGTAGAACATTTGGTTTAAGTACCTCGAGCCAACAGTTCTCACCCCCAACCACTGCCTTCTTTACTGGATGCCTCGGCAGATCCTGTGCCACAGATTGCTTCCGGATGAAATGCAGAGGCGCTTCTGAAGCCATTGCCTTTGCTGAGGGCAAAAAACGGCCCATCATGAAGTCCCTTGCTGGTGGATTTCTAGAGAACCTTCCAGATAGTCTCATATCTGAACCATCCACTCCACTCAAACCACTGACACTGCAGTTCAAGAAGAATGACTCAGAATGCGAAAATGTATCCAGTGCGTCTAAATAGGCTTCATCACCTGAACCAGCGAACCCTTTTTCCTGTGTGGTCTCCGCTTTCTTAGCACCTTCATCGCTTGATTGTGCATTTTCAGAATTTAAAACCATGTTTCTCGTTTGAGTATGCACGCTCCTAACACCATCGGAGGTTTTTTCAGAATCCTGCTGCTTAACTCTCGCAATCCTCCCAGGTGGAAGTTTCGGGGCAGCAGAAGGGCAATCAGGAGTCTGACTCCGCGATAGGGATTCATTCTTAGGTCTTCCTGGACACAATTCCCATACAAATGGAACAGTTCCTGGATTCCTTACTGGACCTGATTTTATCTCTAATTTGTAATGAGGAAGAGGAGGTATTGCGGGCAGTGACTTGTCAGTCCTCCTTTTGTCCTGGCCCTCTGCAGAGGCTACTGTGGACGAGAAGCGCCCCACCGTAAGGAACGGCTGATTTAAATTTAGTTTTGTGTCTTCCAGCATATTATCTAATGTCATATATATCGTTCCTGCAGAGTATTACCACAGACAAAGATCCAGTAAGATGAATATTCTCATGAAATCATAGGCATAAGTGGTCTCACAGAGTAACCTCGACTCAACATAAACTGTAGTTTTTATGTGAAATAAATGCAAATTTGTGCATCTGTGCGAATGCATGCCAATTATGGTTTTTCGCGTTGGCATGTTTCTGACATTGATTGGTTGGCTCTTTCAAACGAGTTATATATTTTATGCTTTCTAGATTCTCATAGATCTTAGATTATAAAAGTTACCAACCATCAATATCTCATGAAAATTATACATAGTTCTGGAAAAAATAAAAGATAACTTCATTCTTTGTCCTGGAGCATCTCAGACCAATATCTATATCATCATTTCTTCATTTTTACTTTTACTAGAGGAAATTGCCATCCTAAGGTTCCCACCAAAATAAACAAGCTTACTCACCCAAACTCCAGTGAATTTCGAGTTCACCATTTTGTTTCCCAACTCCTTTATAACAAGATCTTGCATTAGAAGTTTTAAGACCTGTAACAAAAAATTATAGATGAAAGAAGTTTCAAGACCCAAAAGAAACTGGGGCATCTCTCCACTTTCCTAAGAAATCAAGGTCCCTAATCCCAGGGCCAGAACTTTCACAATTACGAATTCCCTCTAAACCTCGTTTAACTGCAACCAAAGCTCAACAAAAAGACAGATAAGAGAATACAGGAATCTTTGCCTATTTGGGTTGATTGGTATCGACAATGCAGATGTTAATGGAACAGTTGACCAGGTCTAGCAGGGCGGTTTGGATTTGGATTGCTTCTGTTTAGGAGTCCAAATTTCTTCTCTCATTTTTTAAAATACCGTATTCCAAAAAGTAAGGCCGTGGGGGAATGCAATCCAAGGACCCTATCGAACTTTATCCTTCGTTTGCCAATCGAAGACTTATTTTAAGATGTTCTTACCATGTCAAGGGGAGAGATGTTCTCCAAGCTGCAAACAGAGCGCGCCCCCACGCTGAGCGGCAAGGGGAAAGCACCTAGTTACTGGAAACTTTCAGTGCAGCTGCCATCTATGTAAAGGGTAGCGTCCTTTATGTGCTCCGGAATCTGACCAAGCCAAGAGGAAGAATTAAAGAGGCGAACACCGCAATAGGTACAAAGTTGACACATTTATCAATGGCGGCAACACGACCAGTTCCTCCCATAAACCAACACGAGCAAATGCATGGCGGCCAAAGCAATCAACCATTTATCTCTCCCCCTCTGAGAGCGCAATCGTCAACTCAAAAATTGAATGGCCAAACAACAAGACCCACTAAAATGACACCGAAAGGAGCAAGAACAACACGATTCCGCAAGACGACCCATAACGAACTCATCCGTTGAGGTTCCAGAACAAAAAGCAACACCGCTCGCAAGCGTCTTCCGAAGGAACAAGGGAATGGAAACCGATCAGACTAACTCCGGTGAGGGAATCGAGGCAGCATTTGGCGACGTCGACCAGAGCCATGATCACCGCCAGCCTGTCGCACCACGTCCGGACGTCAGTTCGAAGGCTGTGAAACACCGTCCCGACGAGCGAGAAAGGGAGAAATAGATCAAGTCCGCGCGCGAGTGTCCCCAGATTACCGGAGCAGGCGCGCGCAAGCGAAATCATGAGGCGGGACTCAACTCGAGAGAACCGATTGAGATCAGCAGCGCGACGGGAGAGATCCAGATCACCTCGGCGGCGGCGGCGGCGGCGGCGGCGGCGGCGGCGGTCATGGGATCGGCGGAGGTTGAGGAAGAAGACGATTGGAGGGGCTGGCGAAGCAGATCGTCGTTCGTCGCGGTTGGGTTTTCTCCGCCTGAATAGCGGGAAGCTCGAGGGGCGAGCGGTTCGTGTCGAACCAGCTGAACCGGGGGGCATCGAAAGCGGTTCGAACCGGTCGTTCTGATGATGCTGGATGATGATGTCTTTCCACGGACTCCTGCGAATTTCCCAGGAGAAAATAAATCATTATATAGTCTCGTGCCGTATTTACGTTAAACTTAACTTTAATCCGAAAAATTATATAAATTATCAGTATCATGTGGTTTTCATTCCTTGAAAAAACAATTTAAAAAAAAATTAAGTGTCAAGTGGTAGACCAATAAAAAAAAGGACCATAAAAATCTAACGAAAAATTGCACTGAGAGTCCTAATCGTTCGGGTCTATGTGATTAAATCTTGAACACTTTGAATCCGGTGCAATTAAGTTCTTTGACGACCGCTCAGCCCAATTTTTACTGATGTGGCAAAGAGGTGTACTGTGTGTAATTTTGATATTAGTTTAAGAATACACAGCACGACACAAGAAGTCATGTCGGATAATGAGTCGATTAGCGAAAAATAAAAACTCAAAAGACGTGTCGACCAGAGTCCTATCTATAAAGACCATCATGATATTGCATTGGAAACCCGTTCTAGGTTCCTTTGTTGTAAAACCGCAAGCCTCGAAACGGCAATCACTAATGATAGTAACAGAAGTTGAGGTGCATTTAACGAAATGAATTGTCAATAATTGCTTGACCAATACTAGGGGTGAGCCCTGGTCCGAGGTCTACCTGAGAACTGGTTCGGATTCGAAATTTTTTTGTAACCGGTATCATGCTGGCAGATTCTCAGTTCTGGGTGCCGAACCCACCCCCACCTGGGAAACTAACGATTTAAAACCTATTTTAGAAACCCAAACTCTATTGCTTTCTTATTTCCCAAATCTGCAACCTCTCCTCTCTCGTTTCTCACTCACGCTCTACACCCTCCAATCTTGAACAGAAAATTTAGCAGAACAAAAGTATGAAGTAACATTTGGACATCATTCTTTTGAAATACTCCATTATAAAAAAAATTATACAAAACAAAAAAACTGCTCAATTTCCCAATAGATCTTATAATCGAACAGGACCAACATATACGATATTGAAACCGATCCTCACAAGATAGGTTCCACGATTGATTCCAGGTCCTTAGTCCGAATTCTACCCATCTTGAAACCCGGTCACTCCTAACCAATATTTACCATTAACGTAAAAATTATTATGGTAAGTCAACAACATAGTCTTTAGTTTATTTTTTGTGTGCTTCGTAGGCAATAGTTGCTGGATACCATAAAGGGACAAATCTATCATGGTGGAGTGGGCACAAAAGACATGCTTATGCTTTTTGACAATCTATCCTGAATTTTACCTCTTCAAATTTCACAAGTAATTGTTTTAAATACAGACCAAAAGATACTTAAGAACGAAAGAAGGGAAGAGAAATGGAAGTCCACAAGGATTTTATTTAGCCTCATTAAAAAAAAAAAAAACAAGAATCATGACGAGAAATAATAAAATCTCTAGATAAGTAAAATAAAATCAAATGTTTATCACAAAGATCTTAAAAATATCTAGGTAGAAAACTAAACAGACCATGATAATTGAAAATCTTATTCCTAAAAACCGCCTCCATCAAAACAACCTCCATCAAAACCATAACCTACGCTGAAATCGCCGCCACCATGGTGGTGTCCGCCTCCATCGAAACCACCACCTACACTAAAATTGCCGCCGCCACCGTGGTGGTGTCCGCCTCCATTGAAACCCCCACCTGCAATAAATCCGCCACCGCCGCCGTGGTGTCCACCGTGACCGCCGATGCCTTGTTGTCTGCCGTTGCTGCTGTACCCGCCTCCATTCTGGCCTCCATGGTGGTGGTGCTGGTGATGGTGGAGGTGGCTGCCACCGCCTCCGTCATGGCCTTGATGATGATGGTCACCTCCACCACCACCTCCGTCTCCACCTTGTACAGCTCCATACATAGAGCTGTACAATAGAGTATTAGCAATAGTCGAACCATGATGGTTACCACCGCCGCCGGTAGTGGTGCCACCTCCCAGTTTGTTTTTGTGGGGAGAGCCAATTACGCCTTTGCTGCAGCCGCCGGTGGTGGTGCCACCTCCCGGTTTGTTTTTGTGGGGAGAGCCAGCTATGCCTTTGCCGTTCCGGCCGGTGGTGCCACCTCCCGGTTTGTTTTTGCGGGAAGAGCCAGATTTGTCACAGCCATGGCGGCCGCTAGAAAAACAGGTTATGAAGCGCGAGATCAAATTCATCTTGATGCGCACAACGAGAAAGGATTTTGCACTAGAAGCCGATAATATGTGTAGTTAATTTATATATATTCAGTTCGATCGGATTTCTACTCAAGATAGGATTGGACATAATAAGATAAGAACTTTAAGGATTTTGTCATATTCTATCATACCGTTTGATGAACTGCAAATTTAAAGTCGAATATTTTTATATCCTATCATATCCATAATTCAATAGAAACTACATTTCGATATAAAGGACATACGTGCCCCTACGCAGTGCACGTAAAATAATATCGATCTCATCATCATAAAAATATCATTCTCACGCCCAAGTATACTTGAAAACCTGCACAATTTTTCTGCATACTTTTACTCTATCCATAGTATATAAAGACATTCGAAGCAGCTCCTCGTTGATTTTTCTCTTATCATTGTCCAAATCTTTAGCATGTCCGATGCAACTATCAATCATCTCCATCCTCTCGTTAGCTTTGTCCAAATCTTTAGCATGTTTTCGGTGTCCATGGTGGCCGTGATGGTGGTTACCTCCACTGCCACCTCCATCTCCACCGTTAACTACATCTCGATACACAGAGCTTTGTCTAATTCATCGCAGTCATCAATAAGAAGAATAATCAAATGACGGAAAACTTGTACTATGCGGACACTGAAGCGGGATAGGGAGCACAATCGCACGTAGTGCGAAGATTCAATATGATGTAATCATTATGTGTAGGCACATTTACATCTGAACTAAGGTTAAAAATATTTATTTAATCTGTTGAAAAAAATATCCATCCAAATGGTATAATCGAACAAGTTTATTAGATTGCACTTTGCGGTATCATTAGTATGTTGGTCGAGTTTGGGACTCCATTTGCATGTTCCTGATGAGTTTCAAAGAATTTAGCAAATGCTTCAATGGCATTGAACGAGAGTGGCTAAGGCAAGGGCTCATCCAAATTCATTCGCACAGTCGAGATTTGTGATGAGAGAGAATAATGTAAGAATCTGTACATTATCAAATAAAGAACACAAGACCCCTCTGTATATATGATGAAAATAAAATTCGACCTAAGCACGATAAATATAAATGATAATTAACTTAACCCTAAACAGTAATCTAACATAATCTAATAAAGACCACACTATTGCATCACAGTTTACTAGAATGAAACCTTTTTTTTTTCTCAATTCATGCCTAAAGGATATATTCAACACCCTCCGCCGCCTCCACCGCCCCCGCCCACCCCCTCTGCCACAACCACCGCCTGCCCCACACCCCCCCCCCTCCGCCAGCCACTGCCTCCTCCATGGTGCTCTCCGCAGTGCTGGTGGCTGTCGATGCCGCCACTGCCGTCATTGCCGCTGCCTCCATAGTAGCCGGCTCCAACTCCATAGTAGCCGGCGCCACCTCCATAGTGGCTGCCAACTTGGCCCTCTCTCTTCTTCTTCTTGTGCGGAGGTCCAGATGAGTCATTGCCGCAAGAAAAAATAATCGCCGATACGACGATCAAGCACGACAGCAGGACGATCACGGCAGCGCATGCTAAGGCGACCCAGTCTCTTGCCATTGATTACTTGGTTATCTTGTGGAGAGAACAAAGGCAAGAACTCAAGTATTGACGGTATCAATAGCAGTAGTAGGAAGGAGAAGATGATGTTCTGGAGGTGCGGGACCTTCATTTAAATAAGGAAAATGAGAAGAGGACCGCACTGTCGATCTAAAAAATCGACAGATGGATTTCAAGCTTTCTTCTTTTGGTCTGCAGATTTCAAGCTTTCAACCACACCATTATTCCACACAAACCTGACGACTTGTTTGTCTAGTTGGGAAGAAGATTGAGTTTTTTTTTTTTTTTTTTGGAATTGTCGATCTCGAAACTTTGTAATACTAACGGATGATGTTTTAGGACTTGAATTATACATTACCGAAAGACTTATGATGATCCACATATAAAGTATCCGTGCTAGCCCCCCTTCACAACCTTCTATCCATAAAAGAAATAAAACAAGTATCCTCATCGAAAAATGTGCTATTTCTTTGATACAATAATTATATCTCATTTGGTTTGAAATAATTTACAATTCGTGTGGATTATGTAAGGTCTAAACAAAAAGAAAAGATTAAAAAAATGCAAAATCAAATATTTGTTCGTATTTCAAGTAGTCATAATAATAGAAAACTCTTGACACGAATATTGACCTATGATTTCTTTTCCATAAATCTTTTCAAACTTACATATATTTATATTCGACAGGAAAAGTGAAAAGTCACCATTTGACTTTGATAAATCCAGAGGAGCAACCCTAATTCTAATCATCATATAAAATTCATGTTAAATACAAATTTTGTATCACCAAATCAAGACACCCCACAAGACATGGCATGCACTTTATTTTTGTCGACAAATCATGTGCATCATGCGTTGTCTCTTACTTAGCTTCCTTCCATTGTTGAATTCATTAAGGTTAGCAAGTTTTTACAGGAACAAACACATTTAGATTCCTCCACAGGTCCAACCGGTTGCCATTGGAAATTTGTGTCTAGTGAAGGTTCTAGGAAATTGCTTGGGATAAAACTTGAAATTCCTTATATAACAAAACAAATGAATTTGCCAAGAATGGAATAGATGGACGGTTACTTACAGATAGATCCCAACCATGCACTAGACACAAATTCTATGTAGTAATTAATGTCCAACCCTAGCACTCGTACGCTCAGCTGAAGTTTCTCTTTCCTCGAAGGTTCCCACCGTTTTGTGTTTAGTTTCATCATCGGAAGTTCGCAGATCTCTCCGCCCTGGAAGAGCGTGCGCTTATCTTTGAAGCACCACACCTTTTTCCCGTTTTCTGTGACCTGAGAATAGCCCGTCGTAGTAGTAGGGAGCAACACGGAGTAGTAGATTGGGTCGTGAAAGCCCAACAAAGTCGATTCTCTTTCATGGAATTGGCTAGTCCAAGCCCCTGGCCCTTTAAAGAACTCGTGTATCCATCAACTGCTCATTTATCTAGCAAACCGTACACCCATCACGAACACCGATGTTAAAAAACCTGTTGATTAGACAAACGTAAGAACCCGAATTGATATAAGTACTGATAAATAATGATTATTTTATGTCTTCAAAGTTAGCAGCCGTCACCACCTCTGCCGCCGCCACTATCCCGCTAAAACCACCACTACCTAAGCAAAAACAGCCAACATCGGGTGCCTGCGACATAGATGGAGAGCAAAGATTAATACTCTTTTAGGGAAGCGGACTTTCTATCCCTGCGACGCTCCTTTGTGCGTCTCAATAAATCTCAACTATTTACTTTACAAAAAACAGGATTGTCACAAAAGATTGAGATTTGTCGAGACACCGAGCAAAATATCATGTGGAATAGAGGATCCCCATCATATTTTCACGCCTTCTACTTAACTTTGAACAATACAAGCAAGTTGCCTTAACTTTCCATCTCAAAGAAATATGTTATCGTTTGAAAGTTTGTCTGACTCAGGCAAATTACTAATGATGTTACAACCTATAATATCATTAGTAAGTAAAATTGATTGGCAACTTTCTTGTCCGATCAACCATTTGTAAGTTACCAGCAAAATAGTGATTTATTATTCTCGAATCTAGTATCCAGTAATAGATTTTTCTCAGCCAATATTATCAAATGGTAGATTAACAAGTGCTTTTAGATTTGATAACCGGGCTCATCAATTAGTTAGTGATGGCCTTTCCATCTCTTTCACAAGTGGATTAGTACGTTGTTTTACAATATCAAAAGTGGGCCCCAGCAATTAATTAGTGACTTATCGATAAAGTAACAATTTTACCATCCTTACATATAGTATCCAGTAGTATAATACCAAGTGCTACAAAATTTTATAATTGAGCCCATCAAGAAGTTTGAGACTTACAAATGAAATAATGATTTAATCACCACAGATCGAGTAGCACACCAAATACCCGAAAATTTTATAAGTGGGCCCCTTCGATTAATTAGTAACTTATCAATGAAAATTCCATGGTACCGTTTTCAAATCTAGCAGCAGATTACCAAATGCTTTACTATTTTACTAATGGTGGCAGCAAGTCTTTGAAAACTTTGCCGATGAAATAATGATTTCACTACTCCCACGTCTAGTGGTAGATTACCAAGTGCTTTGAAATTTTACAAGTGGGTCATTCAAATTAATTAGCAGATTATCCATTCAGGTATAATTACATCTAAACTTAGATTCAAAATTATTGTCTAATTTGTTAAAAACATCCATCCAAACAATAAGTTGGACAATCTATTAAGTTCCGGCATTAGTCAACCGGACGGGTTTGGGACTCTGTTTATATATTCCTGCTACGTTTATAACAATCTTGGATCGTAATTTCAAGCGTCAAGTTTTATTTTACGGCAAAATCTACCATGGTGGAGTGAGCACAAAGTACATGCTTATGCTTTTTGATAATCTATCCTGAAATTTACCACTTCAAATTTCACAAGCAATTATTTTAAATATGAATGAAAAGAGACTTAAGAAAGAAAGAGAGGGGAAGAGAAAAGGAAGTCCACAAGGATTTTATTTAGCCTCATTAACAAAAATTAAAACAAGAATCATGGTAGGAAATAAAAAATCTCTAGATAAGTAAAATAAATAGAGATGGTTTAAACGAAGATCCAAAAAATATCTAACGTAGAAAACTAAACAGATCAAGATAATTGAAAATTTTATTCCGTGGTGTCCGCCTCCATCAAAACCACCACCTACGCTAAAATCGCCGCCACCGTGGTGGTGTCCGCCTCCATCAAAACCACCACCTATGCTAAAAGCCGCCTCCATCAATACCACCACCTGCGCTAAAATCGCTGCCACCTCCGTCATGTCTGCCATCACCGCCAATGTCATATTGTCCGCTGTCGCCGCTGTACCAGCCTCCATTCTGGCCTCCGTCATCGTGGTGGTGGTGGTGGTGGTGGTGGGGGTGATGGGGGAGGTGGCTGCCACCGCCACCATCATGGCCTTGATGATGATGGTCACCTCCACCGCAACCCCCATCTCCACCGTCAACTACAGCTCCATGCGCAGAGCTGTACAAGAGAGTATTAGCAAAAGCCGAACCATCACTTACGCCATTGCTGCCTCCACCGCCGGTAGCCCCACCTGTCGGTCTGTTCTTGCGGGGAGAGCCAGGTTTGTTGCGGCCATGGCGGCCACAAGAAAAACATATGGTTACGACTATAGAAAGAGACGCCTAGATCCTGCTCACCATCAAGAGACCGTAGGACTTGAGAAGCGCAAGATCCATCGTATCTGGATATGCCCAAAACCAGAGAAACGAACCCACTTAAGTCTATCCTGCGAATTTTTCAAGGATTAATTAGCTATGCTTCGGACATTATTTAGATAGGATCGCGCACACGAAGCGGATACTATGTATATTTAGGGTTTTCTATCGTTGGATTATTCGTGTTATGAACGACTGTGATGGATCAGAGACCTGATCCAACGATTGATAGACAGATGACTAAAGCATTCAACCATGGAATGATGCTGTCGATCATGTTTGCATGTGTATATTGTAAAACTTGTACTATGCGGACACTGAAGCGGGACAGATAGCTCATTTGCATGAGGTGTGAAGATTCAATATGATGTAATCGTTATGTATTAGGTACATTTACATCTAAACTAAGGTTAAAGATATTTATTTGATTTGATGAAAAAAATGTCCATCCAAATGGTATAAATTGGACAAGTTTATTAGATTGCAGTATGACTAGTCAGTCGGGTTTGGGACTCCATTTACATGTTCTTCTTGAGGTTCAAAGAATTTATCGATGGCTTCAATGGCATGACAATTCATGGAAGGAGAGTGGCGAAGGTCCATCCAAATTTCATTCGGATAGTTGAGATTTGTGATGAAAGAGAGAATAATGTAATATTTTGTACGTTACCAAATGAAGAATACAAGACCCCTACATATACGGTGAGAATAAAATAAGACTTAAGTACAAATAAATGTAAATTACAATTAACTTAACCCTATATAGTAATCCTAATATAATCTAACATCCCCTCTCAAACTCAAGATGACTTGAAAGAAGTCAAATGGACTTTGAAAAAAATATTCAAAAAAGGCCCAGGTGGATGTGTCTTAGTGAAAATATCAACATTTTGATCAGCAAGAGAAGTGGAGACGAGTTGTACAGTGCTATTATGCACATGATATCAAATGAAATGAGGATTGAGTTTAATGTGTTTGGTGTGCTCATGGAAAATATCATTATGTGATTATTGAAAGTACTTCGGTTGTCACAATGAATAACTGTTACCCTCTTATGACACACATCCATGTCTTTTAGTAGATATCACTAACGTCATATTAGTAAGAGCTTGATATTTTGCTTTTGTACAAGAGCAAGTGATAGTGGTCTATTTCTTACTATGCCATGAGGTAAGTGGTTACCTTGGAGTTGACAGTTTATTTAAATGTTGACTAGGTTGGTGACCTACAAGATCGTCACTCCACTGCGAGCTACTGGCCATGAAACAACGTACCCTTGATGTAGCGAAGAATTCAAAAAATTGCATCAAAATGAGTCATATGGGGATTGCAGTCATGTATTGACTAACAAATAGAACAGCATAAACGATGTCAGATCGAGTAACAGTGAGATACATAAGACTGCCGACTAGCTAGGGATAGAATATAGGATGCGATAGAGGAGCCCCATCTTTAGCATTGGTCTTAATAGGGTTTATAGCGACCTTGATGTCCACAAGTCTTGTTTGAGAAAGAAGATTAGTGGCATACTTGGCATAAGAAAGACAAAAACTAGAGAAATTTGAAGTAAACTCAAAGCCTAGAAAATAACTAGTCATCCAAGACCTTTTATTTTAAACTATTTATTAAGATATTGCTGGAGTTTTGAAATGCTAATACGATTATCTCTAGTAATAATCATGTTATCCACATATAAAAATAGCATAATAGACCCACGAGATGGGTGTCGAATGAAAAGAGTATGGTCACAAGGACTGAATGTAAAACCAAGGGATTCCATTGTGGAGTTGAACTTGGTATACTATGCGCTAGGAGCTTGTTTCAAATCATAGAATGCTCAACATAATCGACATACCTTGTTAGAAGAATAAGTGTATCCAGGAGAAGGCACCATGTAGTCTTCTTCAGTGAGGTCGCTATTTAAGAATGTATTTTTAACATTCATCTGGAACAAAGACCAACACTTATTATGTTGTACAACAAGAGCAAAAGTCTCTTCATAGTCAATGTTGTACTCTTAAGTAAAGCCTTTTGCTACTAGCCGTACTTTGTAGTGGTCCACAGTGCCATTTGCCTTTATTATAATCTTGTATACCCATTTACAACCCTCAACTGACTTACTAGGAGGCAAATCAATCAAAATTCCATATTGAGATTTGTCTAAAGCTTGCACCTCACCTGCCATTTCTTGCAGCCAAAGAGGATTATTGCTAACTCCTTAATATGTGTGAGGTTCAGAAGGGAAGTAATGGTAGAGTAATAATAATAATCACGAAGGCAAAGGGATGGTCAAACTTGCTGTGGTGGAACCATGGATAGAGGAGAAAAGAATGTTTGCCATTGGAGAATCCAAAGATGGGACAAACATGTTAGAAGGTGCCATGGTGGTATGGCGAGAATTACCCCCCATCAAGATTAGAAGAAGACAAGGAGGGGAAGATTCACAAGTGGAGGGAGGTGTGAGATCTTTTGGGAATAAATTCACAAAAATTGTGTTTGGTCGTCGGGATTTGGATTTGGATTAAAATAAGATAGGAAAAGGAAGGATTAGAAATCCTTCAAATATCTTCCAGATTGTAGAAAATTCTTTTCACGTGTTTGGTGTAATCCAAGATAGGATTAAAAATCTTCAAAAATCTCAATTGGCGATCTTTTGCCACATCCAAATCTTACCGCTTAAGCTCCCCTACTAGGGTCTTAAAATTGCTCTCTTTAGTTCTCTTTGGTTCATCTCCTTTACCACCAGTTTCGCCAAATCCATTGCCATCTCTACCTCCAAACCATAATCCCCACTCCGCTTCACCATACCAAAGGCGATTCGGACACCTGCGAGGACAAGCCTCAGGTTTCCAAGGGTGTCGCGGAGCGACCGAGGGAGATAGCAGCCGCGATGATATGGTAGGTGAGGCAGCAACAATCGATGTAGAGGTGAAGGGTGGCGACAGGATGGTGGATGCCATGCGCGAAGATCAAGTGTCACTTGATGTCGAAGCCCATGATCAAGGTAAGTAATGAGGGCGGACACAAATCTGTTGTGGACGACGACCACGAACGGATCTATTACATTCATGAAAGAATTAAAGTTCTTTGATGGTGATGGCCATGTAACGTATAACTTCTCCTTTTGACCCTTAGTTGTTGGAGCACGATCGGCTAGACGGCGATGACGATCGGCAGTGGTCAAAGGCGATGACAATTGCATGGTGGTTGTAAGTGACGATAATTGGCTATCGTGGAGTTGGTCATTAGGCGATGGCTGGCAAAGTCGTGACTCGAAGGAATGAAGGAAATATAAGGGATGAAGAGATGAGAACATTTTGTATTCCCAAAAGGTAATATGACATGACACATGAAGACGGTTAGAGATAGGATCCCAACGTCTATATCTTCTGTGCTCAATGACATACCCAAGAAAACAACATTAACAGGCACGAAGTTCTAAATTCATGCGTTCAAGTGGAAGATGTACGAAACAAGTATAACCAAAGACTCAAAAAGATTGTAATTGAGACACTACCATACTCATTAGGAGAAATATGACCTATGATAGGTCACGGAGCATAATGAATATGGTATGCATCAATAAGGCAAGCCTCTCCCCAAAACTATTCTGGATAAGAGGCGGAGACTAGAAGAGTGCGTGTAACATCTAAAATATGCCTATATTTACATTTGGTGTGACCAATTTTTTGGGAAGTGTCATAATAAGAGCAATGAATGATAATATAATTTTAAAAGAGAATTCTGAGAAATTTGATGTCTTCGCATTCATGGCATTATTAATACGAAAAACTTTGACATATTGAAAAAATTGTATTTTTATCATAGCAACAAAATCATGGCAAATATAAGTAAGTTCATATCGATTTGTTATAAGATAAAGTCTTGCATACGAAAATGATCATCCACAAAGATTACATAGTCCAACATGTGGTGGTGCGTTTGGTGGCGTATGGCATTCGTTCACAAAGAGTTTTTAGGATCTAGCCCGTCTTGAGGACAACAAGTCTGTTGGTGGTCTCTGCATTTCGCATTGAGCAATGGAAGGGTATTGAACTGCAATTGAAAGCTGAGGACTTGGCGGAGAACAGCAGCCGGTGTGACTGGCCGTAGAACAAACTCGATGAGGTTTCCTCATATAACAAACAGCTTTGAAATCGAGTTGTGAACTTTTAATGAAAGTGAGAGGAATGTAATATTTAGTAAATTATCAAATGAAGAATACAAATCCCTATATATATTGAGAATACAATTAGACTTAAGTACAACAATTGTAAATTACAATTAACTTAACCCTAAATAGTAATCATAATATAATCTAACATAGGCCACGCTACCGCATCACGATTTATTGAAATGAAACCTTTTTTTTTTTTTCAATTCATGCCTCAAAGGTATATAGATATAAGTTCAATTCAACACCCACTACAAAAAAACATGGATTTTGCCACGAAAATTTGCGACGGAAATTTTTCGTCACTAATTTGCGACGGATTTTTTTTCCCGTCGCAAATTAGCGACGAATTTCATCGCTAATTTGCGACGGAATTTGCCACGAAATAAAAGTTCGTCGCAAATTTGCGACGGAAAATAAATCCATCGCAAAATAAATTTGCAATAGAAAAAAATCCGTCGCAAATTTGCGCCGGAAATAAAATCGGACGCAAATTTGTGACGGATTTATTATTCCGTCGCAAAATCCGTCGCAAATTTGCGACGGAAAATAAATCCGTCGCAAAATCCATCGCAAATTTGCAATGGAATAGTAAATCCATCGCAAAATAAATTTGCAACGGAAAATAAATCTGTCGCAAATTTGCGACAGAAAAAAAAATCCGTTGCAAATTTGCAACGAAAAAAAGAATCCATCGCAAATTTGCGACGGAAAAAAAAATCCGTCACAAATTTGAGACGGAAAAAAAATCCGTCGCAAATTTGTGCTTAAAATAAAATCGGATGCAAAATTGCGACAGAAAAAAAATTCCGTTACAAATTTGCGACGGAAAATAAATCCGTCGCAAATTTGCGCTGGAAATAAAATTGGGCCAAATTTGCGACGGGACAAAAAATCCGTCGCAACTTGAAATAAAATCGGACACAAATTTGCAACGAAAAAAAAAAAAATCCGTCGCAAATTTGCGCTGGAAATAAAATCGGACGCAAATTTGTGACGGATTTATTATTCCGTCACAAAATCCGTTGCAAATTAGCGACGGAAAATAAATCCGTCGCAAATTTGCGACGGAAAATAAACCGTCGCAAATTTATGCCGGAAATAAAATCGGACGCAATTGCGACGGAAAAAAATATCCGTCGCAAATTAGCGACGAATTTAGTGACGGAAAAAAATCGTTGCTAATTTGCTACGAAAAACAATCAAAAAAAGGATTTAGCCACGGAAAATTAGCCACAGATTTAGATTTAGCTACGGAAAAAAAATTTGTCGCTAATTAGCGACAGATTTAGCGGTGAAAAAATCGAACAAACGTTAGTAATTAAGTAAAATAATAGTTAGTAATAGAAAATTAATTGGTATTAAATTGTAAAATGGGATTAGTAAAGGCTGCGTTTGGGATTGGCTTTGGGAAGCCACTTTGGGCACCTAAAGCCCTTTAGGCTAAAAGTTGGTGTTTGGCAAATTTTTTTTGAAGCCCCATTGAGCCAAAGTTGGCCATTCTGAAATACCGAAAGCCCCAGGCGGTCTGGGCTTTTCAGGCTTTCTCGATGGGGTTAAGTAAAAACTTCTTCCGAAACTACCCTCATCTATTTTTTGATTTTCCGATTTTTCCCTCGTCTGGCACTGTTCATCTTCCCTGAGGAACCAACCGGAGGCAGTTACGACCGCTACGAAGGTCGTGCCTTTGCCCGCCTAGGTCGAACGTCCAAAAAGGGTCGCCCAACCCGGCGACATCGCTGGTCGCTTTAGTCTCGACCTCGGGCACCTGGGTCAGCGTGATTGAGGGCGGTCGCTCGACCTAGGTGCCGCCTAAGGTCGAGGCGACCCGGGGTGATCGCCCGGTCGGCCGACCCGGTGAAGCAGCTGGACCTGACCGCGCCGAGGAGGTGGCGCTGATCCGCGCGACCTCAGTCGCCTCGCTGGTCGCGCGACCCAGGAAAAGTCGACACGGGCCAGCGACCCAAGTGAGGCGACCCGTGGGGTTCTTGCGACCCTCGGTGCGGTGTAGCCTCGCTGGTCGCCAGTGGGCGTCGCCTTGCACGAGGCTCGGGCGACCTCAAGCGAGGCCGGGCCCGACCATTTTGGCCCGGCCCGATGGGGGCATTTTGGGCTGAATTTTTTTTATAAATAATTAGCAAAAGTCCTTTACAAAATTAATTTTTTCCAAACGGTATTTAGACAAAGTTGCTTTCAAACGTGATTTTAAAATACACATTACCAAACACTACTTGCATTTGAAAAACCCTTTTAGCTCAAAGTCCTTTGCATTTTCCCAAAAACTTTCCCCCAAAGTGTTCCCAAACGCACCCTAAGTCATGCAAAAAGAAGCATGACTCAATATAAAAATTGGTAAGTTAAAAAACCAAATGGATAAGCAACTCAAATTAGAGTTGACAATCCAAAACTAATTGGTAACTTAATTGGGAAAAAGTTAATGAGGCACACAAAAAAGTTGATAATTTCATGTGATAGAAGGTAAATTCAAAGCTGGTAGAAAATTAGAAATGCATTTTTGTTAGAGATAAGAAAAATCGGTCATTTCAAAATAGAAAACCAAATAAACATTGATAAGTAACTCAAATAAAAGAAGGTAACATAAAACTAGTCAGTAACTTGATCGAAAAAAGTTGGTAATCACTCTAATAAAAGTTAGTAATTTCTAAAAGAGCCAGTAAATTTAAAAAGTTGGAAACCAATGCAAATAAAAGTAGCAACTTAATAAAAACTAGTAAATTTGAGAAAATAACAAATAAATGCTAATAACTCAAATGAGATTTGGTAATCCAAAACTAATTGATTTGATTGGAGAAAATTTACCCAAATCACGCAAAGAAAGCTAGGCTGATAGTTTCATATAATACTCGATAAATTTAACTTATTGGTAAGAAATATAAATAAAAGTTCGTAAACAATGACAGAAGCTTTGTTTGGTTAGAGATTAGAGAAGTTGGTGTAGAAAAAAAATGAAAATAAACATTGGTAAGTAACTCAATTAGGAGTTGGTAATGCAATATGGTAAACTTGATAGAGGAGAAGTTGGTAATCACTCTAAGGGTACGATTGTTTTGCAAAAAACTTAATGATAAAGGAAAGTGTTTTTCGGAAAATCATTTTCCATGAATACGCTTAATTTTCATTTGTATGGTGATATACGATGGAAATCGTTTTCTAATGTTTGGATTTCATTAGAGAATTATTTCAATCTCATGACTTTATTTTAGATAAAAAAAAAAAAGAATTTTTAAATATTTTTATTTAAAAAAAATCGAATTTCTTAATTATTTTTTATTTCTCTTTTTATTTTTTTGTAAAAATTTGAATTTTTTAATTATTTTTTAAAAGGTCGTCGCTAATTAGCGACGGAAACAAAAACCATCGCAAAAATTTGCGACGGAAAAAAAATCCGTTGCTAATTTGCGACGGAAAAAAAAAAATCCATCGCAAAAATTTGCGATGGAAAAATAAATCCATCGCAAATTTGCAATGGAAACAAAATCCGTTGCAAAAATTTGCGACGGAAAATAAATTCGTTGCTAATTTTGCTTTGCCCGCCCTCACCCCCAATTTGCCCGCCCTCACCCCATTTTCTCTCTCTGTCTCTCTCTATTGTTCCTCAAATCCCCTCACCCCCTGCTTTCGCTTCTCGTTTCTGCTTCTTCCCTCTCCCCTACACCCCTAAACCTCTCATGCTCGCTACGGGTTTTCGGTACCTCTTCCCCCCTGCGCTTCCTTCGGCAACTCCTCGCCATGGCCTCCAGAGCCCTAGAGGCCGCAGAGCCCAAAGGGGCGGCGGCTCCTCCCCCGTCAAGGGCAAGGAGGAGCTCCCCGAGAAATTAGAGGCGGAGGAGGCGGAGCAAGAGGACCGAGAGATCGCCGCTCCGGAGGAGGAGGCCGAGGCTTCGACGAGGAGGCTCAGCTGGTCGCCACCGAGGTCCCGCCGGCTGCGTCGCCTTCGAGAGGCCATGCCCATGATGTCCATATCCTGAGTTGTGGGTTCTTCCTCATCTTCTCGGCCTACGGTGCTGCTTAGAATCTCAAAAGCACCGTGAACACCGTGAGTTTTCTGAGTCGATTTCGTTGGAATTTTGGGTAAATTGAGAGAAGAAATCGACGGTCGTGATATGAAAACCCAGAGGCAGATTTTGCCCTTCTGGGTTTGAGGTTGCTTGTAGGAATGTTTTTTTGGTTCGTTTGACGTTGCGTTTTGGTTTGATGAGTTTCTTGATTTTTGTTGCAGGCGAATAATTTGGGCACGACAGGCAATGCAAGTAAAGAAGAAAGGCAGACAGGCAACGCAAGAGAGAGATATAGAACCTCGATGAGAACATTAGTGATTTGGAGGATGATCAAAGCCATCGTGTGGGAAGTCGCTTTTACACTCAAAGTGAAGTGGGAGCGCATTATTTTGGATGAGGTGAGTGAATGGGAGTATCTTGCGGTGATATGAGTGCTAACATAGTTCAATGCTTTGTAACCGATATAAAGATTTCGATATGTCCATGCTGGCAACACGTGATTCGTTATTTTGTTTGGCTGGGTGAAGCCACGCATGAATGCGTTAATTTGCTCTTGGCAAGACAAATTTCTGTAAGATTAGGCCTTTCGATTGAAGGTTTGATTACTTTTAGGGAACCGTATATGCATGTTCTTTTCCACAATTTATCAAAAAAACTTCTATCCGGGATCTCTTAGTATGATTTGCTTCGTGATCTTTGAACATTCATCTGCATGTACATTTCCCACTTATGCCTATGCAATTTTATTCAATGTAGGCTCGCTTAAGTCAAAGATAGGCGATGTAATCTTTATAAAAGCAGTTCTCGAGCTGGAGTCTTCATACAAATGGGCTTTAAGTGGAACACCTCTTCAAAATCGTGTTGGGGAGCTCTACTCTCTTGTAAGTTTCTATTTTATACTAATTGCATGCACTGAGTTTAGTGAATGTATTTTTCCTTTGTTACCTATTTTGTAAGTCTGTTATTCATTTGCAGTTCCTCAAAACAATGTCCCGAATGCTCTCACGGTTCTGTACGGCACTTTTGTTGGTGGAATCGAGTGAGTTGCATTTTCATTGGTCCTTTGGCCTCTCTCTCTTTTTTTTTTGGGCAAATCATATGGAATGTTTTCATTTGAACTTTGATGTGGAGTATATATTCTATCTAGTATATAGCGAATCCTATACAAGCACATGGAAATGCCGTTGGCAGAAGGCGAGCAATTTTTTTTTTTTTTTTTGTAAGGCAAGAGTATGTATAACTTTTCAAAACACCAAGTACAACCTAAGCTAAAACCAGCCCATGACCATATTAGGACAACGATACGAGCAATGATATTACTAAAACACAATTTTGAAAAACATTTTGCTAAGACACACAAAAAAGGGAAGAGCTGCTGATCTTGCACTTCCACCTAGAATTGTGAGTTCTCTTGCATATGTGTACAATTGCAATTCGGCATGTCGAAGATTTTTAACTTAAATCCACCGCTTCCTGCTCTCTTCACTTTCCCTGCAGGTTACTTTGAGGCAGGATACACTGGACATTAGAGAAGAGGATTATTACACATCATTGTACAATGAGAGCCAATCTAACCTTGTGCGGTGTGCATATTGATTGATAGGTTTGTTAATCTAGGCTTCTTAATTTGCTTTTTCAGAGGATCAATTAGACTGAAAATGTGTCACTAGAAAGTTCTAGCAATTGCTTTCATGGCCTAAAGATATATAAATGTTCTAAGTGCAATCCTTTTAATTTTGGATGCGAAATTTTGGCAATTGTAGGTATTTCACTTTCTTCTCTAGGCTTGTGGGACTTTGAGTATCGCATTGTATGTCAACAAGTGAATGTCACTTCTTTGGAGGAGGTGATCAAGCACTTCATGCAAACCTTATAGGAGAAAGCAGAGTGGGCGCAAGATTGGAAGTATCTTTTCATACATATCAGGGATAAGCTTTGCTTCAGCATCATATGTTCCTGCCCTAAAAAGAATTGCCACCCTGAGGTTGCTTAAGTAAGTACTTTAAAGTGCTCAAGATTATTTATTCTCTCATTATGTGTACTATAAAGAAAAATATATATGTCATTCTTGTGGAAAATGCAGATGAATGTATTTCATTTTCATATTATTATAATATTTTGATGTTATTAAGTGCTTAATCAAGGTTAAATATAAATTGTAGGAATTAATTTTGCTGTTAATTAGATTTAAAATCGGAAGTCATCCCTAAACAATATTCGTCGTAGAGTTCGTCACTAAAGAATTAATAAAAATTCGTTGCTATTATTGACCCAAAAAAAATTACGGACCCAAAAAAAATTGGCAAATTAGCGATGAATTTTTTTTTTGGCTGAAATTAGCGACGAATTTTGCCATGAATAATTAGCGATAAATAATTAGCGATGAATTTTGCGACAAATAATTTGCAACGAATTTTGTGATGAATAATTAGTAACGAATTTTGCCACGAATAATTTGCGACGAATTTTGTGACAAATAATTTGTGACGAATTTTGCGACGAATAATTAGTGACGAATTTTGTGATGAATAATTATCGACGAATTTTGCGACGAATAATTAGCAACGACTTTTGCGACGAATAATTTTTTATGAATATATTTCATCGCAAATTAGCGACGACAATTGATATTTTTTGTCGCTAAATTTTGCGACGCCAAATTAGCGACGGAATTTTTTTCGTCACAAAATTCGTCGCTAAAACCTCATTTTTTTGTAGTGGAATTTTGCGATGAAATTTGCGACGAATTTTGCAACTAAATTTGCGACGAAATTTGCGACTAATTTTGCGACGAAATTTTCGACGAATTTTGCGACGAATAAAGTTCGTGGCTAATTTGCAACGAATTATTTGTGATGAATTTTGCGACGAATTTTTTTCCGTCGCAAAATTTTGCGACGACCTAGTAGAGACGGAATTTTTTCCGTCGCAAATTCGATTTGCAACGGATTTTGTAACAGTCTGAATTTTCGATCATTTTCCCGGGATTTAAGAAATGAAATTGATCAATGCATTATAGTGAGATCTCACCCAGGACCCGCGCAATCTTGGGATGCTAACCTTAGGGGTAAGGCCAGTACGGGATTGAGTTCGCACGACCAAAGAACTTGACCTGGGTTTGATCTTCGACCATATGAATTGACGAGGGAATGTTTTGAGCCAACCAAGACCGATCTATTTGATTGATCGTGTCCGAAGGGCACTAGTGACAAACCCTCGCAATTATATGACAATCGAGGTCGCCTTGGTTCGAGCAAACTTAAACGTGATTTGACTTAGTGTCGGTCACGGGTCGAGAGCGCGTAATTCTAATGAGCCACCCGTTAGCAAGAGATAAGCTAAAGTCGCGATTGGTCAATTTTAGTCATTTCTTGGAATTCGGGCCCGGGAATCGAGAATTTTGAAAGTGACAATTTTGGGCGGCCGATGAAGTTTTTGGCTTGGCCAACCTTGGGGCCACCCATTTCTGCAAAAAAATGGATTTCGGTCCGGGGCCGGAAAAATTACGGTTTTGCCCCTGTGGGTACCGGGGCTGGATTCGAGGCCGTTTGAGGTTATTTTTCGCGGCCAAGGTCATTTTGGGGTGGCCACGCACATTTAGAGTGGTTTTGGACAAAAACGGGAATTTCGACGAAAATTGGAAAAATAATATTATTTTATTCCCGGAACTTCGAAGTCGATTTTTCGAGGACTTAGAACGTGAATTTCGCGATTTCGACTTCATATTAGGTTGGCCACGCATATATGGAACGCGTATGTGCGAAAATTGGAATTTCGGTTCGGGGTCGAAAAATTACGAAAATGCCCCTAGGCCATTTTTGATTAATTCCGAAAATTAGATTTTATTTTGGGTTAAACTAAGGTTAGTTAGGCTTAACTCAGGTCTGGTCAACCATGGTTAAGGGCAAATGACCAAAATGCCCTTGAATTATTGGATGGGAATGAAGGATAGCCCTTGGATCAAGGGCAAAAATGTCAATTAGCCCTAGATTGTGACACTTGGACTCCACTAAGACAAGCTTTGACTCATTTGACCAAACATATCTCTCTCTCCCTCTCACGTTCAGACCATTCAACCTTTTTTTCCCCAAAATTTTCTCTGTTTTCTTCATGTTTTCTGGTTCTGCAGCTTCCGTTTCTGCAATTTCGGTCTTTCGCTCACGCTTAGGAATAGTCTTTGAGCGAGCAGCCCCCACCAAGCCAGCACCACGAGGAACCATTCCCACCTCTCTACAGCCACCACAGAACCAGTTTCAGTCAAAATAGAACCAAAACCAGCATTTTCTCTCTTTTTTTTCTCTTTCCCGGTCCATAAAGCGGTGATCTTGGGAGCTTTGCGGAGCTCGATCGCTTCCATACCGTCACCACCCAGACGTCCGGCATCTCCATACGTCGCCGTCGATCCGGTCCGTCGCGGTGTCCGTGCAGTTTTACTATTCCGCGTCGATGCAGTTTCTTGTTCATCGTGACCCGTGCGGACCGTCTCGGCCGTCTCACGGTAGCGTCGGCAGCCACGTTTCCGGTATCCGTCTGATTCCGTAAGGAAAATCTTATTCAACATCGCTTTATTCACCCGATTACATTCCCGTCAAATCCGTCTGTGGCCCGGCCGCCCGCTATTCTTCTTCTTTGCCGTTCCGTTCCACGTTCGAGGCCATTACATCCCTTTTTAGGGTAAGTGTTTTCCCCAAATGTCATTTAGGACCTCGGGTATTTCTAGGCTCGTTTAGGACCCGGTTTAGACGAATTTGTGAATATTCTGTGACTGATTTGGTGGTTGTTTAGGATTGAATTAGGGGCTGGATAATTGATGGTCATGAACTGATTGACGAGGGAAATTCGAGGTTTAGGAGGCTCGGTTAGGACTGTGATATTGAGGATCGATCGGGGTTGAATGGTATGATTAATTGGAATTGTATTGGCTTGATCGGGTTTATTGGATTAATTGTTTTGTGTGCTGTGGTTGACTAGTTTTGAATTGTGCATTGGACTGAATGTGATGCGGTGGTGTGTCGTGTGTGTGGCCGTGAGGTGTGGTGGCGTGGAAATATGAATGTGCATTGTATTCGTGTGATAAGCGTATGTGGGTCGTGGAATGTGCTCGTGTGATGAGAATATGTGCATTTGTGATGTGTATGAGAGGTGTGTGATAGCGTGTTCGAGTGGCCGTGTGGTACGTGTGGTATAAGTGGAACGAAGGTACGGATGTGTAGGATTGGTTGGAAAAGT